>CM026171.1:15484339-15945984 GCA_014825975.1 Bombus haemorrhoidalis
GACATTATTCTTATTCTATATCGGAGATAGACTCTGCATCAAATGGATCAACGAGTCAAAATTAAGTCCTCTATAGAAACAGATTTTCTCATAATGGAATCTCATAGAACTAGTGAATAAGACTGTCGCGTTACTACGGTAATCGCACTAATCACTGTCAATTAGGCAGCGGATCAGCCTTTTCGCGTAAATATCTTGTGCGCTTCTTCTATTTTGCTTTAGCTCGATTCGCGATACTTGATACAGCGATTATCGGTTGAATCTTGGAAAGACGTTGGTTTGACTGATTTCGTTGGATTTACGCAACTTGTTGTAATGGCTGAATACGCTCCCTAATCGTTGGATAATGTCAAGTACTTGGTCCTGCAATAACTAATCTATTATACAATCGTAGAATAATGCGAGACACACTTCAACACTAATAAACCGACGGTTTAACTTTTTTGTATGTATATTTCCTCCTATTACGCTATACGGACATAAATAATAGAGTATCTCTCGAACAGGGTTCTTCTGTATCGTTACATTAGTCGCTAATAAATGAAACCACGAATTATATCTAAGTGAATCGGAACAATGAATTATAAACGAATCGTTGTCCCTTGCGTAAAGTCGAATCGAAAGATTTTTCTTCTTATAATTCTTCTTCACCGTAAGTATAAAAAGTCGAAAAGATACCAAACGTCAAGGATTCGTTGAAAGGAAAACCGTAACGAGTGTAACGGACGATTCGAAGAAGCATTCACGACGTCGAACGGATAAACGAACGAAACTTCGCACTCAAAATGTACGCAATTGCATTTGGACTCGCAATGTGCACGTTCGTTATCACGTGTCTCGCACACGACGTTAAATCCTCTCTCGGAAGCGCGGCGATAACAACGCGTTTCGCTCACGTTTTGTTCGCGTTACGTAAGTATATCGGTCGATTATTATATAAAAATGCTAGATACTTGATAATTCCATGGACTGTTTTATGGGAGACCGCCGTTAGTGCGACCCTCTTCTCTCTATTGTAATACTGTATACATTATACGAATAATGCTGGTTTCATATAACATGAAACACGATGAATATAATTGGTACTCGTTAATTGACTTAGTTTATACACTTATGATAAATGTTCATTAAGTAGCTGCTTTCTCCTTTCTTTCTTTCTTTCTTTCTTTTTTTTCTTTCTATCACAACTGTGTGAGGTTGTCGCTTCTATTTTTTATTTTCCAGCCCTCTTTCTTCTCGTGATTTTCCGCTCTCGTTACAGTGACGATCGTTTTTTTTTTTTTTTATTTTCCTCCTCCGTCGATCTCCGTGTATGTAAGCGGATAAATATCGTATAAATAATAGTTCTGCGTATAATTATCCTTCGCCTAAGTGTGCTCTAGCATTTCGTACAAGGAAATGCCTCGTCTTTCTCGCAAATATATGTATATGTATAATAATAATAAAACAGATAACAAAAAAGGTAAAAAGAAAAAAAACAACGAAATCAATTTGTGTACAGTGAAGTAAAATCCTCCTTCTTTGTTTGATCAAACTTCTAAAAATAAAAACTAACAGGGTATGTAGAATCTATTGCTTGCTCGCCCCTGTCTGTCTGTCTGTCTGTCTGTCTGTCTGCCTCTCTCTCTCTTTTTTTCTTTCTTTCTTTCTTTCTTTCTATTGAACAGTGAAACACAACGGCAAGCTTATCGATAAGGGGATGACTCGATTCGAAAGGAATCACCCGGTTTTGCTACCGAGTCTTTATGTCTCGATCTGTACTTTCATCTTACAAAGCTCATCGTTCGTTCTTAAAACTCTTATCGGACGTGGTGTCTCTTTGTTTATCTCATTTTCAAACGCTTGCAAACAAAAAACTGTGGTAACTGCGAATCAAACAAAAGTGACAATGTAATGTAATGTCACGAAATTCGGAGCCGGACCAACGACCGTCCGCGTTTCTCCAGGAACGTACTTTCATACACTTTCGAATAATCGTAAGGAAGATAACGCTTAGTCTAAACGCCAGCGGAGTCTAAGTGCTCGTCACACAGTACCATTAGTTGTTGTTACTTACAGGCTGATATATAGTGGGTCGACCGACGTTATTCGAATTCATGTTCGCTCTCTGAATCGTTCTGTCCTCGTATCTGGTGCTCCCTTGACTCGCCATCGGTCGGTTTAGAGTGCTACAATCATAGCTATATTCAACGGAGGGTCAAAGTGTTCGAAAAGATCGTGAAAATATGGACTCTGCTTAACCGAAATTATCTAACAAAGTAGAATTGAACGGGGAAAACATACACATAAGAGTTAAACGCAGAGTCCGGGAACAGAAACGACAAGAATAAAACATCGGTCGGTCTTAAAAGGAAGAAATGATTATAACTTGAAAGCAAACGATCATTGATTGTCGATTAACGACTGGTTACCTATTGGCATTGTTAGGTGAATTAGGCCCTGAATTCCGCGCTGCCACCGTTTTCGTGACGAAATCTTGCTCTTTCCAGCCGTGCTTCTTATAAACGTCTCTCAGCTCCTGATGTTGCCACATTGTGAACAAAACTTGTCCTACAAATTAACCGATATTTAGCTCTTCTTAGGAAAGTTCACCAGATACGTACTTATAATCTGTTTGCAGAAATTTGAAAGAAAGAAGAAATTGACTTATTCTTGCCTGCAAATTTAAGAACACGAGGCGTGTATTTCTGGCGTTGCCTAGTAATGTTCATCAATCTGTCGACACCGCCAGCATCCAACAGAGATCGCGAGAACTCGGCGTTTTTCTTGATCACTTCGTTCAATGTGGCGAGAACGGCGGCGATCGTGTCGTCACTTGTTCCTTGATCATGCTGGTTATTTCCTGAGGGTAACTTCTGGATGAGATCACGCATCGCGTATTTCCCGATCAGCTCCTTGTTACGCTGGTCTATCGCTAGATTTCTTAGAGCGGTGGCCACAGCACAGACCACGCGATCCACCTGAAATGGACGACCAGAAGTAACATTTTTTAAAACATACTATCGTCAAATTTTCATGGAACCAGAGCAGATATTTCTCAGATTGTTTGTGATTGCTCAGCAAAGTGAATGTAATTACTCGCGTAAAAATGTTAACGGTGATATTAGAAAAATAATTTAATTGCTACAAATCTTAAAAATGTGAAGATCAATTGCGCGTTTCTGCCCTCCCTCGTTTCTATTTTTTATTCTTTTTTTTTTTTATATTCCTCCACTCTAGTGTACCCTAAATCTACCCAATATATATTCGTTCCACGAACAATACCGTACCTCCATCCGCAACAACTCCACCAAAATGGGAAGTCCCTTCTCCTTCCTCACAGCCGCGCGAATTTCAATACTTGGCTGCCAGTAGCAGGCTGCGAGGTTCTGAAGCGCCCCAGCCGCCGCCTCGAGAGTCTCCGGATTTGAGCATGTCTGCAGCAATTTCAAATAAGACTGTACCACTTCTGGTTGCCAGAGCAGCTCCATTCCTCTGACGGGTTCCGTTCTAGGGCTGGTAGTGCGAGATGCGGTCGTCTCCTTTTGCACTGGTTGACCATCCTTCTTCTTCTTGCTGCCGCCAAAGCAACCCAAATTTTCACCTAAGGCACAGTGATTTGAAAGTGGCATCAATTGCAGGAAAGGATCGTGATCGATGTATTAAAAATCTCTTTTTTCTTTTCTTTTTTTTTTTTTTTTTTTTTTTTTTTTTTTTTTTTTGGTTGGGACTAAAGCGAGGCTGAAACATAAAAAATTTGTGAACCACAG
Organism: Bombus haemorrhoidalis; assembly: GCA_014825975.1. NCBI lineage: Eukaryota > Metazoa > Arthropoda > Insecta > Hymenoptera > Apidae > Bombus > Bombus haemorrhoidalis. The sequence continues at coordinate 15,488,089 of CM026171.1, forward strand.
CAGGGTTAAGTATAATGCTCTTGTAGTGTTTTAATAGAGACTGTGTGAATAATTTTCAGTGTGTTTGCACTACTTCTATCAGAGAACTACACCAATGCCTGAAACATCGCAAACAACGTGTTGACAGAACAATTGCAACCAGCCAATCATAGAAACAGGCGTACGCAAGATGCACGGAGGAGATGCACTGTTAACGCTCGATGTACACGAACTGCTGATGAAATTAATCCGAGCACTATATAGACGATTAATCGTAACGCTTCAAAGCATCTTCGCTCTTCACGTATTGTTGGTATCCTCTGTTTACGCGAACGTTGTATGAATTTTGTGCAATATGACGACAAGATTCGCTTTGTTTATCGAACAAAATATTTTACTCCGTTGGAGTACGTGGCCTGATCGACGGAATCAATATTAGAACAATGATCGCGACGTCGATCACGTGGATTGTTTGCCAACGATAGCGAACCGGTCCATGAGTTATCGCTAGATTCGCGATAAAAAAAGAAAAAATTGTCGCGCGAACAACTAAAGTAACCGTTGAGAAGCGTGGCATGCACTGGCTATTTGGATTTGTTCGATGAAAGAAATAAAATGTCTTACCTTGACATAAACTGTATGCTAAAAAGATTGAAACACATTTTTAATCCATGCTGAACTAGAAAGGACATAAAGCTGTCTATCTTTTTTTTTTTTTGTTTTCTGTTTTCTTTTTTCTTTGCTCTTTTCTCTTTTTTGCTTCTTGTCTCTTGTAGTAGTGGGATCTCGTACGAAAGAAGAATTTGCGGTACAAGGCTCATGAGAAACAAGAGAGAAATCATAACACCGAAGGGAACACAAAGATTAGTGTAGTTGCAAAGAGATATACATACTAATCGAATATGGTAAATATGTGCTATTGCTAGTTAGGGTATCGTCGTCTCGCAAAGACATCGTTCCATCATTATCACGAATACACGCAATTATGTTGGATCAAATGTGTAAGCGGTATATCAACAGAGACGTAAGCACTACAACGAATGTTCAGTGTACACAGATGTGGAATATAACCATTTTGATAGACTCAAGAAAGTATACGGGGTCAACTACGACTCCTAATTACTACCTTGCACGTTTCACACTCGATAGAATCTGAAACGTGCAATATATCATTAATATGCGACTGGTTTACTGTACAATACTGTGTTGCCAAGCGGATGTATGTTTTCAAATGCTCCGTTTTCTCCGTAACAACTCGATCAATTTCATGTAAAACTATTACTAAGGGACTATTATCGATCCTACTATTCGGAGAACTAATTTTCATCGTACGTCAATTTAGCCTACTCCGTGTAAGTACAGAATCATACAAAAGCAAGGCAATGTTAAGTCTCGATGCTTGGAACAACATGCTTGAACAACAGAAGAATTTTATGCTGTGAAATGGCCTTAAAACTCGTGATAAAGCTAAGAATGATCATCTAAATTTAAAAGACTTTATCCACGTCACAAAGTACTCTACGAATTGTGCCATTTTCAATTTCACCACTTATCGATGAACCACGAACGTTTATTAGTCTACCTTTTGTTTGACACAAATCGTCAAATCATCGAAACTATGTTTGCAAAAAGCACGCAATACCTAAAGCTTCGCAAATTGCTGATAAACTGCAAAATTAGAAATTCAGAATACTCCATAACTATTAAAGCTCTGCATTACATTGCTTTTGCAACACACTGTACCGCGATGGTCTGCTGCAATTTTAGCGTCACCGTACCGCTCGTATATACAGAAACGACTCAATAAAACGACACAAGATTACACCCGCTCGTCCTTCTTTTCCGTTTGTCGATCCGCTTATCATCAGCGCACACACAATTCGGCTGCATGCGTGTCACCACATGCCCATTGAGGGAACCCGTGCGTTTACCATGGCACGGGGGAAGGATACACTCGCGTCATTCTCGAAATGCAGGAGTATCCTCGCGAGAGTCATCGACGAACCCTCACCTTTGACTGGGGCAGCTACCCTGTTCTGAACGGTCGACTGAATCGGATGTTTGTCGTAGTTTGGGTCCTCCACCTCCTGACACCGATAACTCAGGTTCCGCAGAATACACACACAGTTCTCCACGATCTTGTTCCCGATGTTCGACTTCTCGATGGCGGATCGTACTACGTAAAGAAGGGCGTCGACCAAACCTTCGCACTCGCGCAATTTCTTCCTCGCATACTCGCCAGCGCTAGAGACGTTTCTTAAGACGCCGGACGCGTTTCTGAACACGGTCGACCAGCATGTCTCGCCACTGGAAGAGCTTGGATCCCAGCCACTGTGCGGGATAATTATGTTGTTCACCACCATCGTTACACCGTCATCGATGATGGATTTCTTAAGGTCCTGGAAGAATGAGAACGTAAATACGTGTCTATAAAATAGTCTATAATCTAATTATAAATATACTATTTAGATCGTCCAAAGGTTCAATAGCCGACTACCACAGTATATTCCACCGTTAAACTATTAAATTAATTCTGTCTCTGTTTTGCATAACGTTATCGTCGATTAGGCTAAAGAGCGTTACTTGTTAAGTTGAGTCAAGCATATTCGTATCAATCTTAAAATTGCTATCAAATATACTATAGGCGTCCACCCACCTCGCACGAGGATAAATTCCAAAGAACCCCCGTCACCAGTTCCTTCACGTCCGCGTCAGACGTCCTACGTAATAAATTGATCAAGGCCGGAACACCGCCGGCGTTCTTGATAGCCCTCTTGTTTTCGTCGTTCTGTCTACCGTAAGACAAGTTCCGCAACGCGCCGCATGCGTTCCTATACACGTCTGGATTATCGTGATCCAATAATTGCACTAACGGTGGTATACCACCTAGACTTCGCGTCTTCTGCTTATTTGGATCGTCCATGTAGCACAGATGCTGCAGATACGCGGCAGCGTTCGCCTTGATGATGTTGTTCGGATTACTCAGGAAGCCGATCACCTCCGACAAGTTCGGATCTCGCCATCTCATGGACTTCTGATCATCGTCCAATGGACTAGCCATGCCGGGCACCACCGGATGTCGAGATTGTAGCCGTTGAAGATGAACCTCGTCGTCAAACATTCCCGGAGGAACTCCGGAGGTGAGTGGGACCGGATGGCCTTCGTCGTAACCGGGCACATCGCTAGGAACTGCGACTGGACCTACCCCGACGCCAGGGCCGTATCCAACAGGTCCATAAGGGGACGGAGACACGTAACCGTAAGCCACTTTATTCTCGTCTGGAAAAATGGGATGCCACACGAGATTGATCACGATTCGACGATATGCAGAGCTTCCGCTAGATTCCGCTCTAACGTCGTACTGCAGTATTCCATTAACTGGCCCATGGGCCCGAATCTTATCCGATCACTGATCAGGTATAGAGGAACTATCACAGGGTTAGGACTTTCATAGTCAAATAAGAAAAATCAACGGCTTGACAATGTATTAAAATCACAAAGAACTCAGAATGGAAGGTTTAGAAAATAGCTATCCCTTTATCAGTAGCTTCATAGCACACGTAAATGTTATATCATAAATATTACATTTTACATTTGACGATTACTATATTTGATAGTTTGCTTGGCCATAGTTCTTTCGCGGGCTACGCTGTTGTGTTAAAGAATAGGGTGGAAACGTTAATGGTGAGCTTGAAATTCTAGCTTTCTAACCGAAGATCGCAGATTTGATTTCTGCGTTCCCTTCTTTTCCTTCTCTCCAAATATATTTCTAGACATCCTAGATGATATTTCCGTTGAATTCACGTGATTACCCGACATATGTGTCTATTTTTCAACATTCGTTCCAAGAAATCAGTTTTCACAACCGCTAGGTATATCAAGGGATGGCCAGTTAACGAACGAAAATCCCGGCCAGTTAACGTGTCACTAGAGTACTCGTACAGTTGAAACGCATAATTCACTCGCATTATCTGTGCGATGGTAGTAGCGTGGTTTGAAACAGTGGAATATGGACTCGCGACGTTAAAGAGACTCAACGATGATAAACGCGGTCGGATGAAGTTTAACAAGAGTGAAAGAGGCAAGGTAGAGAAAGGAAGTCGACAAAGGGAAAAAGAGAGAGAGAGAGAGAGAGAGAAGAATAGAGAGAGAGAGAGAGAAAGGCAGAGAGAATGAGTTAAATAAATTATTGATGTGACCCTACCATGAGGATGCTGAGAGGGTTCGCCAGAGTCATCCATATTCCAAGAGTTGCTGATTTGATCTAGAGAGAACACAAAATAACAACGAATGTCAGGCATAGAGATAATTAAAGTGAATTATGCTGTGCCCCGTGCACGATCAGACAAATAGCCGTGGCCCGCTGCAACATGATAGCTGAATATCTCATTACACAGCCTGTCTAGGTCAACGTCGCGCTCGAAAAAAATTCCTTTCGATGAAGAAGAAACGACAATGATGCGACAACGCCTCGAAGAGGGAAAAAAAAATTCGGATTATGAGCTATCTATCTATCTACGAGTTATCCCGTATCTTCCCGTTTCGATAACGAACATACCATATTGATCTCCGGGACCACCAGGACTAGGAGTAATACGATAATGATCTTGCAACGCGGGATTCAAACCTGGATCGATGTCGTTGTAACCGCCTTCCACATATGGCGCCGCCTTACGTAGGTATTCTTTAAGAAAAATAAAACGAACAGCTTATAGACGCTTAAGAGCCAGAAGATCTTCGTTTATTCTACCGTTTTCCGCGGCTCTGAGTAACTTTCGTTACAATGACGAGACCATGTTAGACGGACAAAAACAACCGATTGCTTACCATGCGGAGGCGAGGCACGACTGTGCTCAGAAGGACTGTGAGGACTGTGAGGAGAATGCGAGCGTGGCATGTAGATACCATGCGGACCCGGATACCCTGGCTGTGGTGGATAGCCGAGGTACGGCTCGTAATGTTCAAAACCGACCATGTACGAGTCCGCCGGGTATCGCCGGTCCGCGTGCTGATAATCCTGAGACATCAATGGAACTGACATGTAACTCACTGCGCCTGGGTCTGGCTCCATGTGTGATACCTCGCGAACAACCTTCGACACGTTTGTCACCTGTGGAAATATCAACAGTTTATAAAAAGAACGAGACCGCCAAGAATACTGGACACGCTAGGAATGCTGAGAATAATCAGGCTACTTGGAATGGTAAGAATATCTAGAATTCTGAGAATGTTCGGTACAATAGGATTGAACATTCTCAAAATGTTAAGCATAATCGAATTATGATTTCTGAAAATGTGAAAGGTACCGGAAATGCGAGATCGTGATTTGCGAGGGAACGGATTTTTCAGGATTCCGAGAATGAGAGTGAGAGCATGGGGAAAGAACAGGGGCATTCAAGTTCTGAGAAGTAAAGCAACAAACAGAGTGAAAATGCTGATAATGAACGAACGCTGAGGCTTTTGAAAAAATATACGAATAACGAACATTGACGTCTTTTTAAAACTTTGAGAACTCGCAGTACGCTAAGAATAATAAGAAATCTAGGAATTGTCGGAACTTTGAGAACACCGACAATCAGTCACTGCAATTTCAAAGAGAACTGAGAACTTCGATAACTCGAAGAATATTGAGAGTAATGGCAACAAGCGCACAACGTACTACTACGGTTACCGAGAATAACGAGAGCATGGCGGCTTCGAAGGGAACAATCGTTAAGAGGTAAAAGGAAATCGTTGCTCAGCAAATTAGACCGTTGCTAAAACTGGAAACGGATCTCACTTGTTGAGTAGTTTGCTGCTTATGGCTGCGGATAAGTAATGGATCCTCTTGGACAGACAAATGAGACGAATGCAACGAATGGGTGTCCGCCTGGCCGTTACTTCCGTGGTAATCTGCATCACTCTGTCCGCTGCAAAACGTTCGCAATAATGATCAATTAGAGTCGCTCGTCCCATCGTGCAATCGGCAACAATCGACGATTTATTCGCGTAAGCTCGATAACTTACGTGTATTGCGGCATGTCGGGGCCCTTCTCCTGGAGAACGCGTCTGGAAAAATACAACGAGACCGATTACATTCTGATCTACGATCGTCCAACAAAACTACCAAATCGAATTACCACGGAAATGAAAGAACATTGAAAAACTATCGATCGAATCGTACGCGTTCGTATGATACTTTGTAAAACAATGGTAGCAAAATACATAAGAGATAACTCATGCACTTCGATTAAAAGGAATAACTACGCTGAAATGAAATAGGCAGACTAACGAAAAGTAAAGGGGGATCGTACAAGGAAAAACATTCAAATGCACGCCTAACTACGCCAAACTACTCTTCACGCGTCTTTTTTTTTTTTTTTTTGTCACACATCGCTCCGAACCATGCTAAGTAAATGCAAACGAACACGTGTTCGTGCCACCGACGTTATTCATTCTGACAACTTTATATGTCTAATTCAATATCTTTCACGAATGAGCCACAATGAATTTTCTCAAAATATCGTGACAACCATCTTAATGGATTAGACAGGTGAATTCTGTGTACGCGATACGTCGAAAGTGATATAGAGTTGCAGTACAGGTGATAAAATTGCTCGAGAGTGCATCAAATGTTTCGAAAGCCTGGACAAGTCGTTCGGGAGATTCTGCAGAAGGCAAGAGTCTAATCGTTATTGAGTAAAAACTTCGCCAAAGAGTAACTTAATCGAATAGGAACGTCGGTCAACGGCGATCATCGTAGATAAACGCGTTAATTGCGTAGACTCGCGGTCAGAATGACTAACCTCGGTTAGGTCATGTTAGTCACCTCTGTGTGATCTCAGTGTGCGTTATACTGTGCTCCTGTCTCTCGACGATTCGACGATTCACCAGCCTGACATTAATAATTTCGTTCTGATTAATTTGGGTGCTGAAACTACGTGCTTCCTAGGGTGCAACCTCGAGTTAGATATCTTGTAACTGTCTTTTTCATCATTGATTCCCCATGATTCCCAGCCCTCGTATGTATTACCTCTTCTTCCCTTTTTTATTCTTCTTTTCTTTCTTTTTTTTTTTTTTTCCCCTATCTGAGGCGCCAGGAAAAATGGGCCAAACGAATGGAACGACAGCAGGATAGACGAAAGAGATAGTCGAGTCTTTTTGTTTCTTTCTAGCTATTACCGGGGAACGAGTTTTGCCAATTGGCCGAGTTACGTCTTGCACTAGCCGTGTAAAAGAGAGAGGGACGGGGGGGAAGCAGAGTTCACTTTACGATCACCGGCTTCTTATCGAAACGAATAGAAAGAGATACATAGATCAAGGGACATAGCGAGAGAAATAGAGGTATTAATCGGTTACGAGTCTCTCGGTAGAGAGCTCGAGGAGAGAAAGACACTTACAGACAGGAGTCAACCAGCTGATTATTTGACATACCAGCTGATTTTTCGTCTCTTGCGGCTCAGCAGTCAATGATGACGTCTCCTGGAAGCACACCAAACGAAACATTATCACATTTATCTTACGTATCGCGTATCGATAGATCTTTTCCATAGATCTTTATAACTTCCCCATCTCGTTTCGAACAAATGATTATATCATTTTTCCATCCATTTGAGATAATACGTATCAGGGCCAAAAGTTTGGGATCGTTTTCTCAATCGAATCACCTGCTAATTTGTACCAACTTCAGAGATACTTTTAATTAGACAGGTCTTGTCAACTTGAGAGGACTTGCTAAGGCGATTTTCTCCGGATTCTAGAATTTTATGTACAACGCGCAATAATTTCAAACTTTTGGATAATAATGCGACACATTTTTTCCTATATTGACACTGTTCTTAAACTAGATAATTGTAAATTTTCCAAGAATGATAATATATAATATCCGTAATAATAATAATAATAATAGTCACAATATCTATTGTACATACGTACTATTTATTCCTAAAATATGCTCAGTATAACTTTGTTGGCGGGCACAAACTTTTTCGTTTTCCTATTTAAAAACGGCCTTTATACGCCACCTTCCTTTAAAAAGTGATAGAAAGACTGAAGAGGTGCGTGTTTGCAGCTCGCTTATACGAATCAACTGTGCTGTTTACGAGTCTGTTAACGACTACTGTATTGATCGGAACATTAGCAGAGAAGGTCTAATTGCACGACTTATACCAACGTTCTTTTAATACTTCCCACGAAGACAGTTAAGAAGTTTATCCATCTGCTTAAAAACTTTTCACCATTTCCATCGAGCATTATTAATTCATTTAAAAGGAACGACACGAAAGCTTCTCATACGGAATAATCAGTCTCCCGTGGGAGAACAAAAACGAAATGATCGATACAACTAGAATATCAACCGTGAAAACTCGTTAGTCCAGGCTAGACGTTCATTTTGTTTCGAGACGCACATGATGTCTCCTCTTTCATTAACCTCCTCCTTCCCATCGTCCTTCTCCTTTTTCATCTTTTTATTTTATTAACTTACCTCTGACCTCCCACCTTTTTTCAGTATCCAGCCGTTAATTAATTTTGTTACTCTTTCGCGCAACGTGCAATTACCAGGCAGAGCGAATCGTGGCATGGGTGTCACGCGTAATCACTGCATTAAAATATAAAACGAGCAAAAGAGCTTAATTAATTTGTCACCTCGTCGCTCTTTTATAGCGTGTTTCGATTGCCCCCCTCCCCCCGGCTGTATACGAGTACGTATATCTATATACATAGGTGTACACGTATACTCGAGCTCGTGGAAGGGATAGAGCAAAGTTCGGTGACGAATTCATCTAACGCAACTACGATACCGGAATTTCGCCGGCGAGCTGCCTCCTAAAAGTATTCTAGAGCCTGATCGACCAGTATCGTCGCCAGATTCTATTCGGCCAACGAAATTCGTTTCCACTTATTGTCCGGAATTTTCGCCTTCCGAATAAAATCGCCTTCGAGGATATTTCGGATCGTCCTTTTTTTTTAGAAAGGAATCTCTTTTGAAGCCGGTACACGATATCTTACGGTTCGGAACGCAAAATATCGAAAGCAAATGACGAAAGGCTTCAAAGACAACATCTTGAATGAACGGTATCCACAATTTAATTTAACGAATAAAACTGCGTACGTATAAAGGTCAGAGGAAAAGAGCAGGTTGAGTAATGTATAAAGATGTTGTTTAAAATCTTCTCAATGCTATGTCACGATTAGATAAGCGATTAATTAATATTTTAAATATTGTTTCTACAATTGATCGCAATAATTAATTGCAATTGAACGCGATAGTCGCTCGATCAATTTAGAAGAACCTCCTTCATTTTATTCGTAGCTTGACGAACATACCAGCTGAAGAAAAATTCCTTAAATAATAAAATAATGTTTAACAACTACAAATACTAATCCTTTCGATGCAAAAAACAAATTTTGTCGAGTCGTAATACGACTACGAGTTCTAGTAAAACATAAAATTACTCCGATCCTTCCATCTACAATTTATCATATATCTTGCCAAAAATCGATGATCAAATGTCCACAAGCTGCTGAGTGCTAATGTATCAGCAAGTATACAAGTACGTTATCGGCGAAAATAAGCCGCGAAGCTTCGATGTATCAATACGCGGTACATCGCGAATCGGTTGAAATAAGAAACGATTACATAAAAGAACTTGTCGAGTAATAATTGCATTAACATCGATTAGGAACGCGGCTACCAGCGACATCGATGATCTCGTTCCAGGCGAATCCAGGTCGAAAGCGCGATAAGAGGAAAGGAAGTTAAACAAATTCCCTGGTCTGTCCCTTGTTTCATCCTATCCGAGGGAACGGGTTCGCGATATTTGCCATTGTCGCAATCTTTTTATCACCTGCTGGTGAATTCGACCACGTGCCGGGACTCGTAATACCTTAATAGCTGCAGAAGATATTCTCGTGCTTCCTTCCTTCCAGTACTCTTACTACTTCCTTGCTATTATACTTGGACGTTTGAGAAGCAGAACCGTGTTCGGGACGAACGAACGAGACCGTATTCCGAGAATAGTTTCGAGACTGTAAAAGTGGGCCAAACTCCGTTCTATGGTGAAGGTAGATTTCGTTGACAACCGGTTATTAACAGTAGTTTTCTTTAATTACCGAGAAGTTACACTAACTTGGAGTTTAGCGGCACCGCGTTTGGAAACTGTAACCCTCAATTTAATTCGTCCAAGGAATTTACCTACGCTCTGGCGGACTTCCACGAAGTAAGGAGTAAAGTAGAGTAGCAAGATTTGGTAGATTAGAAGCGAAACACGGGGAAAAACGTTTACTCGAAATCCTTGTTTTCCGGCAACGAACGTTAATCCTCTCAAAAACGTTTACTCTGTCCGCGGTACTCAACCAACTTTTTCCCTACGATTCTCTTGCTCAAGCCACGCTGGAGCACGCGCGTTTCCCCCATAAGACTAAACAAATCTTGTCGAGTCGAGACACTAGAAAAGGGAGAGAGGAGGAGAGTAAAATACGGTACGCTTAACGTTCTTTAGCCTTAAAACACCGTGCGTCTTAACCTGGTACACCACCGCCCATTCTTGTTTCCACGATGCGCCAGGAATCGATTTTCCCTGCCAGCGTTTCCGCGCAAGATGCATTTCCCACAGGATCTCTCGGCACTCGGCAGGATCTTCGGATCGTCCTTCGAGCGAGGGCGGGACCTCCCAACTCGAGTAATTAAGACGCGAAGCGAGGCTAATTGCCGTGCGACTAACGAAGTGCGCGATTTCCGCCGAGCTGCGACCGCAACCGTCGAAGAACCAAGACGCGTCCATTTGACCGAAATTGCGTCCTTGCTAACGAGCTCTTTTTCTTTCCTCTCCTCCTTTTATTATTCCTTTTTTAACCTCTTTCATTGTCCTCTCTTCTTAGTCCTTTCATTGCGTCCAGCGTCGTCCTTGCAACCAGAACGTTACCTTACCACTAGTTACTTGCACGCATGTACACACACATACGTGGCAGTTGTATGTTTAGAGAAGGGTACAGTCATCCTCGATTAATGCTGCAATTAAGCCCTCTCTCTTTCCTGTTTACCATTCTCTTTTGCTCTTCTTTTTTAGGGATCTCTCTCTCCCTCTCTCTCTCTCTCTGTGTATGCGTGCGTGTGTGTGTGTGTGTGGTGTTCTTCCACTCATTTTTGTCGGTTTTTGAGGTCTCCTTTGTATTGCCTTTTTTAGCCTTTTTTTTTTTATCTTTTCTAAGGTCTTAGCTCCCTTATCCCTTTCACTCATCTTCTTCTATTCTTTTGAAACCTTTTTTGCTGTTACTTTATAATACCTTTTTGTTATTTTCTCAACCTTTGAAATATTGTCTTTTTATTCTCTATTTCTTCCTTTTTCAGATCCTGTTGTTCCCTTCTAACTCATCCTTTTTGCCTTTTCTTCGACCTCTGCATTAATTCCTTTTCCTTGCGTCCTTCCCTTAAATTCGCACGTCGTTTTCCACCTCACTCTATCTTCCCTTTTCCTTAAACCCGATATTAATTATACCGCATTTTATATGTTATTTTAATCAAATTTTCTTACGCACGTTCCGCAAGTTCGAACGAAAAATGAACATGTTCTAAAATTGAGTCGTTCTAAAATTTTGCCGCGCTAGTTTCCTTTCTCATTATTTGATTACTATTCTTAGCACGTTCCGCTCGAATAATAGCAAATATAATACAGCATTTTGCTCTAGAATATTTTCTGTAAATTTTTTGTACGCTTCACGTAAACTCGAAAAAGAGATAAAACACGTCTCGCACGGAAATAAAAATTCAACGATTACGATACGAACAATGGGATTTCCGTGCGATCGGAGGCAGAGATGAAAGAGAGGCAAGAGGGCTGATGCGTTCCAGGGCACGCGTTTAACATTCCTGCTTTGAATACGTAATTTTCAGTGGCCGAGGCGATGGAGGTAGCCTGGCCGGGGACAAGCACAATGCACGCGTGGTTTTATCCGCATCTCCGCTGACACACGTGCCTATAAAAGACATTCCTCGAACGTTACAGCGAACCGAGGCCACTACAGATTTCGAAAAATACAATTTTAATACATTCTCTTCAACATCGTCTTCGATCGATCAACTCTACGATTAACCTCTCGCAGTTTCCCATCGTATCTTTACGAATAGCTTCCTCCTCGATCCGAATCGAGCTTTCGTGATTTCGTAATTTCCAGTTTTCACGGCTCTCGAAAACTCGAAACTGTTTGATCTCGACTATTATCGCAAAAATTATGAACGAGACTTGCAAAATTTCGAAACTCGACGTCTTACGATTCGATGCAATTTCCCAACAACCTAACCCCAATGAAACATAGATGAATTTTGTGGCAACGGAAGTCTGCGAGCAAGGAAAGGCTTACAAAGCGTTGGAATTTCCGAAATCGTGCGCACGGAGAACCGAAGGCCATATCACGGGTGTAAACGGACTTTCGAAAATATCATAGGTTTCCGCGACACCACCCACGGTGAAAATCCTGTCCGCAAAACATCGATCAACATCACGTCGACTCTTTTTATAAAGGGATTTCAAATATATCCGCAGCCGGACGAATTTTATCGGTACTGAAAAATGAAAAATGTCGACTTAGATCGATACGTTGCTACTCCCTCATTGCAGATACTGAAAAGTTTTTTCTTGATAAAAATCCACTATGGTAGGTTTTTTCAAGGAAATCCTGAACTTTTCCAACGGTATTTTGCGATTCTTTTCCCATAAAAATTTGAGCCAATGTACAAGCGGAACAAGCAAATTTTCGATCTTTTCGACGTATTAAAAGTGCAGGCTTAACGATTTTGCAAAGTGAATACGTTTACGAGATATGGTATATATTCACATCTTATGCGAATCTTATGCGGAAAGAGATTGTACCAGCATAATTGACATTCCGAAGTGCAAAAGGTTAATGCGCTTTTGTTAAATTATAATCCTTATCACGAATGTGACACAATTAATCTTGCACTTCCGACGATCTTCTCGTGATAATCTACCATACGATATGCTAAACAAATTCTGTTAAATTATGACAGCTTTTTCTATTCCTGCTTTTCCCTGCGCTTGATATCGTAAACAATTTTACATTTAAAACATACCGTGCTTAAAGCATCGCGATACGAAAAGGAATTACAAATCTGAATATTCTTTGACGACTTTTTCCATCGATATAAGTAGATAGCAGATAAAAGCTGTTCGTTCAACGATGCTTACTTTCCATCTCCGTTCTAACGTAGGAAAAGCTGCAAAAGTTTTTCGTCTCGCTGCACCGGCTCGTAGTAGTCGGAAATGTAGGCCAACGTCGCCCAAGGCCTCGTTCCCTAACAGTGTCTGGCGTATTGGATTTTTTACACGTCAGAACGGATTCACAGGTAGACCGGAACCCTTTACTAGTGAGTAGGGATGAACACCCCAGGGGGACATGTCTCGGCTGGCCTACAATCGCCACACTGATACCTCTCTCTCTCTCTCTCTCTCTCTCTCTCTCGCAATTTTCCCGAAAATCCAAACTTGCCGTCATAATACTTCTGCTCGCGCTGCGATATTTTCAAAAGAACATATTTTATCAAATTTCTATCTAATCATTATTACAACTGATTAGCTATGAAAAACTGTTTAAGCAGGTATGTTCCCTGTTCTCCCTTTTCAACTTTCTTTCCCGTATGAAATAATCTAATATTCTTACTCGATCTCGAAATATATGCGAACAATTATTTTGAAGATAATTTTCACCAATTTTTCATTCGCACAATCCTCTAAGAAAGTAACCAAGCAACAATATATTTCATCGATCATCGTAACCTTCAAAATCCCCTCCGCTTTTCGACCCTCGTCATTCTTGTGAAAAGCCAAGCGTGACCATCGGTACCGATCACGCCAATTAATCATAGCAAGTTAACCAGACAAAGGTCGTATTCGTACGGAAGAAATGTATTTCGAGGGCGTCGGCTAGAGACTCGCGCGGCTTACGCGAGATTTCGCGCAGCTGATTGCTGTTCCAACGACCAGATTTGCACGATGCTACCATAAGGTTGTACTTACGCAAGTGCATGCGTCGCACGCAGAACGGTGAGCGACCAGCGCATGAGAACCCCATTATACGCAGGCTATGCTATTGTTTATCTTTTCATCTTCCGCGCAGCTGTGCTCGTCGCTCCACATTTCCATGCAACGACGCACGACCAGCTCGAAAGCAAGTTTCTTCTATAAAATAATTAGTAGACATTATCGTTACCTACACGAAATCAACGGAGTGCTTTTGCTAGCGACCCTCGATTTACAATTTCTGTAATCCGTGTTGTGTATCGTGTTACCATAAATTTGTATTGAATTATTTAAGAAGAAATTCGGAAATTTTGGCAAAAGAATTTCATTACAAAACTACGAAGGATTGAGGAGATGGAAAGTTCAAAGCTTCAAGTTTCTTAACGTGTGCTTCTTGATAGGAAGAAGAACAGAAATTGTTGTGACATTGAGAAATATTTGTCTTTGCAGTTATGTCAAAGAGGATTTTAGGCGTGTATGCGAAATTTAATTCCGCTCGGCCGTGTCCCTCGGGCACGGCAGTAGCCTTAATTAGTTTCCGCTTAAGCTTACATGGGAACACGCGCATGTGAGAAGCGAATTAAATAAAACGCACGATGCAACCCCACGAGTTTCGATACGATTCTATTAACACGTTCTCGAAAAAGTTGCAGAGAGCCAACTTTGGGAACATTGTTTAACAACGAAAGGAGAACAAAGTAACGAATAGATCATCTTTATGAAAACAAACCTTCGTTGCACGTTTTTATTTATCTTTTTACGTCCGCTATTAATCTTTGCCATCAAGAAGAAAAAAAGAAAAAAGAAATAGATAAAGCAAATCTAGTGGCATACATAAGTAATTCATTAACCGTTGCAATCATTTGTAACGACGCTCGTTTACTGTCAGTAAATCGATATAATAGAAGAAGAACGCAGAATTCTGATTGCCGTAAACCGATACTCGTGCTTCCATGTTATTTACTCTAAATCTTTTATTTTATTCTATTTTATTTGTGGCCAGCTTTTCTACTCTTCCTTACAATCGAAGAACAATGGGACGATTCTCTCTATTTGCGGAATTATTTCGTTTTCTTCACTTCAACTATTCCTCCTTGCAATTGAGAAAAATATAAGTTAAAATTGATAATTCTCCTAGCGTAAATATTTATTTGATAAAAATAGATCTCCTTATTTTCGGGATGCCTAGCTTTAATTGGATAGATTTCTGTGTTCATGGCGAATGACGTACATGTGACGAATAACGATTTCAAATCAGCAATTAACGAATCTATGCTACGCGGTAGTTAGGATGTATTTTTAGACAAGCCCACTTTTTAGTTAGTCGTTCGTTATCGCATCGCCATTTTCCATGATCTGGTGAATGCCACAGATCGACTATACATATATATATATATATATATACACATTAATAAAAAGTTTAATCTTTGCTTTGGATCAGAAAACTCCTAAACGCGATAGTTAATATAAGTGAGAGGTCACTTGATCACGTCTAACAGATTTCCATCTTTCGTCCAATGCGATTTTTTGAACGTTATCACTCGTGTTGATGTGATCTTTTCTTCAGAAAAGAAGGAAAACTTCAACAAAAGTCTCGACGTTGTTTCTGCATGTGTAATTACTATTTTCACAAATATCAATGAAACAAGAGCGCAACGGAAAATCTATAGATCTTTTAGAATTGTTCATAACAAAATATTAATGAAACTTGAACTCCCTATAAATTCATCTCGTAAGTTAAAAATTATGTTGAAAAATGCACAAACTCGTTGAATTATATATTTGTCCTGGGGATTTATAAATAATAGATATACAATTTATTACATGCACCATTCTATTTCCGTGCTTCGTGAAATATCTATTAGCTTGTGCACTATACATATATAATTAATTACCGTACTTCGGTCAACGTTAAACCCCTCTATTAATAAAATTCTCTAAATAATTTCTACCCGACAACGCGAACAAAAACTCAGGTTAACCAAATTTTCTGTCCCTCCGGAAAAAAAAAAGAATGATTCTGTCCGTCTCGTAAAAAAAAAAGATTCTTAAAACGCAACCAACCTACGACAGAATCAACGTTTGAACGCATCTCGTCTCCCACCAACATCCAATTCTCTTCCCCTGAAGATTAAACAATTAACCATACTCTCGACCCAATTCATCCTTCACGCCCACCCTTTTCGCTTCCAATTTCATTTTTTCGAGTACAAAAACCGGAATACTATGGAACTATAGGATTCATCGTGAAAGAGGATCACGTTCGCCGAGACAGGTAGTAATTAACAGGAACATCGGCGTAGAGTCCTGTCGATATCCTTCACAATTCGTCCACTCCAGTCCACGTTAAGACGTAATTGATTCACAGGATCCAGAAGTGGGACACACCCAAGGAGAAAAACGGCGACGCATCGATCAAATCGCGAATAAAACTCAACGTCGACCGTGTCACAGGCTCATAAAACAGTAATAGGATAACCACGTGTTCCAAACATCCTGCGGGCCACAAGCCTCGAGACAATAACCAGACAGCGTCCCAAACCCAGAAGACAGTAACAGGATAACCACTTCTGACCGGTGGCCGGCGACGATGCCTCCATAGGGCCCAAAACTTTATTATACAAACCTATCCGAAATCAGCACTCGACACACTCTATACTCTAACATTCTGAACCGTTACTCTGTTGCATTCATATAATACATTTTGCATAGAATATAATATCTAGATGAATACTGACGTGACGAAAAAAAAAGACAGCCGGTGATCTGTTAATTTCGCGATTTCCTGTGTCTACTACGCGATAAGGGCAACGGCGATGACGCAACATCGACGAACGGAAAATCCTTTTTCGTTCGTTTCAACAACGACCACGGCGAAATCCACGAGGAAAAAAGTTTGCCAACATCCTCCACAGGATCGTCCGTTTCTGTTGCCAGTTAACTCGCGAAATCTCAACGGTAATACTTAAGCTTGGAAGATCAATTCTGAAGTGGTCCTTACCCAAAGACTCTCGAAACATCGAGTTTCGTCGCTCCGTATGTCTCGGGGACCATTAATGCTTATTGACGGGGCTTTATTTAGAAAAATAATCAAGAGTAGTCCTTGGAACTGTTTCGATGCACAGTTCGTGCACGAAAACGTCGGCTATGCGCATACACAGAAATACAGGAGTAGGATTGATTGATCGGACCTTGGAAATGACTGCATGATACGACGTGACGTACGATTGTAATGGAGGCACGTGGGATTCGTGAGACGAAGAATCGATGTGGAATGCGGCTGTCGAGTGGCTCAATAACGAAAGCCCTGGTTCGTCGCTGCACGGGCGCACTTATCGCCTCCCTTGAAACAAGACTAAACAACGCTTGGCTCGATAACGGACTGGAATTTATCCGATGCGTACACATCGTGCCTGATTCGGGACGAACGCGATGGAGGAACTTGTCGAATGGCTCGTGAGACACTCTATACAAACGCATGTTAGATTGGCTGACGTGTAATTGATACTGGGCTTATATTGAACTTCCCTTTGAGCTTACACGTCAACTGAACGCTCTTTCATCCTTCCGTCGATCTATCTACTCGAATAAAGAAGACATAAATAACATTATGACGAACGGGTTTCGTGATCATACAATTTCTATGGCCTAAAATTAACCAACGGCTTATTTACGCTCATTTTATCCTACCATTAAAAAATGACCAACTCTTATGGAGTGCAATTGCTTCTAAGTTACGTAATAATACGCGCTTTTTATATTTATTATCATATTACAGCGGAGTGGAAAACACATCGGGATAAAAGCAGTCCTATCGAAAAATGTGGAAGACGCAATAGACTCAGTCGAACTTCAATTGCCTGAACGCAAATGAACGGAACGATCGGACGTTAGAAGATTGATTTAATAGGAAAATTGGGAAACAGAAATAAAAGAAATTATTATTATTGAAATTAGAAATTACTTTTATTCAAAAAACCTTGTTCTTGCCTAATGAAAGCTCGACTGTACCAATCAGATTAAAGGGAGAAATATCGTACAGAGTGAGCAACTTTGCAAAGATAGAGCAATCCCGAATTTCGATACTTGAAAGTAAGATATTGGGAATAATGAAATTTTCTACGACACATAGTAGTAAGACTGCGTCAGCTTTGTGGTCACCCTGTATCATCGCCAATGGTGGGGAAAGCGGCCTTGAGGCATCAATTGATTTTAGCAAAGCCACAGTCTGCTCGGTTTACTATCCAAACGATGGTTGTTCATAGTTTTCCCTTCGGAAACTTCCACACGATTTATGATCCTATTTACAGGAACCGGAGATACCGAAAGTCAATGTTACGCTATCTTTCACGGTAAACTCCACTTGTTACGTACATTCCTACTCGAGGTTTCCATTCACAAACACTCGTATCTTCTTTCCTGTCTCTCCTTATCACATTTCACACGTTTCCCACATCGAAAACAATCTACGCTTCTGTCACAATAGACTAAAATCACGAAGCCTCGGAAGAAGTAGTTGTTAGAGAATACATCGATATTTTGTTAAGGCAGAGCGTTAGAACATCAAGACTATAGAAAGGTGGTGAGAAATTTTGACCTAGGCTTTTTACCACATATCCTCCGGACCCAAATATATACGTAGTATGATACATGCATATAGATAGTACGTTATTAATAAATAAACAGTATAAATCCAGCAAAAATAGGATAATCTAACGAGGAAAACGTACATATCTCTTTCATGGGCACAGGCGAAAATCGATTGTCACGGATTCCAGCGTAGGATACCGTCGATCAGTCCCACGTCCCATAAACCATTCTCGGATCGATGGAGCGTGCGACCCGTAGGGTTCAACGTCGTTTCTCGATACTCGTGGTCCATAGAAACGATAGCGGCAACTAGCACCCGGCGCGGCGTCGCGCACAATTTCGTCGCATTTCCAACTGACATGCGTCCGTATTAATAGTCAGAGCCCGATACGCGATAGGCGGATGGACACATGGAAACACGCAGAAAGAGAACAAGTCGCCTCTGATAAAGAAGCGCCTTTGAATGGCAAAACGGGAACATTCGCGACGCGAACAACGCGTTCGAATCGGTGCCATGACTAGGCGACCTTCGCGCGAACCCGATACGAGGCCAGCCATTCACCGTGCACCCGTGTCCACGCGCACCAGCTCGTTTGAGTTTCCTTTAATTGGATCACGCGGGTTTCTCGACCCGGCCGGGTTAATCCCTTCTGTTCTGGTTCACGCGTAGGAAATGTGTTTCCGATTCGTATTCTCTTATGGATTTCCTCTTTTCGAGGTCAATCGTCTGAATAATTAATCCTGAATTAAATTTGTATAGCAAGACTGACGAACATTGGAATTTCCCTTTTCATTAAGATGAACGTCTTCGAAATATGCATTGTCTCGAATTATATCGTCGGTGGCAATCGGAAAGCGAGGAAGGGCCGATGTTTCGAATTAGTTGAAGAACTAGAAGTTCTTATATGTTCAAATATTATTGTGAACTACCGTACACATATATGACGGAATAAACGATGTTTTCTATTTCTTAGCATTTCTAAACAAACTCAATATGGAATTGAATTCCTAGTTTTGTTGTTAGCAATCTGAAAATGTAAGAAAAAACCAACGTTAGCTGTTAAACGGATCGTCGTGGACAGTTCCTCGGTGAGAGTTATAAAGCATTCTTTTACTACCCTTTTCTCTAGAAATGCAAAATTTAATCGTCCGAACGCAAACTGGAAAATGTACAATAGAGATAATTGATAAATAGGCAAAGGATGTTTACGTAAATTGATAATTTACGAGCAGAATTTACAAAAATAAAACCTAGGTAGAGATTTTTATTCATCCAATATACTACACCTGCTTCATTTTGAATATTACATATATTCTATAGTCTCTAAATTCCCCGCAAAGTCATCAACGTTTGCAATCTATTAGCAAATATTCTAGAATTTGTTCAGATTTTTTAGAAGCTTGGAACAAGAAAAAGATTGGAATTAAGCGTAAATGACTGAAAGTTCTCGTGGAGAATTAAGAGATGAGATAATTTAGTGTTAATCAGTTAACTGCGGGATTTAGTTTCAAAAATATCTCGTTAGATCGTGGACTACGTAGATAAATACAAACGAGTATACACGTGAAACGCACCGAAATGAAACTTTTATTTCACGTATATACCCGTCAAACGCAGTTAACTGGTTAATCTGATCTTCCTTTGACGACATTTCCTAATTCGTTAATGACGGTCTGAACGAATGAACTCATTGAATAGCGTAGAACATACACCATGTGTTGTAGATGTCGAATAGGGAAAGCTTTATTTGGGATGAATAGGCAGGGATGAGTCTGGCTGAAGCATACGTATTCTACGTCTTGTCACGATCCTTTCACCGGTAACGTCTCACTACTGTAAAATAGAATCGATCCACGTGGCTCCGTGCACGATAATTCGAACTTGATATCTCATTTTCTCGATCGGACTGGTTATGGCGTATCGTAGTCGACTTTTCGGCACACGACAGGTTTCTCACCAATAACGCTGACATTCAGACATGGGTAACAGTTTATTCAAGTAGCAAGAAAAACCATATTTACATTGTTCGCTTGAGAACACCACTATGAACGAAACGAGCATAAAAGCGACGCTTTCCGATGAACCAACAGCGTATCTTATTTATCATCCTAACCCGACGTAAATATGTACATAGCTTGTGAGAACAAGGTAGAAAAATGCAAAAACGAAGAAAAATAGCGAAACCTGATCAGATTTCTTTTCGAGTTAAAATACTTAGATGCTATCCTAAACATTCTTAAAGATCCTAGTCGTTAAATAAAAGATACAAATAACTTAAAAAAAAATAAAATAAAATTTATTTAAATTAAATTAAATTATAAAAAAAAGCAGGAAAAATTGGGGAGGCTGTAATTAGTCGGACCGCGATAATCCTAAGGAACTGTCATAAAACTAAGCATCTTTATTTTACCATTAAGACCCCTAATTGCTACCAAAGATCTTCAAACCGAGACGTTCCTTATGGTTATTCTTCGATCAGATATAAAATGGGAAGGTCGGGTTTTTCCCATGTTCAACGGTCATTTCCACCCGCAAGCGACTGGTGGTGGGACGACCAACTCGCAGCGATAGTTTTCCTCTGCGACAGCATCGTCACCGAACTTCACTGGCTTGTCATCCTTAGATCAGTCAACATCTTTCGACTGGTTTTCGTTCATTGATCGGTCATCAATCGTTGCTTAGTATTTATACGTCTCTGAGAATACGTGTACAGGCACGACGCCTAGCTATTTATATGTACAAAGTTGTCGAAATAAAGTATATATTATAACCTGTTACTCCAGTTTATGATCAGTCAACCACATCTATTATCCTAAACGAAATAGGGGATCGGCCAATTCGCGGCGTCGATTATCTAATTGTAACAAGAATTTACGACTCTCGTTGATCTCGCGATCTACCGCGAACGCGTCTCTCCGAGAACGGTCGGACAAGAGTAAAATTCCACACTTGTCTGAACCCGACGAGGGACAAATAATTCATGTAATACGAGCTACACATCATTTTCGGTTTATTTTTTCATGTGGGAACACATCCTACCTTAACCATAAGTCACAAAAAATGCTGTATATATACTTGATACTGACAAGTTTGTACGAGAAGCTACTCCTTATGAATAGGCATGCTCGAAAGATGAAATCCCACTAAGCAAATTTCCTTCGTAATCGTTCCCCTTTACCTGGTCTATAAACAATCAGAGAGACGCATCTCGTGCTATCGACGACCGATGCTATCCGTCGCCCGCTCGACAAGCTAATAAAGCGAGCTGCGCTTGGAATTTTAAAGCGCAAAGGGAGAAAAGAGGGGACGGGACAGGAAGAACGAGGAGACAAAAATTAAGTCACGCTACCAGCTCAGCGCGGGCCGCGTATACGCGAGGGGGGAAACGATGCCCGACACGGTTCGGAACACGCGACAACGGGGCAGGATGAAAGTTTGTTCGACAATAATAGCTGCGGGCCAGGTCCCAGCGATTTTCACCAGCGGCTGAGAAATAATCCCGCTCCCACCGTCTTTCTCCCTCTTGATATTTTTCTCTCATTTTTCCTCTTTCTTGTTTCGCTCCTCTCCCTGTTTTAATTACAATTTGCACCAGCGCGGCGGTCTCCTCGCACGCTCCTCTTCAAATGCACGTCAACGAAAAATATGAAAGTCCTCGGGATACAGATAGGCGATTTTTAATCAACAACTCGTAATTTCACTTTCTCAAGCTTCCACTATACTTAGTAACCGAGACTGGGATCGTCCGACAGTGCCACAGAAACATCCGGATGAACCAGAAATATGCTCTTACACGTCCCGACGATAGGTCGGACAAAGAGAGCCACGGATGCGCACAGGGAATTCTATATTCGAAACAGAGAGACAGACAAACACTAAAGGACAGAGGGGCGGAAGAGAAAGAGACCGGCAGGGGGAGCGGTGATATATCATGAGAGAACGAGAACTCTGCCGCAACCTCATTCTCCTTTCCGGCTGACGCGTTGAAAAGCTGTCACCCCTCTCCCCGCTTCTCGCTCGTACACCATACGCCATACATACAGCATCCCCTCTGCGTCACCGTTCCCCCACCAAATGGTGCACGGTTATCCCCACTACGCGGCGTCGCGCCGTCACTCTCGATGACGTGTGTTTCAATGAATGAACCAGCGGTGGGGATAAGCGCACGCATACGTGCGTACGCTAGTACGAAGCGTACGCGTATTCCCTGTGGCTGCACGACCGCCTCTCTATGCGCCTGGCGATCACGCAGCGCGCCGCTTCCGCTTTGACTTTCTCAGGCTTCATTTCTTTTCTCATTTATCTTCTTCTTCTTTTCTTTTTTTTTTTTTATTTTAATGCTAATGTCTATGTTTTTCGCGCAATTCTCCTTTTCTCTTCTCTTCTCGATAGAACAGAAACACAAGAGCGGATGTGAGAATAGATTAGCGAGAAGTTCTCGTAAATGATACGATAGTTTGAAAATTGCGAAGTAATAGTAACGGAAGAACAGTGTCTGCAGGTTATTCAATATCTGTTCGCCGACTTATTCCGCTAGATATGGCGCAGATCAGTGGCTGATCGATCGGAAAACAACTCGAATACTAGCATAGTTTTCACGTTTCTGTGTTTCGTATGCATCGTACCAATCGACTGATCACTCAACGACATACATGCACATGTGTGTAGATATATGCAATATATATGTACATCTTCGTACCGGAAACGAATTACAGTTTATCCGTAAAATCGATGGTATTCGGGATAAAAGAAAACGAATACACGACTCGCTCGGAAAACCTGGTAATTTCCACATTTTAATCAAACCCGATAATTCGATCCGCGTCGGGGCCGAAGGTTCGCCGAGGCCAATTGAACACGTACACGCAAGCGATGAGAAAGAAGAATGAATAAAACCAGTGCAGAACGAGACAAGTAAAAAAAAAAGCGTGGAAAATTAGCGTTGATTATTTGTCATGCTCCTTGTGTATGTTTCCTCCTCCTTTCTTATTCATTTATCGAAACTGCCGTCGTTCGGAACAAATGTCTGCAATAACACGCGCGCGCACATCGTCCCACGCTGCGCTGTCTGGAAAAATATTTATTGCCACACCATTACGTATTTTAATATTTTACCATCATAATTACCGCGTAAGAATTTTATTTCATTTTTTGCCACATTTTTATTTCCCGTCCTATATTTTGCAATCCTCGTTTTACCTGGTCTTCTCGCGTATACGCGCTAAGAGTCCGACCGCGGAAAAATAACGGCGGCCTGATGAAAAATAGCGAAATAAAAAAGTCTTACGTTTCATAAGTTACCGGGCGGCTGGCCGGGAATTAGCGATCCTGGCCTTGCCACGGACACCGGATAAATTTCGTATTCATCGAGTTCGCCGGCCACCGACAGATTCGACGGAGAAAAAACGACCGAGTCGAGAAGCTCTCGCGCCGTGGAAAGAACCCGGAAATTTGCTGTCACCTGTCGCGAACTGGGATAAAACTTTGCTTAACGAAGACGGTAATGCCGCTAATATCTTTCACGTATAATACCGTCATTTATCAAGTATAAACAAAATTGCAAAATTTCTCTTTAACGAACTTTTGCCAAAGAACTAAGAGGTTTCTTTTACTAGGTACAGGTAGCTGAAACTTGCGTACAAATTTTCTTATAACGTAACAAGATCATTCGTTCTCCTTCACGATCTACCTCCTATTTCGTAAACAATCGACTGCACGACTCTTTCTATTTTTCAACTTCAATCGAGCGGAGAGGAATTTATATTAGACTAAAAGGATACTGCACGAAATCGTGCATTTGCCTCGCGTTTCATAACAACATCCGAGCAACGAAGATCTACTTTTTAGACTTTTAGACTTTTGGTCTGTTACAACGGACGTCGTTTCGTACGAACGTAGAAGATAGAGCCAGTGGCGGAACCAGGAACCTTTTTTTACAAGATTTAAAATTGATTTATAATTTATATTTAGTTGGCTGTAATTTATACCATAATATCTCCGTCTGATACTATAGCTCAAATGATCAAAATCAGATTAATTATGTATGTAAGAATTTTTTAGAACGTGATAATACTGGTATTTTTATATCTTATTAGTCGCGAGGGGCGACAGTGAAAGGACGTCCAACCATCTTGATTCAGCACTGGCTACAGGGCAGGAACGTTGCCTCTTGTCGCGTTATAACATTTTTCAACCCTTTTAGTGCCGAACAACGATATATCGTTGTAAGAAATACTTGCGAAGAGTATCGCGAAAGAACTTTATCTCAAGATAAATTTATAAAACGTTATAAATGATTGAACTTCTCTGCAGAAGCCCCGCGCGGGGTGTTCCACAAATTAAAAAAAAATTGTTTGTGGGTTTAACTTTTTTTTATATTTCGCGATAGTCTATATAGTCAGATACTGAGACTGCTAATCCCGTAAGATAAAAATTCGACACGAGAGATTTTCTCGAGACCATAATCACAGGTTCTAATAACACCGTTTAGAACAAATATATCTCCTTATGTTTTGAAAATAAAATTTTTGACGGTGCTGCGCGAAAATCACGCACAATTTGCAATCTGTGCAATAAAGGATTACACGGTGTATACATTAGTAACCATCAATGCTAAATAAATTATTTGTCTTAGTAATAATAAGTAAATATTACAGATTTTCAATAGCCGGATAATCATAAATATTTATGATGATATTAGAATGTTATTTCATTTATTATCATTATGATGTTATACTAGCTACACGAATCGCTTGTTTTCGAGCAAGTAATCCTTCTGACGCTTGCTGCGCATCGTACGATTATCATTTAGTTTTGTGTTTTGATATGAGAAATTTTGTTAAAAGTAACTGAGAATGCAGTATTTATGCTTTATACTACACTTTCTACATCAAACAATTATTTCTCTTATTCGCAAATACTATTTATAAAAGAAATACTGATTTCTCCATCTTCCTTAATGATTTTGAGAAAGTATTATTAGTATAATTTCCAACAAATATTGGAGTACTATTGGCATTAATTTATTCCCCCTTTTTCTTGCAATATGTTCCTTTTTTGAATTTTGTAAATATCATTCTTATCTTCTTTTATGTTTTTTTTTTCACACCTTATCAAATTAGTTCGGTATTCTTCGCTTAGGTACAATTCTTTCTGTCGGCGCTAAAAGGGGTAAAGATGTGAGATGACTTCGGGGCACAGCAAAATCTATAAAATAATTCTATTTTCACAAATATTCAATACAGAAGTTTTTTCCAACAACGATAGTTCACAATAAAGAAATTCGACAATCTTTGCGACCGAAACCACCAGCAAAACATTCTCTACAAAATGCGTGTGCACGTGACGCGCGTCCTGCAAACATTCGTGTGGCCTGCTGTATTCACGGGTGTACAGAACGTGCATCAGAAAATCCAACGTCCGTCCTAGCATAAATACGTTGGAGGGAAAATAACGCAGGTTGCAATGCAATACCGACAGTGACGCACGTTTCTCCTATATGGGCTACAATATACGGCAATATATTTCTACGACGCACGTCACGCAACGGACGTCGTTCCGACGCTCGTGTGGCCCGGTCTTAGATCGCGTGCAGCGCAAGAACGCAATCGTTTTGGAAGAGCATAAAAGTAACAAAAAGAAGCCTCCTATCAAACGCGGAGCGAACGCTTCCAACAGAACCCCATTTCCTAGGACGTAACGAAAGGCGTTGAATCATCCACATAGAAACATCTCCTACGCTCCGCAGTGAAAATACTTTTCTTTTATATGCTGCCGCCGTTTTGTCACGGCTGTCCTTTTTGGCTTTGTTTCACACGTGTGAATGGAAAATAAGAAAGGACTCGACTTATCAATTTTCCTTTATGTAGATTGAAAATGCAAAGTAATAATACAATTTGTATCTTTACCACAGATAAATTTTTATTGGATAGATTGCTAAAAGTTAAAGTTTGATGGGTTCATACTTCTCGGAAAATGTGTTCTTTATCGTCTACTATTAGTCACATCGAAGAAAAATACTCATCCTGCAAATCACGTAGGCATATTCCAATAATAAGATTATAAGTCTGGAATAATGACATCTCTTATTGTTATTAATTACATAAATATTTTGAAGAAAAAGAACAATAAATAATTTAAATTTCATGATGTATGAAAAAATTTGATTTCATATGCACTGATGTTTAACGAAAGAAGAGTGGATTTTTGAATATTTTAACCTGAAATACCATCTGTTTAACGAGTGTGATAAATATCGTAAAGGTAACGTTTAATCAGCGATTAGGGCGCAACGCAGACGTTGCGTAATTGCTCTGCGGTATCTTTCCAAAGAAAGTAGCACTTTAAGGCGTTAATCGTACACGAAGCTGAATTATTTCGCAATCGAAGATCCAGATTATCGCGCCAGCGCTATTTTTCAATTCCATTTGACAAAAACTTCGCTGAATCCTCGTCATACCGAAATGTAGAGAGCTACTTTCGTTAAACATAGGAATTTCTTAATCTGGTTTAATCTTTCGATTTTAACTCATTCACGGATCAATATCTCGAATTTTAAAAAGACGAGGATATTAAATAAATCTGAGCTTCGATATTTGGAAAACGAAAAAGGAAATGAAGGTAAAGAACGCGAATTACGCAAGACAATTGGCACTCGGACCAATCATTGGACGGATCGAATTTCGCGAATGCCGCTACAGCTCCATCAAATTCCAGTCATTCGGCTCGCGAATGAGCCATATGCACAACATCGACACCGCTAATTTATCGCGCCACTAATTTATCATTAGGGACTGGCCTACGATAAATCTGCCCCGATCGATTTACGAGAATGTTATCGCGACCCGAAATCGACGTCCACAGATTGTGGACAGCTTCCCTAGTGTTTGCGTTTTCTTCGACCCACGACATCTCATATCTTTCAAGCTTACTTTATTTAAAATCTGAACAGTTTCAATGTCTTGCCAAGTCAGAAAATTATCGGACAACGCAAAATAACAAGGAGCTACCGTTGCTTAAAGATAGCTGAAATTATAGTATTTCGGGGTTGGCAAGAAATGGAGAAAGGAAGCTATGAGAAAAATGGAAGAAAATGTAAGATCGAATTAGTTTCCGCGTTCATTCAATTTATCCGCCATCGCAGAAGACGAACACCGACCGAACTACACTAAAAGTGATCTGAAATCGAACGAAGCCTT
Source organism: Bombus haemorrhoidalis (assembly GCA_014825975.1). Taxonomy (NCBI): domain Eukaryota; kingdom Metazoa; phylum Arthropoda; class Insecta; order Hymenoptera; family Apidae; genus Bombus; species Bombus haemorrhoidalis. The sequence goes on from CM026171.1 coordinate 15,515,871, forward strand.
GATGCGATCGATCGAGCACGGAAAAGGACCGAAAGAGACTTAAATGCACCACTAAATGTGGAGCAAGACACGGAAATTCTCATCTTCGATTCAGTTCGTCGGAGTCTTTATTCCTGAAGGAAAATCGGACCAGGTTACGGTACGATGGAAGATAACTTACGAGAAAAGAGGGGAAAAAGAGGGAGTAAAGAAAGATCTTTTTGAACGCAGATCACTCGAGAATTCGTCGCTCCAGAGAAGTGTCTTCTATTATCCTACAATAGTCCAAAGATCTTAGAATGGACAATTTTCGCGACGTCTCATAGTCAAAGGTTAGAAAATGGCTGTTGGCGATGAAACTTTCCTTTCGAATGGTCTTTCACGAAGAATTTTGCACAATGCAGGCAGTTTTGTCTTATCAAATCGTGGTTCCATTAAGGGAGCAAAAGTGCAGACGCATTTGCGTGGTTGCACTCAGAAGCTGCGTCATATTACTCCAGAACGCTCCTCCTCGATCGTTTACCTCTTGCTTTATCATTCTTATTGTTACCAAGCTATTCTTTTTTTTTCTTTTTTCTTTTTTAAGTGTAACGTACAGAGCATCGTGCTGGATTTTCACATGAGACCAGTTGCTCCTTTTTCAAATTCGTTTTTCCGATTATTCGAGGAGGCAGGGTAGAAGTTGATTTATTTTTCGAAAGCACCCCGTATACGGGTTGTAATGATAGACCGACAACCTGGAAAATCAGTTTTTCCCCGCGTTGGCGAGCCGAACAAGTCAAGAGCTCCTCCGGTTTATTGCATTGCAACGTGGCGAGGTCCCAAGAGTGCGCGATAAACTTGTTTTCGCCCTTAGTTCGTGAGATTCTAGCCTTATGTCCTTCGTTACCATGGAATATACTGGGTCGGGATGAAGCAACGATACAACTAAAGCTAAGCAAAGGATCTTCTATTATTTAAGATTTAGGGGAAATTCCTGATTTTATACTCTAGCGAATAGAACTCAGGTATGCAGCCAATTGAGAATAAACGCATTCTTCGTAATTATCTACGTTACGAGGGAAAAACAAACTAATATTTTCAAGATATTGAAGATTGCATGTAATTTCAAGTAACTGAGATTGTAAGATATCAGATGGCAGTCGGTCATTTATCGCTAGGAATTTAATCGAGTTCCCCAAGGCGGATAATGGAATGTATTTCGTTCAAAAATCGGCCATTTCTTTTTAACCTCTCTGTAAGTAGTTCAAACACTTGTCTGCGTTGCGGTAAATCCGAACCGTCTAATTAGCGTGCTGCGTTACGTTGCCTGGGGACGCTTAATTTAAGTTTCCAGCCGCGCATTCGAAATCATCAGGCCGAGTCGCGACACGCGGCTTACCCGAGTGCTTCCAGCCGCGCGCATATCCCCGGTATCAAAGTTGCAAACCAACTTACCCTCGTTTGCTGCCCACGAATCGCCTAAACGGCGTACAAATTGCGCGTGTTTCTTTTTATCCCGCGTACTCATCGAACACAAGTGTTAGCGAACAGTTCGCGGACAGCTTGTGTACCTGCTGATCGTGTCCAAAGTGGAAACGGCGAATAACTTGCAAGCAAAACGGAGACTTTAACTTTAGAAAGGACTGAAATCAGCATTTTATAATGTGTCGTATCGTGTAATCGAAGAAGATAGACAATCAGGAAGCTGATTTCGAATTGATTGAAGATCTTTCAAGGAATACATTGGGAAAGCTACTTTGCAATACGTACAGCGTGTAGGAAGAGCGAATGAATGCCGCAACGAGAAGAAAACTGATACGACCGATACGTTCTCCTGAGAAATGAAACGCGTACGTCAAAGAACGATGCTTCTGCTTCCAGGAATAAAAATGCGAATCAGTCAAAAACGGAGATGACTTGACTTGCCAGGGCGAAGGTACGTGATTTCCAGAGATAAGAATAAAGAGTTACGCGAATAATGTTTGACGAATGTTCGTTACAGGTCATTCTTTTCGCCAACACTGTATGTTCAGTAAATAACATTTTCTAAGTTTTCAAATAGTTTTTTGCTTTTCCTGAAAAACATGTTTGTCTTGTGTTACTTGTGCGAAATACATGTGCGAAATATTGAACGACGTTAAGGTCGTTACACGAGCACAAAAAGCCGAGTTATTTATGGAATAACATAATAATAAGCACAGGGGCGACAGTACACCTGATCTAAATAGAAAACCACACAAAGATAACCTTGGTAGAGAACGTGTTAATCGAGAGGCGCAACGAGCAAGCGGGAAATTCGAGAGCACCCGGAGCTCTTAATCGACCGAATGGGGATTAGAAGTTAAAGAGTCGATTATCGATCTTAACGCGGACTATGGCCAGACTTTAGCACGTTTAACACGGCTCTTTCTTCTTCGGCAGCGTTTCCCTGTTCGCGATTTTCCTGACAGTCGAGCTCGGAGAAAGGAAGGGGAAAACTAACCCGTGAGTTATTCGCGACGCGACGGCCGGTTTCATTAAAAGTACACCGGCCGCAACTCTGATCTAATTACCGACGTAAGGGGGCGGGGGGCAAAAGAATAGCCGTGTAACGCCCACCTTCTCCGCTCTTTTCCCGCGTTTCCCCCTTCCAACACGTTCGCCTCAGGAAACGCAAGCCGCAGGCTTGGACCGCGGGGTTAGGTTGAAACAGGATCCGCGGAAAAAAGTCCACCACCAAGGATTAGGCTCATCCTACTGACACGAAATGGGAACGAATCCTTAAATTTCAGCCAACGGAGGGACCTGCGCTCGCTAGCGCTCCTACACATCCGCGAATTTTTATTCATCCACTGGCGTTTGCCTCAAAATTTCAAAATATTAGATTTCTGTCTAGAATTTCGGGTAGAAATAAACGGAACAAGTCGTGATTTCTACAGGTATCGCATGTGGTTTGCGGTAGTGTAGTAATATTGGAGCAGTCTTTCCGTACGAAGAGAAAATTTCTATCTTTAACGGGCGGCAAGAAGTCAGATGTAGTATAGTAGTGTATTCGTTACTACACCTTGAGACCATCTCGCCGAAAAATTTTTTAATAAAATAAAGTTTGATCCGACTATTTCCAAGAGACGCCAGAACACCGCAACCAACTCACCTGAAGCAACCTCATTTCCCCAGAATGCTTCTCTGTCGCGCGAAGATCGTTCAGCAATAGCGACAATAGCTATCCCCAACGAGATGGCGTTTCTGGACCGGGCAGAGTTCGGTATTCAACTGGGATTAAAAAGCCCGATAGAGCGGACGATGGAAACTTTGTCGATGGGGTCATCGTCCAGCGACGCACGACTCTCTTAAATTCAAATTAACCAGACGTAGTCCCATCAAAATACAATTACGATCTCTTATATGATTCTAACCAGCAAGGATCTGGACTATTCGATCGAGACATCACAGCCTCCGCTTCTATCGTTCTCCGAAATGATTTAAAAAAAGAGTTTTTGGAGAGAAAAATTGAATTTAATCGTCTTAAGGTAAGAATACGCATTTGATTCGTAGCCAAGCTTTCCCGCACCGTCGTCGCTGGGTTGTTACAAGGCTCGGGAAGCAAGAGCCTCGAGCTGCATATAAAATACAATTTTACCACGGCAAACTGACGCGTTGAGATTTGAAACAATAACGGACGAGGCTCGTTGTCTGGGTTGAAAGGTAACGGTAATCGTGTCCCATTCTTTCTTTGGGGCCTCTTTAAAAATTTATGGAATTCCTTTCCTACTCCCTGTCTCCCATGGGACCAGTGCCGGTTTTATTCACCTGAATGGCTCGGCCAACGTACCTCTCCCTCTCGTGTTCTGCTCTTTTCGTAAATTATACACTCGGTCATTACCAGCGGGCAAACAACCGGACGCGTGCAATTCCTACTTCGCGGCGCGTCACGATCCAGATTTAATGGAGAAATAATTGGTCCGATAGTTTGTTATTCGATTCACAAAAGGAAGAATCTTGTTCAGGCGTAATAAATATCGGTAGGGTATACCGAACGTGATGTCCCCGTCGGTGTCCCCTCGTTTCTGGGAACATTAGCCGCAATGCTTAACGAGATTAGACGCAGTCGATAGATATCGACTAGTATTCGGGTTTTCTTTGTCTTCTTTTCGTACCTTCTTCTTACAATTCTTCCTCTTTCGAAATCTTTTCTCAATTCACCAATAAAAATGATTAAACTTTCATATGGTAATAAATAATAATAACGCGAATCAATGTACAATATGTTTGTTAACGAATATACAGATATTTTAAAAAGATCAGCGGATGAACTATACTTTCGCTAGATTTTCTTCAAACGTTACGTCTTCAAAATATATTTCTCAACTTTTGCCTTTGAATTCGATGAAATGACAAAGTTAGAACGACGCCAATACTAAAGTTACAGCGATAGCTAAGATTAAGAAAATCGTAGCAATTATCTGTTATCGGTTATCAGTCGTAACAACCGTAGCCTAACCGGACGCGGCCCGATACACACCTTGTTTTTTCTCGTTAAACAATCCTCAGGCAGATAAGGTTCGTGGTGGCTCATCGATTCGCGGGAGAAAACAGTCGGCACAGTCTCGTTTTCCTAATGCAGCGAACAAAACGTTGCTGCGAAAGATGAAAGATGATGCGAAAATGTAGTTAGGCTTATGCTCCGGTATAGCCACCAACTTGTATATCTCCTCTCCGTGCCCTTCAGTTATGAATTATTCGTCGGTCCTATCCGCTCCTCACGGTCGGTCGATCCGCCGTAGATCCAGTTTAACCGATTGAAATGCTGACAAGGCATTTCGACGGGAAAAATCGGGAATTCCTTTGGGATAATTGATGAGAAGCGTTTGTGATACCCTTGGACGATGCATGCGGTAGCATGAAGGAATTTGATCGCGAAAACGGAATGAAAGACGAAATAATATGCAAATTTAATCAGTGAAATCTAGGTCTTCTTCGAATCGCGATCTCTTTTGTAACAGCTAAATAATCTGCACACCTTTTCTTAATTACTTGCTAAAAGATGTGGTTACTCCTCCCCTAAAATTGCACACTTTTTCCGTCAGAAATGCCTCTGTCTTAAGTAATAATTCTATTATCTTTCTAAGCCATTTTGCCTAAACGTAAAGATACAAAGGCGGAAGAAGAGTCGCGTCAACGTCAACGTGTTAGAGATAATCGAAATAATGCAACGTATATAGTAGCAGGAATGTCAAACACAGCTTCAATTTGTGAATTTATCAGATCGAACAAACTTTACTGCCTATAAACATAAATATTACACGACATATGATAACATCATGGAATATTAAAATAACGAACGTGGAATGCTAATCACACTTGTGAAACAATTCAAGAATCTACGAAACCTCCGTTCTGGATCGTCCCCCGATATACTCCCACCTATCAAATCGACAATCGAACGAGTTTCACTCCAGTTCGTAAATATCGTCAAAAGAGGGAAGCCAATTCAAAGTTGCTCAGAAACACTCCGAACTTGCAGGTCGCTTCGATCGAACGATTTCTATTCTCACGAACACGGTACAAAAGAAGACGTTCTTTCGCGGGCACAAGATTCACGAAGAAAGAATGCAATTACATATCCAGTACGTTCTGAGAACCAGGAGGTCGCTCCTCGACGCGGTGCATCAGTGACCAAACAATTCTTCATCACTGAAAGATGCGTCGATTCGCGTCGTTATATTAGATCCAACGCGATAAGCAGTCGGTAGTCGATTTAATAATTCGGCCGGCTCGATTAACTGGCCGATACAACAACAGTCACACATGTGACAGTGATAACGTCATTTCCGCGGCGGACAATCACGACTGGTCAACGTTTCTGTCGGTTCTGAACGCTGAATATATCTCAACGGGGGCACGGAATCTATTCGCAGCTCGAAAAGGGGACACCTGACCGATTCAAAGCACCGTCACGACCACTGATCGTTCGATTACGAATTAAATGCACAGTCGTTCCGTGAAGCGATCGAACGATACTTTTCACTTCGTCCTCTCAGAGGGAGTCTTTTCACCGGTCCAGCAGTGATTCCGGTCGATAGCCAGGAGGGCACATATTGCTACATACGACTGTGTCCGCAGAAAGTTGCAAAAAGTTGGGGTAAAACTTTAGAGACGCTTATTAAGATCTTCTTGCTTCTTTTCATAATATAAACGTGCTGTTACAGTTTCATACCTACTTTTGGAAACACCATGTATACTTCTGTCTCGCGAATCTAATCTTGAACAGCGAGGACTGCGAATCGCTTTCTACGATCTTTGGTACGTGCGTACCTACGATGCTACAGATAATTGAATTCTAGATCAAAGTTCTGCGTGCCTAGATGAGAACCGTGTCTTTCTAGAAACCTAATTACCAGTCCATGCACTGGAATGTTTAACATATTCCATACCTACCGTGGAGAGAGGTAAGCGTTTCGGAAGTAGTTTTAGACCGAAGCGGTAAAATTAGATTAGTATCTGCTATAGTCGAACGATACAGAGAGTAATATTCTCTGCCGTAACCCACCGAAAGTCCATGTAACAGGAGAGCGCGTTAACGGAGAAAAAGTGCTAATGGAAATCGTTGGAATTCTCTTCTGAAAGAACACAGCTCACATGCACGAGCATCGTGAAGCCATAAAGCGATTCTTCAGCCACTTTTCAGCCTCCCCGGAGAGCAAGCATTCTAGAGCGAGCAACATCGTTTCTTGGTCCGTACAGTACCATAAATCTAAACTTCCGAGTGTTCTTTGCACATTGAAATATTCCTATTGAAAGTAGTAGGAAATCTGGCAAGCACGTGCTTGCACATAACGCCAGATGCGATAGATAGACCACGCTGAAGCTTGTTCCAAACGGAACATTGTCACGTTTGCGATGCCATATTATCCGCTGAAGGACATTAGACACGGCTGCCCAAACCATGCACGACGATCAGACAGATTTTCTTCATTCTCGCGTATTGCCTTTCGTTTCGGAGCTGAAGTGGAAGCAGATGGAAATCGCAGCAGATCTATCTATCTAAGTATTCTTTCCCTCATAATGATCAAAAGAAAGGTCGTAAAGTGATTCGAGAACCCATATCTGTAAAAAGCCGCCACTTGTTGCCGGATTTTAATATATCTTTAGTATCATCCATAAAAATGTCCCGCGCTATAGGTCACCTTGTTATTGGCCGTTTAAGCAACTTGTTGCGTTGCATTATTCGGGGAAACAGTAACAAGCTCTATCGGGTCGCGGCCGAACCGCCGGTGTTCCAGTCAAGCAAGCTTGCGGTTTATCGACATCCTCGGTGAATACTTGAAAGATTATCCTGTTTTGCTACCGTGACCGATGAATCTAGAGATGCAACGAAACCTCTGACTACCGCTCCACCGCACGCTCGCTTTTCAAGAAACTACACTTTTCACGATCTCCAGCGGATTATTCATCATCGAACGATAAGGACGGGTGCACTTTCATCTGTGCGATTAGACGGCTGAAGCTTGTCGTATGCTACTGGACGAATAGTGAAAAACTCAGCAGAATTTCGATGCTGATATATACGTATATAGGTATACACGTAGTTCGTACATAGTGTACATCTATGCTGTGGAACGATGCGACTTCGCCTCTTATCTAACCAGATATAAACAGAGACTGGGCAGTGTCGGCAAGCAACGCTCCTCGAGAATGCGTTCTGAGAGCGCAGAAGCAACTCGCACGGTACGATGCTCACTTTGCAAGCTTTTATTACGAGTTCTCTCACTAGTATAATTGTTGCAGCTTGGCGTCGTATTAATTCCTAGGTATTCCTTCTAACGTAGCTTGCTCGTATCGATGATCCGGCTGTGTTCGTGTTCACCATTATTTAACTTATATTATTGTGAATGGACGATATATGTGGCATTCATGGAATTGGTGTTTAATTAAATTAGAATTATTAAAACAATGGTTGATTAGCATCTGAAATCAATTAGTTGTATGCAAATTATATGGTAAATATGATATTATTCTCTAATTAGCTGCACCGTTATGCTACGATCATTTATCTGCTTAGAGTGAGAAATTAATAGGGGGGAGGGGAGGGGAGGGGGCGACGTCGAATTACGATAATCGTAAATCGACACCCATGCGAATGTGTTCTAATTATCATTGCAATATCGATCGGCATATTATTTATATACTAACGTAATGGTAATACATGTAACGTTATAAGACAAGTGAAAATAAATCTTTAATCTGAACGAATTAGTTCAAAGAGTAATCGGCATTAACAGTATCCTGTCACTCTATCCTCTGGATAAGAAATTAAGTCCTGCGCTTGCAAACGCTGGGTTAATTCGTGTTCTCACGTTCGGGTCAATATACCTCGGGCCAGCATGTGTGCGTCATCAAACGATGTCTCGAAATTTCCTTCTATCTGCATAAAAGAGACACCCACGATTTGTGTATACACGTGAGAAAAGTATCGTACAATGAAATTAGATAATTTATACGATAACGAACAAAAGCATTGGCACAGATTAACTTTCCTCGCAAATCCTGTATAAATATGGCTCTTTATCTTTTTTTTTTTGTTGTTGTAAAATATAACTCAAAAATTTCAAACAGTTATGATATTTACGTCTGCCCTCAGGTCACAATGTAGTCAAGAATCGCCCTTTTCCAGTTGTATCACCAATTACAAGATGTCCTGTACCTATATACCTATAAACTCCTTATCCCTTTTGACTTAAACATATGCAAATATATCACGTTGAATTACGTTACATGTACGTATATTATATTATATAAACTAAGTGAATAAGTTTTTCAAATTTAATAACCTATTAAAATATATCTAACATGAACGATGAGAACCACTATCCCTATTTGTAAGGGATGATAAAAAGAAAAAAATAAATTGATTTTATTAAAATAAACATATGTTCCCTATTCGATATACTTTGTATTGAAGTGTTTGCTTCCTCACGAAAAAAGTTGTACCCGCGAAATGGTTAATCCCTGTGAAGTTGCAACCATAGCAAATTATATAAGACATGTATCTATTCGAAGTTAGGTTATAGTTGACGTTCCATACGAACAAACCTTTCTGCTCCTCTGTACATCAGGCGGTATCTGTAGATGGGTAATACCACTAACTGCTGCAACGTATATCCTCAAAAGGTCCATAAGTCACGTCGCTGAATGCTACACCACTTCGAATTACGTTGGCAAGCGTGCGTTGGACGCGCGGCATCGAATGTCGCGTACGCTTCAAAACAAAAACAATGCTCACGCCTACTCTCCCGAGAAATGCCATTGTACCGAAGTAACAAGTGCAATCCTGTCCACAATCGACTCGATCAAGGATTTTTTCCAAAAACCAATAATCGAACATAACAACAATTTATATTACAATCGGAATCGCGACTCACTCGCGACGCCAATCATTTCCTACTACCTTGTCAATAGCTCCGATTCTTGATCGATGTAAGTTACATGCATCGTTCGTAATTCGCGAGATCAAGCGTAAACCATTCAGGAATCAAGCTGATGAGCCACCATATTCAATATCTGTAATCATTGTACTTCATATTTCCTAGTTTTACAGCTAGAACTTATTTTAGCAATTTGACTTGATCAATTCGATTTTTACATGACTCAAATGTAATATCGCGTCGATATCTGCTTACGCGTCATTAGATTAATTTACTTATTGATAAAGATTTCGATCCACGATTCGTAGATATCGGTGAAAAATTCGAATGACTCAACGATCGTTGAATTAAATATACGCTAGATAGATGTGAAATGTATGGTATTTTAACCATTAACTATTCGAAATATATACCTTTCTTTATATACCTTAAAGTACTTCCACGTTTATATAAACAGATAGGAATAAGATAAAAACGAGAATTAAACATAATCATGTACATATGCAACAGTAAAGTTGGATATCCATGGTAAACTAAAACAGTTTTGACGCGTTGTTTACCCGAATCTTTTATTCTAACGGCCACGCCGTTCTCATTTGGGATAAATTGTCTAAAAGTTAATAACTACTTCCCTATTGTGTGAATCGTATATATAAAGATACATAATTCCTAAAAAGATCAGTTTCTCTGAAATAGTCATATAACCTTTACGGTCTAGCGTTTATCGATGCTTTCTTCACGCAACTGCGTTTACAGGTTAGAAAGCATAGTCTCGTTTAATGTTACAACAACCGGCTTTTGATATATAGCTAAATACGTTATACAATCTTAATTAGAATTAAAATAATATGACGAAAGTAAGTAACTTTCATACGTAATCATGATTTCATTTCGATAAAAATATTCGTATTATCAACAACACTCACATATTTATAATTGCAGAAATGATTTATCTTTTAGACAAGCTTGATAGTTATAGTATCAAATACTTGTTTTAAGGGCAGATGGTATCTGATAAGCAACTAATCAACTTAACCACCAAAGGCCAATTCACCGCTATATTCAAATCGCTCACCTTTTCTACGATATTTCCCACGCCGGAAGTCCCTCGTCACATTCCAAGAAGCTTCGTCGCACGACGTAATATACCGGCGACGAATCCGCAAATTCGTTCCCTCGGCCGGCCGATACGAGTCCCGTGTGTGTCATCCACCCCCTCTGTCCACCGCACGTTTTCTTCCACAACACTGTTTTTTCACGAACACGATTCAGCGCCGATATATTTATGATTCCTCTCTAAAATGAGAGAAGATACGGTTACGAGGAAAAAGTTGAGTCGCACTGTCAACCGTGGTGACGATAATGCTTAATAATCATCAAGAGCCACGGAATACTGAAAAATATTCTCTTCCCGTGGTACGTAAGTATATCCTTTGTCACCGTCGGCCGAACAGTGATTTCATTCGGCACAAAAGGGAAATCACGGAAAGGAACCAACTACTCTGACTCACGTAGAAAAAATTGCACGAATAACACGGCACGTATTCGGCGTTGATAGTTCGACGAGAGCGTGCCGACTGGACGACAATAAAATCTCATGCCAGTAGACACCGCCGCCGCCGCCGTTGCAGCCGAGATTTCCTCGCCGGGAAAAACACGCACACACACACACGCACACAGTCAACCGTGTTCACAAGAACAAGAGAGAGACCCACGAACCTACCGGTGAATGCTGTCTCATACGCCGAAGAATCCACCGTGTGATAATACGTTCGATCGTAGTCGCTGATAGTGAAATCCTCCCGCACCAGGATCTTGTCTCAAGATTCCGAACATCTCCTGTACACACACTCTCCGTCGGATTCTTTCTCTCCTCGGGTTCCTCCCTGTCGTCTCTCTATCTTTATCTTTCTGTAGAAACAAATCTTTCGCGCTTTCTTTCTTCCCTTCTTTCCTTCCTTCTGTTGCAAGGCTTTGCTCTCGTTTACTACGGATCGAGTTGAAATCAATCCACACAAGTAACACCGAACTCAACGGCCCTTTGGAGATGTCCTAGCATCCTGGTACGGGCGTCGTTTCTGCAGCACGTCGTTCGTCTCCGTAGAATCAAATAGACGATTTCTCTGAATCGAGTTATTTGCTCGCGTCTTAAACGTCCGCGACGAAAGACCGAAATATATACGCACGGTACGCGGCCTTTCGAAGAAACGAAAGAATATACGGAGCACTGGCTACACTTTTTTTTCCTTGCCTGTAATTGTTAGACCCGTTCGCAATACGCTTTCGAACGATGCAGGCATGCAGTATAATTTTGTCGGGACTCGATCGTTTACGGAACACGATTTCGAGCGTGCACGTGCGGCAGAGTACGCAGAAACCGCAAGTTTTTTACGGACACATCCCCGACTTGTCTCCTCCTCGCCAACGCCTACACGATACACATTGCACGCAGCAACGACGCCCCTACACGCCGATGACAGTGGTTCTCAAACCGTTGCATCGTTCGCCACCACTTGCCGATAGGTTGCGCGACGGAATTGCATTCGTTCGATCTTGGAAATCGGTTCTTCCCTAGATTATAAGCCTCATTATTAGCGTGTTTTAAATTTTATTTCGTAACTGTAACAACAATTACAGTGCTTTTTAAATACACTAATCGAGTACGAAGCTATCGTTAAACATACAATACTTTGTTTCGACAATATCTAGCATTACAAAAATAACAAAATTTTCTATATAAAGAGGAATGTGAAATTAGTACTAGGGGAATTATACATATGCAGGGAATGCGACGTTAGTAATGTTGTTTCACTGTTGAGTAACTTCAGTGTATTATTTTAAATGGGCAAAATGAAATGAAATTTGTAGAAAAAGTAATAAATATTTATTAATACATCTGAAAAAAAAAACAACTTTTATACTAATTCATAAGCTTTTATAATACCGCAACAAAGATTTATAAGTTGTATATATTCACTTCCACCATCTAGCAACCTATAATTACATTCCTGAAAACAAAAGAGATATATAACGCGTACCGTTGTAAATAATTTTATAATCTTACCCCTAGTCTATCTGCAATGAGAGTTTTCTGCTTATCTGTTAATTCATTAGAATATATAATTCTTTCACTCAGTTGCTCGATAACCTGTAGAAATTATTTAGATGTATAATATACATATCATTTTGACTACGCAATCGCTTTTGCTCGCGATCGGCAAATGACACTATACGGAAGTGTCGTACCGAAGAGGTTATTAAATAATTTACGTAATAAATAAAGCTCACTTGGGATGTAGCGTATGCTTCTAACATAAATTGATCGATAAATTCCTCTGCTTTGCTATAATCTTTTGTCTTGCATACATTCATTAAATCATCCAACCATTTGTCAGGTACAATCTACAATTATTTTATCATACCAACAAAGCAATATTGTTTCTATTTGCTATTTAAAACAAGAATTGTACATTACCCCAATAATTTCAATGATATCATCAACAGTAATATCGATGCCTTTGCCTTTCAACCTTGTGATGGACTGTAAACACGTTATGGCGCGTCGTAAATCTCCACCCGAGGCTTCGACAATTTTTAGTAGAACAGGCTTCGTTGCCTTCAAGTCCTCCTCTTTACATATATACTCTAATCTTTCGACAATTTTATCTTCTCCCAATGGTTTAAATCTGAATTTTGTACAACGAGAAGTCAAAGGTTCTATGATTCTCGATACATAGTTACAAATTAAACAAAACCGGGTACTATGAGATTCTTTTTCCATAGTACGACGAAGTGCAGCTTGTGCAGCGTTAGTCATACTATCTGCCTCGTCTAAGATAATAATTTTGAACGGCGGACAACTTTTCCCGCTAAAACAGAAATATTACTATTACACCAAATTCTCATTTGATGTGTTTACATAATGTATTTTGTATACGATACGCCTCAGATTGTGCCTTTATCATAGAAATTACAAGAACAATATACAGGACTATTAAAGATAAACATTAACTCTTGTTTGCTTCTGATACAGAACCAAAAATTTAAAACTTGATAATATTCTTGGCAACCTGTTCAAAGCTTGTTGATTTTTAGTTGGCAATAAGAGTTGCAAAATTCCTTTTTTATAACTCCTGATTACAACTATATTCTTTAAATAGTCTATATACATAGCTCTATTGTAACTCTCAGACCTTTTACTAATCATCATTGGCTTAAGACTAATGTTACAAAAGATTAATATATACGATAATGAACATACTCATCTCTCATACCACCTGCTGTAAGCTGTGCAAAAGATTTGATTTTATCTCTTACAACTTGGATACCTCTCTCATCAGAAGCATTTAATTCCAATAGTCTCTCTTTGTAGAGGCTACCAAATAATTGTCTAGCCGCGGCTAGTATAGTACTTGTTTTACCAGTACCAGGTGGGCCGTAAAATAATAGATTTGGGAAATCCCCACCTGTTAAACATTGCCGCAACACCTCTACTACTTCTGCCTGTTCAACAACGTCTTCTACAGTTCTTGGTCGGCTATAAAAATAACAAAATCTTAAAATTTACCAAATCGATGCAATTTAGGTTATACTAGTGAACAATTACTATTTCTCAACCCATGGCGTTACAGAACCACTATGCTCTTCCTTCGAACGTGAAGTTGAGGCCTTTTTAGGCTCACCAGGCCCTAATTTACCAGTTTTTAGGAATGCCTGCATAATTCTTTTATCTTGAACTTTCTCAAAGAAATGATCTTAAGAGATAAAACAGGACTTGTTCCCGCGCATTCTGTTTCTAAATACTATTGTACCAACATTACGACTAAAAGTTTCTAAAATAAGTTATTCTCGTTCTAACTACATATACTTTGCTACTACAGAGATTTCAATTGTTCTCAATGATATTTTTAATTATCATTGATTTCATTAACTTTTCGCAAATACACATGATTATAAATGTTTAGTACATCATGCAAATTGCAAGAAAAATATATTTAAGAAATTTGAACGATTGTTCGGCTTCGTTATCGAATGCAAATACTGTCCTAGTTCCAAATATCTGTTAGATTAGCAACTACTTACATTCGTTACAAAACGAACAAATTTACCATTTATTCATCGTACCAATGTTGTAAATAAAGGGGTGAATTGGCTGTATTAGTTAATTACACATATGATAGACAAAAACAAGAATTTTCTTAGAACCGTTTAATCATAATTGCTATACGAATTATGTATTCGATACTATAATCCGGTTCATTGACTTTATTTTTGTTAAATATTCGTACTGCTCATATCGAAAACAGTTTAAAAAATTAGAATCAATAATTGTAAAATTCAATCCGTGACCATCGAATACGCGTAAAAGTTCAATTATCGCGTAAAATGGAGTATCAAAATCGATTGTGTATGAAAAAATACTTAATTTACACAATGGATTTGATGCGGTTTAGTATACATTAAATGAATACCGGCCAACAGCATATTTCTTATGTGAACGAATTTCTTATTTAAACATGTGATATTTTTTCCTGACGTTCTTTCAAGCTGTATATATAAATGATGATGTTCTGGATTGTTTCTCTGATAGCAATTATTTTGCATTTCAGTTCTGCACAAACTAGTATGTATTTCACACAGCAGAAACATGCAGCTCCATAAGAACTCTGTAAGAAATATTTCTAATTTAAATTTCTTGTTTTCGTAGAACCTGAATCACAAGGTTATTGTGCACCGTACAATGGTAAGATTTGTAAGAAATACTTAACTGGAATTGGTAAAGTATGGTTCAATGATTCCAATGATAATCCTGGAGGATGGTTGAATGAACGTATCACAACTAATTTATGGGAGGAATTGATACAACGACTTGTTGAACCGTGTCGTTCAGCTGCAGAGGTAATTAATTAACGATATATTAAATTAATAAGGATACAAAGGTATAAAGAGGTACGAAGGGAATATTTAATCATTCTAGAAAATGCTATGTATGTATGCTTTCCCACAATGTCACAACTCAGTTGGTCTACCATTATGTTACGAAGACTGCATGGCAGTACGTCATCAATTCTGTTTCAATGACTGGGCAATGATAGAGGATAACAAACAGAGAGATATTTATATCAGATCAAGAGGACATTTCACATTACCAGATTGTGAATCACTGCCAAAAGTAGTTAAAGAAAAGACGACCTGTTCTCATATTCATTTGACTGATATGAATGAAGAACTTGTTACATGTAAAGCAAACTTAAAGTGTTTTCTTAAACTACTTAAATATCTGTATCTTTAACGTTTTAATCATATTTTATTTCAGATGATTGTGTCGAGGGCAATGGTAGGTTTTACATGGGCAAAGTAAATAAAACAAGATTAGGTTTGGATTGTCAGTCATGGAATGCACAAGTGCCACATAGTCATGATAGACCACCGGATGTCTTCCCTCAAATTCGTTATGGAGAGAATTATTGCAGAAATGCAGGTGGAGAAGAACCAATGCCATGGTGTTTTACCATGGATCCTCATATAAGATGGCAACATTGTGATATTCCCATGTGCGGTATGCATTTAATATTTTATACAATGTAATAAGATATAAGTAACTGAATGCATCTTTCTTCAATTCTTAACCCTTTCACACTGAATGCCATATATACACAACGTTGTACTTTGACAAATTATTCACTAATTAAATATATAGAAATATATTTGCTCTTATGTTAGTGCATTATGTCTTGTTTACAAAAGTATTAAAAAACCATGAGTTTCTACTTTTTACTATTAAAAGTTTCTACTAATAATAATTAATAAAAAGAATTTTTCCTACAGCCCAAAAAACATTTGATCCTAAGAAGGTCAATGCAGATAATGTAACAAGTAAAGTTTTGGAAATTGATCCTAAAGACCTAGTAATGGACACATTATTTACTCCAAAGTTTATATTGATATTATCTTCATTAGTATTTGTAATTATAGCTGGAAGTTTATTATCAATTATTTTAAGCCATAGACTTCACAAAAGGCACCAAGGATATAACCCTACAGATAATCAGGTATATTAAAAGTGATTAACTTCTATTGACTAAATAAACTTCTATTACTAAATATAACTTCTATCACTTCTATTACTAAATTATATAACTTCTATTGCTAAATTAACGTAATCTGAAAATGTAATGCCCAGAAAAATATTGCTGAGTCTGGTATTCAAAATCATTATAATATCTATAACCAAAACAATAATAATGTACATGTATATTTTATGTTACATTTATATATAATTTCCAGTATGTCGGTATTGATTTAGATAAATTACCGAGCAACGATGCATACCACAAAACGACTGCGCAACTTAATCCGAAATTGGAGAAACTCGAATTTCCAAGAAATAATATCATTTACGTTCGAGATTTAGGACAGGGCGCTTTTGGTAGAGTATTCCAAGCGAAAGCGCCTGGTCTCGTTCCCGGTGAAGAATTCACCAATGTTGCTGTGAAGATGTTAAAAGAAGAAGCGTCGGATGATCTTCTCAAGGATTTTGAACGAGAAGCATGTCTTCTCGCCGAATTTGATCACCCAAATATCGTCAAATTATTAGGTGTATGCGCATTAGGCCGGCCAATGTGTCTCCTTTTCGAGTACATGGGTCGTGGCGATTTGAACGAATTTCTACGATCTTGCTCGCCAGGGAATTATATCATCCGAAGCCTAGAGAAGGACGAACATTTCACAGATTCTCGTCTATCACACATGGATTTGATTAATATTGCGCTTCAAGTAGCGTCCGGGATGGTGTACTTGTCAGATCGAAAATTCGTTCATCGAGATCTTGCAACGCGAAATTGTTTGATCAATGATCAAATGATCGTAAAGATAGCAGATTTCGGCTTGTCGCAAAAAATCTATTTACAAGATTATTACAAAGGTGACGAACAAGATGCTATTCCAGTTAGATGGATGCCTTTAGAAAGTATATTGTACAATAAGTATACTGTCGAGTCTGATGTGTGGGCGTTCGCGGTGTGCTTATGGGAAATATTTAGTTTTGCGCTTCAGCCTTATTACGGAATGACGCACGAAGAAGTTGTAAAATACATTAAAGAGGGCAATGTACTCCAATGCCCTGAAAATACTCCATCTGCGGTATACGATCTAATGAAGCTCTGTTGGAACAGGAGACCATCGGATAGACCTACTTTCAGAACAATTTACAACACCCTTGATACTATAAAATACAATCTGGAAGCAGAAAATAAGTCGGACAGTGTACCATTGCGTATTCACGTTTGAGCCTGATAATAATTTGTCTCTGAAGGGAATTCAATAATTCATATGATTATGAAGTAAGTGATATTTATGGAAAGGTAAAAGTAAGTAAGTGGTAAATTATACTACATGTTACACACAATTGCCTTTGTTATGTTTGTTATGTAGCCTTATTAAATTAATTGATCAAAATATTTATGAAAAATGTGTCAATAGTAACACATATTGGCTACTATTATGTTTACAAGAATGATTGCACAAATGCGTTAAGTTAAATTGGAAAAATATTTTTATTTGATTTACGCCTAATTCTTGTAAATATACATATACACTACTAAATCAATTGTTTTCCACAAAATGAAAAATTTCAAATTTTGCTCGATCATGTTTACAATTAATAAACTTAAATAATTGTTTAAAATAATTTTCATAATACCTTTTTAGATTATAAAGCTGCTAACAATTTATTTATTACTAATTTATTTAAACTTATATCGAAACTAAAGAACTGAAGACTGGTATGTACGAAGAACACATATATGTAATCAAGATACTGTATGAGTGTTTCAAAATAATTTTCCACGCATACAAATTTCAATCTTCAATTTGCTTTCTGCCTATTGTGATTTCACGCATTCCGTCAACGAATTTTACAATAATATAACATGTTTCTAACTGCCATTAAAAGATGAAATATACATAACAGTCCAATCTAATGCTAAGAATAAAACACAACAATACAAAGATTTCAGTGGTAGTACTACCATTATAGAATACTTATTGTATAAGTAATCAGAATCCAAAACTCAATGTGTTTTTTCGAGGTTAATAATAGATTAATTTCTGTGTTGCTATGTTAATATTAACTTGTTTCTATTTACAAAAAGTTAGAAATATGCTTATGAAAAGATACGGTATTGCTGTTAACTCTTCTTAAAAGATTTCATAAAATTTTCTTATACAAATGTAAGAACGATGCTTAAAATGTTTGTTTAATGTTCTACCAAAAAAAAAAAAAACTTAGTTTTAAGTGATAAAGGTTCAATAATTATACCGTAAGAATAATAGGATTTTTTGCATTATATTTCATTTTGACATAATTATGAACATACAAATTTATATAATTATTTGTATAAATTTTTAATGCTTGTTATTTCTATGATTAAAAGTGTAGAGATTGATGATACATTTTTTAACTAACATAATTTTTATACTATCTGTGAATATAAAAGACACTTTTATCTTTTCCTCTACTTCTTCTTGGTACATTTTTATGAGGAATTGAAGAAGAACGTACTAGTTGACCTGATGATTATGGCTATATGCATACATATTTATATGTGTAATTGTATGTACTAGATATATTTGCGATGCTTTTTTTTTACTTCTTCAGATCAGAAATATCTTTAGAGACATACATTATGTTATAGAAAACAGACGAACTTTCCTATATATAAATATATATAAAGCAAATAGAAAAATAATAATGTTTTGCTAAAGCCTAAGACAGATAATACTGAATTTATATAACTATGTGAACAATTTGGCTATAAAAAAATGGGTTTATATTTAGCAACGTTATATGTAAACTGTCCTTAATTGTTAGATGTTAGATCGTTGCTGTACCAAAAAAAAAAAAAACATAGCCTATTTAATGTACGAAAAATAATATCATTAAAAGCTATTATGACAAATGTTATAGTAAGAAGATAAAAAACATTAAGTGAGTGTATACTGTGCAACTGTTATACATAAGATTTGAAAGTAAATCATTACTATGGTGTAAACGGTATTTAAATGAATGTTTTACTCATAACACGATTATTTCAATATATTATTAAATGCAAAAAGTTGTCATAAATGGAATAAAACTTAGATCGAACTTTTTTAACAATTGCACTTTACTTTTATTTCAACTTTTTGTGATATAATTTAATTTTTTCCAACTAATATTAGAGCTATCTAGTGCTATTGTTTGTCACTGTATTCGCATTCCAATAGATGTGTCACTTATCAGTATTTTCACAATGATCTGTATATGTTGCAAAGAGCATATTCATTTGTGAATGTTCTATCCTATGCTTAAGTACATAGATATGTAAACTAATGAATGTCATTGTCCAGTTGATTTCTCAAGGCAATTAATTAACTCATTTGGTTGAGCATTAACAAATATGATATACTATATATGCAGAAAGCGTGAATACAATGTTCAAATGCTCTTCCACAAATCCTTTTATATATGACTTTTATATTGTGAAGAAAAGACAAAAGAACTTTTACCAAGTCTGTGCTCTTACATCTGTGTATTTGTATTCTGTATAAGTAGAGTTGTACGTGATATAATATTTACGATAATACGTACACAATACGTATTGTCTACGACCAAGAAACTTCTGGTATTATATACTTCGTTGAGTTCAGATGTGTTATTGACAATGGTAGACTCTATTCTGAATTTTATGTACAACAAACTAATCTAATCTGTAAAAACATAGAGATTCCTCGATACTCTATTTTAAACTTTTAATGAAATTCATACATGTGCAAAAAATAATCCAAAGATGCATCTTATTTTATTGTAAAGAATCATGTTTAACTAAAGAGCTAGTAAAGATTGTGTGCTTTATACTATGAATATCGAGGAATTATCAATGAAATACTACGAACATGTTGAAGAAGAACTGCTATGAAACTTTTACTGATGTACAACTTTTACAAGGAATAAACAACCAATTTCATATATTCCATAGCCTTTCTTTCTTTTCTTTATTTCCATGAAGAATGCAACATCGGGATGACAAATTATAAAACCAAGTACATTGCTCCATAAATATATTTCCGCATATTTTTCTCAATAAATTAATGTCAAATCATCATTATGTATATAAAAAGCAGATATTTATATTGTATTATACAGTTAACATTCTTAAAGCTATCTTACACATGAAATATCTTATGTAGGCAATAGTATAATAGTCATGTATATCTGCATTGCATATATGTATATCTAGTACACTATTATTTGAAAATAATCCATATGTTCCAACAAGATGTTTCGAAATCTATACGTTTTTCTCATGGAATAATGTTCATAAAATCAGGAACGACAATTTGTTGCTTTACAGAAGAACTTTGGTAATATCTGATATTCCTTTTTTCAACTAGCTACGCAATAGAAAGAAATAACTTTTCTTATGATTAACTAAACATGTACACTATACAAATCAATTGTAAAAATCTATAAAATACAACATATTAATAATATATCGTAACATCAAAGCACATTGTTATTAGATTTAGTTACTGTTTCAGTGATACGTTACCATAAAATTATATATCTATCAACTGCAATTGTGTAAAGCGATACTAAAATTAAGAACTAGAGAAGTAAGAATTATGGAATACTAAAAACAACTTTGGTTTATTCTTTGGTTTTTGACAAATATTAATTCTTCATACGAAGTAACATGACTTCTTCTACCCTTCTGATACAATTTAGTATTAAGATCTTAAGTTTAATTACAGTAAAAACCACATTTTTTAATTTTATAAACCTGGTTTTAATTTATGCAAGATTACTTTTTAACTGGTGTAAATAAAAATTCTAGCATTTTAAATTTATTGATCTATCGAGAACGCGTAACGTTAAAAAATGTAGTTCAAAATAATTAGATAATGTATATATTTCAGTCCATATTATGTTGGGCAGCATTACATTATTACCTGTACTGCACTTTATATATCATAAGATCATCATTGACATTTTCATGTGCAACATATTTCTCTTTCATCGTTTTTACTGCTTATACTACAATATTTTGTATTCTCAAAATAAACTAATTAAGAACCCAAATTTGGAAAATTTTAATTCAAGATACTGACATTTTAATTCACTACAGCTACATTATTGCATGATAAAACTTATTTAATAATAAATACTCGAAAATGACAAAGGAATGTTCTTGGCAAAATAAAACTAGAAAATTATAAAAAGTGATGTACTATTATAACGTCAATATAAAGTTAAAATATACTGTTTGTTATTTATCTAATTGCAGTACTTAGTATTTCGTCTTTGATTTGCTAAAATAAGTACCTCCATACTCTTGTAAATATGATCATTGACATTCTTCGCAATCAAAATGCATCTTTTATATTCTGAAATTGTCTTACCGCTAGATCAACTGGTAGATCGAATTTATAACTTGTAAGACGATCAAGAGTGTGAAACGCGTCTTGAAAACCTGTTTGTAACAACAATATGTGAGTATTTGTAAGCAGATATATTGCAATTAAAAATCTACGCTGTTAAAGTTAATATTGCTTCTATATGAATATTTTAATTACCTGTTTTTACAACATAACTCCACGAGGTATAATGATTTTCAAGAAGATATTGACATTGCAAAATAAGTTTTAACCAAATGACAAGTTTGTTAGCACTATAATATAAGAGAAACAGAAATTTTAAATGCTTGTTCGTCACAAGATGATTTCTAATAACATTTACTCACTTAAGGGATGCACATATAAATGCCTTAAAATGAGAATCGTAACTCCTTTTGTATGGATTATGTGATGCAATGATATTCCCAATCGTTGTTAATAAACTCTGAAAATTTTTTTAATATCCTTGAAGGAACGATTTCGATTGAAAATGAGAGGAACTATTAGCAAATGTAAAATAGCTACCTGTTTAGAAGAAACAACTCTTCCACCTGCTAAATCAAGATTAAAACTTTGGGATAATTTTTGTGCCGGACTGGAATTGTAACGATGGCCGTTTTTAATTTCATAATACTTCAATACTAGTTCCCATGCGTGCATTAAATTAGAAGCAGAAGAGTTTCTTTGGGGAAAACATCCCACAAATGGTACTACACTGTTAGAACGCGCATCAGACATTAAACCGTGTTGTATTAAATCACGTATGGAAGTTGCTAGATGCTTCCTTACAGCGGATGTTACTCTGGCATTGCAATGTGACATAGAATCTGAATCCGAGGCGTAATCGTTTTCATTAGCGATATCGTCATCTTCCGGGTGACGTTCAGTTTCGGCAATGGTCTCTATAACATGTTCAACTGCAAAATCTAGTCTTGTTCTTAAATCGCGCCAATTATGTACAGAACTTTTCTTAAAATTTCTTCGAACTCTTTCACTACCACATCCTAATTGAGACACTATGAACATATGCAACAGGGCTACAACTTTCTTAACAGTATTCAGAGTCTTTGTTCTACTTTCCTCCTCTGTTTTTCTGTTAAACGATTTTTTAGCATATGAAGTAGAACCAGCAGAACCGCTGGTATGTACCGGACATGCACAGGTGCAAGCTAGAGTTTCTGTATTGACTTCTCCTTGAAGATAATTTATAAAACGCTCTAAATCCGCAATTTGTGTTTTTAATTGAGATACTAATTGCTCCTTCATTTTCAAAGGGCTAACAATCTGTAAATTATTTTTTAACTTATTTAATTTTAACTCATCTATCATTATTTCTTTAATAATTTATCTTATATGAAGTGATTTACCTGACTTATAGCATAATCTACTTGCCATCTTAAGTCATCAACTGGTAATTTACAAAGATCATCAACATTGAAGTTTAACTTTTCTTTTAGATGGTCTGAAAAAATAATGAGATCAACCTAAATTTCAATCAAATAGATGTTTATCTTAATAGTAATCTTTGAAACTTACTGATTATAATACTCTGCCTCTCTAATATCATACTTTGTGGTAAATCTGCATTACCAGTTTCATAAGCATACTTTTCTAAGTCTCCTAACTGAGATTTCAGTTGACATATTAATTCTTTTTGTTTTGTTCTTTGTAATGCCATTTTAGATTCAACATCAACATCATTTATTACACCAGATATCTGTTAAATGATATATACTAAAGTAGCTTACTATCTTTTTTTCTTGTAATTATCGTATTATACATATATCAATATTCAGGAATTAAATAAGGATTAAAACATACGGCAGAAGATTAATAAATTTATGCGCTCTATGAATAGCTTACATATAATGATATTTATTTTCTAATGAATAATATTTAAGATTAATAATGAAAGCGTATCACAGATTTATAAGCATGTTTATTTACAAACAAAGTGAATACAAACACAGATAAAATACATAAAAAATATGAAAACAGAGGGAAGAAATAAATACAAGGAAAAATAAGACAGGCAATACAAATTAAAAGAATAAATAAGTTACAGGTACATTAGATTTTTATGTAGCTTACGCTTTGCTTGCAGGACATTGGAGAAGTTGGTGTGATTGATCTACTGTCAAGTGATAAGTTATTTGGAACATCTGGTATCCCTCTAAAAGCAAACTCTTCTAATTCTTTGAGCAATGTTTCTTTTTCATTTGCAGGTGCATCCACAATTTGTCTTAAACGAAACTGAACCTGTGGCAGTCACAGATAGATAGATATTAAAGATATTAGATATTTATACTTTTTTATGTGAAACAAATTCATGAATTGTATGAACTGTATTTTTAAATACCTGAGCAAAGTGGGTAGTCAATGCTATAAGAGATGAATTTAACATCTCCTGTTCTTCCTCAAGCACTTTTAACCTCTCCATATCGTATGATAAGCTATTAGAACACATTAAAAAATGTTTATAAAATGAAATATTTTGTTATTTAGAAAGCACTACTACAACAGCACTTCTGTTGTACCCATCAAAGATTAAATACTCACTTCTCCATGTTATCAACATATTTATATTCATCGGCAAAATCATTATCACCATCATTTGCTCCAACAGGCGCCCATCTCTCGCCCGATGGCCTGTCACTTTCATCTGAATTTTCGATATCCTCATTCTCGCTACCCTTATATTCGCTAGAACTCATTTTCTTCTTGTTTACGATCCCGATTTCTTTCGTAAATCCTACCTTGCATTCGTAAATTTCTTTATGTCGATTATAGCTAATACGAATGAACGTGTTGTTATGTGATGACTTTTTTCTTTATTTGTGCATATTAAAGATTTGATTTTCCTTGTAACACATCAGAACGTCTTGCATCTTTATCACGTTTAATCCATTAATTAACTTCTGCGCACGTGTACGAGTAGAAACGTCACTTGTCGCTGTCGATTTTGCGCCTGCTAAGGTGCATCCTCATGTTTAGGACTCGTTCATTTTACGATAAATACATCGCGTTACAATTAATTCGTGTCATACCGCGAATAATATTTAATAATGATTCGTCGCATCGACTATGCGACCTTCATCAAGCAACACGTTTATACCAATATATTTTTATACAATCTTCATTTCCTATGTTAGTCACGTAAAAATTTATCAACTATTGTTTCGGTAATATAGTAGATTAAACGTCGGGACATTATGAACTGTTATGAACATGCCATTAGTTTCATCGAAGGTTTTCCAATAAATGATAAACTGGTATGCGTAAGCTTATTTGACTCTTACAAATGTGTCAAATTGTTGTACCTTCGAGAGGACGGTCTTTGTTGATTTATTGCATCGTGATTTGTTACTATTCTATTGACTTTATAAAAGAATAGAACATGTAGCAAATAAACAGTGAGATATATTCATGAAAGAAATCCTTAAAGAGAAGTATCGAATAACCTACATCTCTTGACATCTAACTAGTGTTGATCAGCGTATCGTTACGTTTTGTGAATTATTCTCATTAGCTTGAGAAAAGAATTTACCGACAAGTGCATCGCGTATCGTAGTATCCGCGATGATGCGGCAAGAAATAACTTTGACGAAGCCGGCACGTAAAAAACCGAACATTGATGCATCGATAGCTGAATGATTTTCGAAAATATCATAGAACAAGAATTTTTAGCGAGTCCTTGTTTTGTTCTCGGATCTATCCTTTACCATAAATACATCGATGATCTTTTAAAGAATCGTACTTGAAGTGTTATAGGTAACAAAAAAATGGGAATCTTTTGATATTTTATGAATCTCCTTGATTATTATTAAAAAATATTACATACTTTTAATAAAAATTGCGTATTTTAAGAAAACATTTGCTTATAGGCATACATGAAATGGGTAGTGCTTGGTGGCAGTGTGCTGCATGTTTGAGAACACAAGAAGAAGATATCTGCGAGTTGCATTTGAATAATTGTAATCTTTATGATGTACCACCTGACGTGTTCATTTATGAAAGGACATTAGAGAAGTTGTATCTTGATGCCAATAGGGTAAATATAAATATCAATTGATTTCTCGCGCTGACATAAGCTCTTTAGATTTAAGGACGTTCTTCTATATTTTGGTATAGATAAAGGATCTTCCAAGGCCACTGTTTCAGTGCCATGAATTACGAGTACTTTCTCTCAGTGATAATGAAGTCACAACATTACCACCCGCCATAGCATCATTAATTAACTTGGAATATTTAGACCTCAGTAAAAATAGTATGTGTATAAGAGTACTATGTGTTCTTGGATTTTGTTTATGTTTAATGTGTTCGTAATTATTATATTTATTTTTCTCAGGTATTAAAGAGCTACCAGATAGTATAAAAGAGTGTAAAAATCTTCGTTCTATAGATATCAGTGTTAATCCATTTGAACGTTTCCCTGATGCTATTACACATATTGTTGGATTAAGAGAATTGTATATAAATGATGCATATATAGAATATTTACCAGCAAATTTTGGAAGACTTTCAGCTTTGAAAACATTAGAACTTAGGGAAAATAACTTGATGACATTACCAAAGAGTATGAGCCGTTTAATAAATTTGCAAAGACTTGATATTGGTAATAATGATTTCACTGAATTGGTATGTTTATATTTGCCACGATTACTATTTATTAGCCAACATATATTAATGTTAATTTTATCCTTTTAGCCTGAAGTTGTTGGGGATCTTATCAATCTCACTGAATTGTGGATAGATGGTAATGATATTAGACGTGTACCACTCAACATTAATCAGCTTTACCGTTTAAATCATTTTGACTGTACAATGAATGCAATTCATATTATACCGTCAGAAGTAGAAGGATGGAGAGATATTTCGATTATGCATCTTTCATCAAATGAAATTTATCAGTTACCAGATTCCCTTTGTTATCTACGTACAATTGTGACTCTTAAAGTTGATGACAATCAATTGAATGCACTGCCAAATGACATTGGACAAATGTCAAGCTTAGAGGAGCTTATAGTTACTAAGAACTTCCTTGAATATTTGCCATCATCAATAGGACTTTTGCGAAAATTACATTGTTTAAATGTAGACAATAATTACTTGAGGTGCCTTCCACCAGAGATTGGAAGTTGCACAGCATTATCGTTGCTATCATTGAGGTCGAACAATCTAACACGAGTCCCACCTGAATTGGGACATCTATCCTCTTTAAAAGTACTCAATCTTGTAAACAATTGCATCAAATTTTTGCCTGTTTCTATGTTGAATTTGAGTAATTTGAAAGCATTATGGCTGAGCGACAATCAAAGTCAACCATTAGTGCCATTGCAGCAGGAATTCAATTGTGAAGAGGACATGATGGTGTTAAGCTGCTTTATGCTCCCGCAAAAACCGCGGCAAGAACTTGAACGTAAGTATTTATATTTGTTTAATAATATACGCACATCTAGTAAAATTTCGATCATTGTACAGTAGTATATAATTATAATTTTTAAAATAATATCTATAAAATGTGGTACATTATTGCTGCTAGTGGATAATGAGGAAGAAGATGAAGAATGAAATGGTAAAGTAATTTGCGAACAAATCCGCTAGTATATGTTAATATCGTTTTCATTTAAACATATTTTGTAACATGTAGCATAATTAAATGTATAATTGTAATCCCGTGTCTTTTGCATACAGAAGTAACACCAGCTGTAGGATTAATTTCAAGTTCGATCGTTGGTACTGGAAAAAGAATATGTTTTGCTGCTGAGGTAGAATCTGAAATCCCTAGACAACTTCATCGAGCACCAACTCCCTACCCTAAAGAGCTGCGCAACCTTGCTAGGCATGCCCGAAATTTGCATCATCAATCAGCGCATGATCAAAGAGTAAGTAGGATTAGAAACACGCTTAATCCTTTGCTCAATTTCCATTCATCATTTTTTTTTTTTTTATTAATTTGACAACAAAAATATTAAATCAGTATAATACAGAAGTAGCACTGAAGAAAGTAGAATCTTCGAGTACTATCGATATTTTCGTTATATCTTTTTGTATGCATTTTTGCATAATCAATATCTGAATTACAAGAAAATTGGCAATTGAAACTTGCAGATGCATTTAGAACAGGAGACTATGATCAAAGAAGCTATTATTGCTACAACTACTCTGGACCTTACCTCAAAATCTGGGACCTGTCTTTCGCAAAGTTTATTTAATAAGGTATTCATTAGAGAATTATGAAAGAAAGACAATTTATATGATTCCAGAGTATTTATTAGTGATATTAATGATATCAAAAATTAAAATATATAATAAGAAACAATAAGAAATCGTGAAATCAATTTACAAAAAATATATATATTTCAATCTGAACAAAAGTTAAACTAGCATAAAGTGGGATTGGATAGGGACAATATTAAGTCTTCCGTGGGTAAAAAATTAAATCAACTAATTAAAGGTTTTTTTCCTGTAGGATTCACACTCATCATTATCACCAATTGAACATTATACATCAAAGGCATGCAAGAATAATAGTTCTATGGATATTGGAACAGAGCAATCTGTTTCAGAAGAATCTTCCGATGAAGCAAACAAGACCGTACTTGCAAAAGAAAAAAGTCCGGATATCCGAGAAGCAAAATATATTCGTAATCCCACGTCTGAGTATCTTTCCAAAACTCCAACAGTAGCAGATTATGTAAATTCTACTTGGAAACCGGATGAGTACTCGAAGGCAAACACAGCAAAAATTGTTGAATCAGACAAATTTATTGAGCCTTATAAGACTATGCCTATTGCCGCGAACAACAAAAATACCGATCACGTTCAAGTGTCGAAAGTAAATGAAGTTCCACCCGTCCCGCCACCGTACCATATCGCAGCCGCATTTTCAAAAAAGGCGGCACTCTTTCAGCAATTGAATCAATGTAGGTCATTTCTTGTAATCATTTCTAAAATAATAATACACACACACACACACATAATACGAATTTTATATTCTGTCACATTATAGCAGCTCCATTAGACTCGTCGACGATGGCTCCTCCACCGATTGATATGAACGTATCAAATTCGAAAATATCGCAGGGAACGGAAATACAAAATTATGATGGAGAACCATTTAAAGTCGAAGAGCATTTGTACAATGACAAATTTGCGTTGAATAATACAGATATGACAAACACCTCAAGTAACGATGAAAATATAAACTCTTTTAGTGGCACCGATCAACACATGTTAACGGATTCGATCGATCCGACAGCACAGTCGTTAGAAGGAGATCGATCGTTAAAACCAAGTAGAATTCCTATTTTAAAGACGAAACATTTGGAAAGTATGAATTCTATTTCAAATAGCGATCTATCGAACAAATGTACAAATTCTTCTGTCGAAGACTATGAAACTTCAAAGATATTGAAGGCATCGTGTATACCAACATCTCCTATAACTGGGAAAAAATATCGAAGTCCGCTATCTATGCAACCTAAAGTTTCGGATCGACCAAAAAAGATAATAAACGGATCTGTTTCAAATAATAATACTTCCTGTGATAATTTATCCATAAATGCAATAAACTCAAGTCTAGTTACAAATTCAAATATGGAAGGAATTTCAAAAATTTCATCTATCGAAACGACGAATACGAACAGTTCTATGAACATAAAGAATGAAACTAGCTCTGGTCGAAGTACCCCAATTCTAGCGAATAATAAATCTTTAAACGAGGTGACCAATTCTAACATTGATAATTATAAAGTTACTGGACTGAATGAGTCATTACATTCAGAAAGGAAACCAAGATTCAAATGGATGTTCGGGCCGCACAAAAATGCTAACGTAGTATGTTTCATTTTCTTTTCTTTTTTCTTTCTCTTTTTTCTTTTTCTTTTTCTTTTTCTTTTTTTTTTTTTTTGAACGTAACGTCTTTATGTATATTTTACAATTCATAATTATTGCCTTTACAGTTGCCTGTTCAAGTGAAAAAGAATCCAGGTCTTGGTTTCAGCATTGCCGGTGGAGTGGCAGGCGCAGAAACCGTAAATATTCAAAATTTAAAACAGACGAAAATAAGGCAAAATAAGATTTTCTATCTTTTAATCAACAGTTTTACTTATCCTAGGGAATAATTGTGACTAAAGTGAATCCAGATGGTCCAGCACAAGGTACGCTTCGACCAGGAGATAAGATCTTAGAAGTCGATGGTATAGATTTCACTAAATCTGATCATAACAATGCTGTCGCTGTCCTTCGAGCAACCGGAGCAGTAGTATCTATGATGATTAGTCGTCATCAATGACATCCAGTTAGAGAACGCAATGATATCTTCTTTTTATTTTCTGTGACTAGTGATCAGTTTATACACATCGAACTGAATACACTTCACGTAAGTTTTTTTAGTGTATATATTTCTTTAACTAATATTAGTATATACCAATATACTTATAAACACACAAAAGAAATGGAAGTTCCATTTTGTTTCTCCTGAACGCTTGTTTTCACGGTAGTAGCTCATATTCCCTTTGATACTGTCAAGCAATTGAATGACTGAAACAGCGTTACCAAAGGTGGGAGTGATGGTATTTATTTGAGGAAAATATTTCTGGCTTCCAGTGGTCACGACTTGTGAACTATGCTTTTTAAAAACAGAAATAATAACGATTTCGAGGAAGAATTCTATTCTTAGGTTGTACCATAGATTAGAAACGCGTTCCCTTGCACAATTTATGATGAGGAAAAGAGTTTGAAATGTGATGTATAAAAAAGCTATTTTTAAGAAAAATTTCTTTACGGGCCAATCCACAGCTTACTCATACTATTTGGTTACGTAAGTAGGTAAAATAGGAACTATTTAGTGAACAATAATAAGATAATAAGTTTCTTCCCGAATTTCTATCTCCAAAAGAATGCATATATTTGTGTTGTTTTATGATGTTGATTATATTTGTGTCAACTCACTTGTTCTCTTTGCAGAGAGCTGACAATGTGCCAGAAACAAAATACTATTTATTACTCATATATATTTAAAAAAATATTATATGAAAATGAATATATATTATGCATATATATTATATACAAACATTATCTCTGTCAACTAGGCGAGATTCTTACAGACACTTCTTTTGTGAGATATCATGTGAAGTACATATTTTGTATATGTAGAAAAATGGTTTTTCTACAAATTTATCCTAATGCATAGACTTTAAAAGCACAAAGAGTTCCATAATTAACTTGCTTGTATTGTTTACAGTTCATATTTAAAAAATGATACACTTTTAATTTCATTTGAAAAACATATCTGTGAGAATCTTATTAATGTAAAGAAAAAAAGGAATGTTCTTCTATGTGCCGTAATTTTATTGATTATGTTTTTAATAGCTTTATTACTATTGGTTTTGATTCTTTTTCTTCTTTCTTCCTTTTTTAATAAAAAGATACTTGTCAGAAATATAAATTTACATTTTTCAAACAATTTTAATATATCTTTTGCTTGCCATTGTTTTCGATAAGTTTGTTTTATTAGATACTAGCAATTCTCTTATCATAAAGTCAGCTGTTAAGTGTTTGATAAAATGAGATCTTTATTGTTATGGTTGTGAATTATTATATTTCATTCATTCTATGTAAAGGAACAAATGTATGTACCTTGTAGGAACTGTTTTTGAACAACAGTTATTAATATGGCATAATAATGCCAAATCATAAGATAAAACACTACTTTTCTATGTTAGTGAAGTTATATTAAAAGAAAAAAGAAAAAAAGAAAGTTATTCATGTAAATGGAGTAGAGCTGTGAGATAAATGTTTAGAAAGGTTGTACGGTGATGTATAGCACAAGTGAACTATTCATGTCAAGTTATGAGTTGTAATATAGTATACTATTTGTATCCCAGAACTTTTATAACAAGATAACAATATTGCACTTCACTTTACCTCGCATATACAAAACAATTACTATGCACATTCTCTTTATTTATACATTTTTTTTTTACATTTGAATTAGTTTCATTAGTTATAAGGACATTTAGAAGAAATGGTTTATGCATTTTTATAGATATGTTTAAGTAAATATGTATTGTTTGATTTTATTGCTTTCTATATTTTTTTGATGTCTTTCAAAGTCGATACAAAATATTTTTTGATATTCATTTTTGTAGTAATTTTTTTAATAACTCGCTTAAAACGATATTACAGTTATATGGTAGCTATACAGTGGAAAACTATACATACATGCGCTTATGTATGTTCAGCATAACTTCAAATATATATGAATTGTTCTCTTCTATAATTATCAGAGCTTTGAATATCTCAATACATTATTTGAAACTATAATGAAGCATAGAACTTCCAGAATCAAGAATTATAACAAAAAATGTGTTATATTTAAAGAAAGATTCGTTTCGCGAAATATCGGTGATACTTATTCACTGAATAAGAAATACACCTTCTATGGGAAATACGTAGAATTTTGATATATTTTAGAAGTAAACTGACAAAAAGAGCAGATTATTTTTGATTTAGGTATTTTGTGAAAGTAATTTTAGATGACTATATACCCAATTATTAGTAAAAATTATATATGTTTTGATTATTTTTTATGAGTACATGTAGTTCTATAATATATATAGGTATACATAAAAGCAGCTTGATATTTAAATTTTTGAACTAACTATATCATCAATAATAATCTGCATACCTAGTCATATTGGAAAGTAAGAAGTATAATCGAAGGTGGATTATATTTTCGCCTGATAATACTTGTATTTTTATTAATATTTTGTGTATTTTTTTAACATCAATTTCATGTATAAGATTTATAATAGAAAAAAATGCTTATTTATTGTATGCTTTATGTTTCAATAAATATTCTATTTGTTTATACATAACAAATGTACAAACTGGATTTTGCATATGTATTAATACTATTTTAGCAAGATGTAACATCTCATTTTAAATATTATTTTATGCTCAAATACTCAATTAGTGTTCTCTGCAGCATAAATTGAAATTTTGATTGTCAAACAAAATTTTGGACCATGAAATGCATATACAATCTTTTCTACTACTCTAACTACTAAACAGACTGACTACTTTTTGAGCAAATATTTAAGTGGCATTTAATGGAATGTATTGATTGTATGGAAAATGTGTGATTAAAAATGCGATACATGAAACTGTATATATAAAGAATTAAAAGTATATAAATGTACAAGTGGTTGTATTCATTATTTAGATCTTCATTGCAATCAACATTTTATTCGATATTAGTTTTTAATAATTTCTTCATTTTATAAGATTAACCAACGCTTTCAATAATTTGATAGAATAATATTCCAATTAAGTCAAAGAGAAAAGTTATTAAAAAGACAACATTAATTAGTACAACCACTTTCTTGACATATTTTTTTGGAATATCTGTTCAAACAATTTGTATGACAATGTATGATAGATTAAATGTACAAGAAATGCTCACAGTGGTTTGACTGGTCATCATATAATGACTACCATACAGTTGTATGAAACTTTGAATTTGTTAGAAAAAGATATTTTACCTTTCTTAAAAAGTCCTAGTTGGTTGTGCAGCAATAAATAAATTAATATTTACGTACAAAATGTTTAGAAGTCTCACTACACTCTACACATCAATCCTTTTCGACAACATTCAAGTATGGTATACAATTTTTTAATCATTCGTAACTTCCATATAAGAAATTCCCATAAAAAACATCCTTACTTCAAAATACATTTTCACGCTCCTATCAATAAAAATATAGGATTTTCAATGTAATGTTTCCAGAGATTTGAATACTTAGCCATTGTGACGCCATCCACTATTCGATGATCGGCAGCCCAGTTAATGAAAATTATGTTTGCGGCTCCTACGTTTCCTTTATCATCGAAGCGTGGTAATTTCTGCACTCTTCCAAACGCGCCGATCACAATTTGTGGAGGAAGAATCACCGGTTTTGTATATGTACCGCCCACCTGTCAATGACGATTGAATCTGTTTTAAATTGTACCTATGTCACATGATCAACAAATGGATAATGAGTCGTAAATCGTTTGTTTGAAATTTGTTATATAAACTACTCAGAAGCCAAATTGATCAACTCTACTTCAGAAAAATTTCGAAATTTTAGCACTAAAATACATCGGGGAACGATTAACTTTAATCTAATCGATCAATTTGGCTTTTATGTGATTTATATAATGACTGTCTTCGGATTTAAATTCAATTTAGATATAGTTTAAATCTAAATTGAATTCTTTCGATCTAAAATAGCTTTGTAATTCAGTTTGATCATTTAATAATCGATATGTTTCAATTCATTATTAATTTAACAGCATTTGGAAATAATTTCTATACTTACAACACCTATGTTTGATAGTGAAAACGTTGTATTCGATAAATCGTTCGGCGGGATCGAAGATTTTCTTCCAAGTTCTTGAAGACGGTTTAATTGCTTCGCGATCTCTATAATATCTAAATCCTGAACATTTTTAATATTCGGTACAATTAAGCCCTCAGGTGTATCCATAGCAATGCCGATGTTATGCCTCTTTTGAATACGTAACGTTTGATTTTCTTCATCAAGCCAGGCGTTTAGCTGTGGCACCTTTTCTAATGCTCTAGATGCGGCTTTTATGAAAAACGGCATCAAGCTTAAAGAAACGCCTTGCTCTTTCACCGAATCCTTCACTTCGTTTCGGTAGTCCATCAGTCTGTTAACGTTACACTCATCGCTGTACACAAAGTGTGGTATACTCTGTAAACATGTGTTGGTTTCGTAAATTTTTTGCGACGGACTCGTTTAATTACATGTTTATTTTTGGACGTTCATTTGGGGCATGGGATTAACGACGTTAGCACATAGGAGACCGTGTACATGTCATATTTGAACATGAAAGATAAGAGGTTGGGTGATGAGACGACGATTAAAATGGCCGTATTTTCCGGTTTGAACGGTGTTTCGTCTGTCAACGTTGACAGGAAATTCGGGCCGAGTAGATGCTCGTATTCGATCGATCGCTATCAATCATGTGTGTCAACGTCACTTTTAGACGACGCACTTCTGTTGTCGGTATCGTCGTGACGGGTATTTCAACTATAGACATAGCAGCGGGACTTGTGCATTTATTACTATTATTAAATAAAAGATTTATCTTCTCTTTTCTTGTTATCTATGAAAAGGTTGCCAGATTATTTAATCCGCAAACCAATTATCGATTAACTGGCTGTTTATTTAGTTACTGCAACCACGTGGACACGCGATAGACAAAATTTTGCTAATCTTGCAATTTGTGACTGGTGTGCGTTTTAACCCAAACTGCGCTTATTAATTTCGCAGTCTTAACGCATTCGTTACGGCATTAGTTGAACTTCTTTCCATTCTCGCAGAAAATTCATTTTTAATAATAACATCTGAACAACTTAAGGTAGATAATTCATGTCTTTAGCTTTGTTTTTTGTGCAGATTTCCCCGAAATAAGATTGAAAATAAACTCGATTAAAATAATAATAAAATATGACATCATTCAATATAAAAGAAAAAAGGCAAAATATATATCCTCGAAATTTCTGTTTATGTGATATTTTCTCGAAATGATAGAGAAATCCAGCTTACCAGAGACTGCGTCATCGTTTTCCACATATGCTTGGCATAGCCTTTTATCGGTACCACCGTCTCCGTCGTTGGTTTTTCTTCGACCCTTTTTTCCTCGGAGCTAGTAGACATTTTTTCCAAATGAGTCAATATATCCTCTTTAAGTATTCGATTACCTTTGCCCGTAGAAATAACGTCCTTTAGCTTAATATGATTTTCCATAGCTATTCTTCTGACCGCAGGAGTTGCTAGCGCCTTTTCTAACCCATAATTTGCTACGCAGTCTTCCTCGTCGCCTTTAACGCTCTGCTTGTTATCGGTTTTCATAGCTTGTTGTTGCGAATGCTGTTTGTCAGAGATCATCGTCTTAACTTTCATGTTCCCATTATCACCATCTAGTTCGATGTCCAGCAATGAATCTCCTATCAGAGCTACGTCGTCCACTTTGTAGTGCAAGGCTTTAATTAATCCGTCGTAACGGCTGGTAATCGTCACAGATGCTTTGTCGCTTTGAACCTCACAAATGTTATCGAATTGAGACACCCGGTCGCCTGGTTTCACGAACCTATGCATTCGAATGTACCAAGTCAGAATTTAATTATCTTTACGGTACATTACATCGAAACGCAGTGTTATCGACTGACATGTATTATGTATATATGTATGTTAGGATTAGTTTATGTATTCTCATGTGAATGCAATTTTTTCATTTTTTTTTTTTCAATAATATACTCCATATGTATAATATATTATTAAATAATATATTATTAAAAGATAATCTGATGTCAGTGGGCGGAGGGGGGGGGGGGAATGATCGGCAATTGCGAAAGCTTCGTGTGTACGATGGTTAACGGCAAATTCTTTGTTTTGCTCACCACTCTTTTATCGTGACGTCTCGAATTCCTTCTCCGATATCCGATAGTTTGAAGGGGACGACGGTCCCGCAGCGAAAGCAGCTTACGGAGAAGAATCGACATCTTCGATCGCGTACATTTCTACCCTAAATAAACATAGATTTCTCTTTGTATACTCGTCAGCAATAACTTAGAAATCCTCGCTTCTGTCTGAACGATCTCGTCCATCCTTTATTTTAAATTTTATATTAGAAGTGTCAAGACGAGAAAATTGCATATTACATATTTAGATTGAAACATCGATTTTTAAAAGATATAACGCCATACTTTAAATTTTGAGCGTTAAAATGGAAATTTATCGATTATCTATATGTGATTAATTTAATTACGATTGTACAATCGATTTGTGCGATGTATCGGTAGCCATTTTTAGTTTGTTTTGACTTATGTGAAAGTATCGGATATAATAATATACATACATGCAAATTGTGCAATTAATTGTAAAAGTATAATGTAAAAAAATGTGAAATTCGAACGCCTGGAACGGCTACTTGGCCTTCGTCACCCTCGGTTGTGGGAAAAGAAAGCGTCAATGCTTGAGGGTGCCATAAATTAAGCCCTCTTCCCTTTGTGCGGTGCCGTGGGCTAGCGGGCCCCAGTGTTTTGCGACTGCGATGTCTAGTATACACGGGCGAACGAAACCGACTATTTTGCACGTTTCCTACCACCCTGAATAAACACAGCCTCTCGGATAAATCCAGATGTGTTTATAGATTATATTCTCTTGAAATTTGCTTACAATAATATCTTTCTTGAAAAATTTAAATCGATGTTCGAATTGAATCGATTAATAACCTGTATTAATATTTTCTCAAATTCAATCTTAATTGAGTTGAAAGAATAACGTAATCAGAAGAATGATGAGTGTGATTAGTGAATTATACAATTTATCATATTTGTCGACATCGTGATATATATATATATATAAAAACTATATCATGACGTATATCAAGCATTTTAACATTATCCAATCCGTGTCTATTACAGATATTTGTAACAACCTAACCCCAGTCAATTATTCATCGAGGCAATTGCTTTTTTTTGGCGGGAAAACGTTGCCCAATCATTGTACGCATTCCGTAGAAGCTGCCTAATCAAAACAATTGTTCTTTAAAACTTTTACAATTACGTAATTATAGGACAGTTTCTACTGGATTAATTAGATTAAATAGTCAATTCGATATTTGAGACGAAATCAAAATGCATAGAAACCAAACCGGAAGTCTCTTATAATTCCATATCAATTCCGTTCCGTATTCGGTTACAAAACGCAGACGCTTTCACCAACTTTGATCAGACGGGTAGGTCACGTGTTAATTTCATTTATTGCGTCGCGGCTAAGTGTTTATTGCTTTAGTAGTCCTTTACCGTATAATTTGTCCGAAGACCGCAAAATGGAGTGTATCGTAAGTGGTGACGTTCCCTAGTAGAACATATATATTGGCTCTCTAGAGCTTGAACAATCCCAATATAAACGGCACATAACAAGGTTGCTAACCAATCCTGCGTCATGCCGATTAAGCACATCGGACGATATGGTATACGAAATATTTACAGTTTCGTGTGTTCTCTAGATATAGATTTGTTTATTAAAGATACAAGCGATTATCCTTAGAAAATGAAGAAATTCTAAAAGACTTAAAAATTCCAACAGTATAGGAGGAACTTTGCAAAAAAGGCACGACAATAGAATTGCAGTGCATCCGAACCAATTAATAGCGAAAGTGTACGAAGCTTACACTAGTAGAAGAATAAAGAGGAAACATTCGTGTGACCTAGTTCCAATATAGAACTATTTAGTATCATTATTGTGATATATATGTATATGTCTACATATGTATATATACGTGTATATATATGTATGTAAGGGCAGTTCCACTTGGACTGGGATTCAATCCGATAAGTTTGACTAGTCCAGTGCGTAAGTACGTTGATCCCCAAATCACAATCGTCATCCCGTAGACCGTGTATTCGTTATCGAATCTAACTTCATCGACATCGACATCTCGATTATTCAATCATCTTGTTAACCTTCGTAATACATTCGCTTCAATAAATATCATCTGGTATACGAGGACAATGTCCAAGTCACAGGAAGATTCTTTACATGCCCCGACTTTCAAAGTTAACCCGATATTATATATAATTAGGATATTTAGGATATTTAAGATATTTATATCAGAAGGTTGCATGTTCAGATCACGTCGGGATCACCAATGTAGAGAGCTTGTAGAGGATTGGTAGTTAGAATAACGAGAACTTGGTGTTGCAACTCGTCAAATATATTTAAATTAAATAAATAAATAAATATAAGTAATGTCGTTGAGACGCTCATAAAATGTATAAGTCGTAAAATAAGATCGCTGATAATTAATCGATAAATGCTCAGTAGGTACTCGTAAATACTGCTCGATAACTCTAGATAACTCGTCGATAACTCGATAGATAACTCATTCGCTTGCGATCGCGTCGGTTTATTTCTACTGGGAGAGTCGGAAAATTCAAATTCGTTTTTGTTCGACAGTTGCACACAGCGGCGGCGTTTTTTTGCCCGGAATTTATTTATTCTTACATTACGTGTATCCTAACGATCTTGATACTCCGAGGTAAAACAACAGCAATGAATTATCCTCTAACTCATGTGCCGCTACATTTGGTATGACTATTCACTATTCATGCAGTATACTAATTTTCAATGAAATATACAGTGCCAAACAAAAATAGCGATAGAGTTTCGTATAAAGCTTTTTGTAAATCTGTAAAGTAAATCTATAAAATTTAACTATCATCCATAAAGTTTAAATATACCAAGAATCAAAAATTTGAAAAATAATTGTAATATTAGATTAAAAGAAACAAAATAAAATACGCATAAAGGTTAAGTACACAATACGTTTTTAGCGGAACAAAAATTTGTTACTATCTGTGTTCTACCTAACCATTTTTAATGTTATGCCGTGGGGAATTTCCTCATTCAAACTGATCGTTATTTTTTAACGTTACTAGGAATGTTTTGCAGAACAAGAAAAAGCGTAAATAACGGGAAGTAAAACAAAAGAAACAATAATTGCTGAAGGAGAGATTGTATAAAATTTATATGAGCAAGGAGAGTCTTATTTCGAAATAGGAAAAATTATTAACAGAAAACGTTCCACCGTAAGAAGAATTTAAACAATATCTTGGCAAAAAAGGCCTAACAAATGCCACACCAAGCGACCGTCCTTGGGAGCTTACAAATTAAGAAAACAGAAATATAATAAAAAAGGAATTTAAAACTACATAAATA
Source organism: Bombus haemorrhoidalis (assembly GCA_014825975.1). NCBI lineage: Eukaryota > Metazoa > Arthropoda > Insecta > Hymenoptera > Apidae > Bombus > Bombus haemorrhoidalis. The sequence goes on from CM026171.1 coordinate 15,555,472, forward strand.
GCTTGGAAATAGCCGGAGTAGTAAAAAACTAATCTGACACAGAAATACACCGCATAGCAGTTCGAAGGACACTCAAAATCGGTGGACATGAATACAAAATTACAAGACGAAAACCGAAACACGAAAATACAGTATTCTGGGACAAAATTTTCAAACGAAAGGAAATTTAATATTTTTCAATGTGATGGATTTCAGTCTAGCCAGAACCGTTAATCTCGGGGTGATGGGGTAATGGTATTTGTTTCTATTGAAAATGCCATGGACAAATATGATTATTTAAATATTTTAAAGTAAAAGTGAGGAAAAATGAAATTTAGAACAAGGTTATTATTTTCAACACGATAATGATCCGACACACAAAGTTTACTTTGCTAAGCAATGGATGATTGTTAATACACTGTATATATTAACGACTCCCTCACAATCTCCAGACCTCAGTCTTATCGAATATCTTTAGTTTTGATTTTAAAAAAGCACTAAAACGCATCATATTACTCCTAAGCGAGATCTGGAGAAAGTACTCAAAAGATCAACAGCCACAAAAAGGTTAGTACATTCAATGCCAAGAAATTTTATACAAAGATCCTATAGAACAATATTTTTGTGTCGTACTCTGTAGTAAATATCTTGTAACTTTTATACCTATACATTTTTAGATTGATTCCAAATATATACCGATACAATCACGACAGCCGTGTCTGTCAAATTTTCTTTCAAATGTTCTATATAATACACATAATATACACATAAAACTTTTCTATGATAAATGTTCAAATACTTTTATGAGTAATTGTACATATATTATATGCATGTATATTGTAATGATTATACACGTAGTGACCAGTTAAGACCATTTTAAGCACGATAACTTCTTCTCCTTTTCGTCGAGTAAACGAGAGTGTCAGATTATATTATGTGAACAAGCAGACGAAAATTACCGAGGAAAACCGAGATTGTACGACGGTATCCGCCATGATCTCCACGGAATATAATTAGTGATTTCTTATGAAATTGTTTATTGCTTTAAATGTATAATGTCCTCTTACCAGAAGTGCCGTGACTGTCAGTCTCCAGGTTAAGGCCATTGCAAACAATTTTCACCGTTTCGAGAGCAATCGAAATTTCCCTTCGAAAGATGTTTTAGCTGCTGAAAAAGCGTGGAGTCGTTGATAATGACAGAGTTGTACTGGCATGTAGATCTTTCAACATATGAGTAGTACCGATGAAGAAAAATTGTTTCCTTAAAGATTGTGTCATATCGCGTTTCTCCACTGTACAATTGTTCAAAGTTTGAACTTGTTTCGGCTCTTTTCGTGTTTCTGTTCTTCGTCGATGAAGTTTGAAAGCATAACTCATCGAAGAAGATGTATTTGTTCTTTTACACAAATTTAATGGTATTTAAATGTAATGCACATCGAGTTTGCATACTGAAATGAAGAGATAACCAACGATTATATTTTGAAATATAATTATTATTTCAATTGCAGCACGAACAATGACACGTTCGTACGGAATCGAATATTGGAACACTGTGTCGTAGATATTCTGTTTCGGTGACTTCGGCGAATATTTTTTGCCTTCTCGTTGTCTAAAAGAATTGGGCTTTGCATGGAATATAGGTCGTGAATATTGTTACGCGGGTCACTCGATAATAAGATGCGTTTGAATATAAAACAATTTTTGTATAATAATTTATATACAACGTGGACTTATATTCGTGTTATAAGTGAAGTCGAGGTGACTATATTAACAAGTAATTTGGTATTATAATCCGATAATTCCGGTCGATAAAAAGATAGTGAGCACTGTTTGTAGTTGCTAATACACTTTAGTAATATTCATATACTGTTACTACGAATCGACTAAAGTTTCCATAAAAATCCATGAAGAGACAATTTTTCGACAAATTCGCCGATTTGAATTTTTACAATATAGAAAATTTTTAATTTCTTCGGAATTGAGATTCGAATGTTATTAGATGCCGAATGCTGTAGGTACTCGATTAACCAGAAGGCAAAACGATGCGACAATTTGATTATCGTTGTATTGCTAATTTATCAGTCGTCAAAATTATCTTATATTTCTGTAAGTCACGAAGCGAACGTAACATTTTTATTTCATGGGATCCGTGCATAGGGATTTTTTTTATTATATTAAAATTGCATTGAAATTATTATACATAATATATAATTTGTTGCTGATTGTGAGTTCAGTAGACGAGTTTGTCAATTTTAACGCAGGGATTGGAGTTGGGATTGATGGTACGTTTAATTGGGTTTCTATCGAACGATGAACATTTTCTTACATTAACACGGACTCGCAATTAAATCTTAATTAATTTTTGTTTTATTAGTAATTGGGGAGAGGGAGGAGATACGTTCAAGTACAGCGAATAATAAAATGCCAGAATTCCTTTTGACGGGGAAAATCTATTTCAATGATCGGTGTTATAATAAAAGATACAAAGTTATCTTTTTTGTATGATGCATCGTATTCATTCGAACTATAATTCCCCATCGTGTTAATCTTTCCTTACATTCTCCTTCTTAATAACGACAAAATTTTGTTCGTTCGTAACAATCGTGCTTTCATTCGTGCGTATAATCGTCGAAGATTATAATTACAAGTGTAACAATCTAACTTTCTCTATATCTCGATTTTTCTCGTCAATAGTTCGATCTTTACAGACCGTTAAATGAATTTTGCAATTATAATCTTCCAGATTTCCCATACGATTCAATAGTCGTCTTTTCTGTTTCCTCCAGAAGTTACATGCCTCCAGCAAAAAACTAAATGCCACTAGTCGCCTCAGAGAGCGAAACCGTGGTGTTGTTAATCGAACAGGTCGTGTGTAAATCCTGATATTAATCGAACCAGGTTGAAGTTCGCCTTATAGCGATTTATTTATTGTCTACTATTCATGGAGGAAATGTATATTGAATCCGCGCATCGCGTAGTCGGCCTAGTTTCAAAATTTTCCGCCATTCATCTTTCCCTGTCATCGTCATTTTCCTGTCCCTTTCTTCTTCTCTTTCATATCCTATTTCTCTTTGTCACCTTTGTTCTCTCTGTACTTCAGTTATTGTTCTAAAGTGTCGTACGGCGGACTATCGAATTGCACTTCTTTCACGCTCCTTTTTATTGACTGCTGGTAATTCCATATTTGCGATCCGAACGCTTTACGATTATAATAAACAACAGAAATAAACATTTGAAACGTTCAACTCGTTAAAGATATCAATTACCCGCTAAAAAATGATAACAATCTTAAGGGAACGATCTAGCTCGTAATCGAAACAATTTCATGTGCTTTAGGAACTGAAATCCATACAAAGAACGATTCGAAAACGAAAGATATTCTTTTAATGGAAATTTCGCTTCCGTTTCCCATTATAACGAACGACCTTCCCGAATTAATTGCAACTAGTTGCGAGTAAAATTAACGACTTACGTAAATACGTGTGCCGAAAAGAAACACATAATATTTCGTGCAACGATAGAACTGTATTTGTGTGTTTATTTGTATATGTATATGCCTGTATACACGCGAGTACCTTATGTAATAGTATATATATAATATATATACGTATATACATACACACACATATATATATATATATACACACATCTCACGGAATGTAAATATTTTCTTCTTTACTTCGTCAACGATCTATGTGGGAAGAACGCGGACAATGGACGTCGATTACTCGAACAAGCTAATTACATATGCGTGAGCAAACCCTTTCCGACAGAGTAATTCCAGGCACGAGTCACCCATACGCACGAGTGTGCGCATGCAGGTACTCCAACGATTTAGCATTTAGCGTAGTCTCGGTTAAATACTCGGCTAAATACCAGGGAGAAAACTCTATTCGATCGACATCATTATTAATCGTAATCGAATTTAATCGTCGATACGCGGCCGAACGCGCCGCTTTAATTGTACCAATTAGTCAGCTCGTTAAACCAATAACAGATACAAACATTGTAAAATTCATTTGCCTGTGGGTGGTAATCGTTGGGTAATATTCTCCGCTATTCGAATTCTTCTCGCGAATTCTCCTCTAACTGTCGTCAATGATGCTGACTTCCGATTCGTTCGATCTCGTTGCTGAGACTAATCATATTCAGATTTTCAAACTCATGCCAGCCAGATCGCGTGTGTACTACACCTATATTGGCATATAATATGAATATCCGTGTACGTGCCTGTGTACGTATATCGTTCATATATATTATTCACAAAGATAACCGTTTTAACAGTAACAATAACGACAACAGCGATCGCGATACGAATGATCTCGATATAATGAACGAACGAAGACGACAGAGACAGTACCGATATCTGCGTCGTAATTGAATAATATGCAACGCAGGTTTTCGTAATAACGCTTATAAACAGTTCTCCATATATCGCGATGTTAGCATATCTTGTGATATCGTACACTTCGTGCACGAGTAATAAACAGAGTAATCTAAGCGTATGTATGTACATACGACGTAGTCACGGCGTTTCTCTTTCGCGTCTTTCTTTTTTCTCTTCGCGTTATCTCCACTCTTGGGATTCAAGATCCCTGATTTTTAATCGTACGATGGATCTACGTGGAAGGAAGTTGAGCTTGCTCGTGGCCGTGGAGGATCGAAGGCGTATCGTAGGAACCAGCAGTACGCACACAAGGAAGAATCGGAAGTGCTTTCGTTAAGCCGGTTCTAGTGACTTTTCCCGTCACTCCCTTATCATACACACGCATACACACGCATACACTCACGCACGCACACATTATTTTCGTCCGCTTTGCACGGCTGCTTTTTCGCCGTGCAACCGTATTCGAAATACATGCTTCTTTTATTAGCACGAATTCGCACTATTCGCACGTGTCGTGGTCCTCCTTCAGCGGACTCGGAGGTCTTATCGGTTGGCCGGCCGCCAGAATGCCGCGTTTCCTCAAATCTAAATTACAGCCCGCTTCTCTACAGCTGCGCTACTTGCTCGTTATTAGTTTTGCCCGATGTGTTCGACGCTAGGGAGATCTCCGTCACGCCTACGGACGTCTGTACCGCGGCCGTCAGCGCACTCTGGAGAGGCATGCTCTCGCTGGTTAGTTCACATCCCGTGTCTGAAATGTATAAATCGTACTACGATTGTAATCCATAATATATCAGAAGCTCTTTGTATAATTAAGAAGTTTTCTAAAAAGAACTCTATATATTTCTTTAAATATAAATATAGCTCTCTATTTGCCTATGTGCATGTATATTTTTCAATACAGAGAAGGACAAAATTTAATATTAAGAATATTATAAATAATGTTGGTAATATTAAAAAACTAAAGCTTTTAACGCAATTTATTCAATCTGGCATCTCGATGTATGAAGCTTTTTCCAGATTATATATAGGAAACGATCGTACCACCAATGTCAAATGTTGTATAGATCGTACGAAGTTTCGTAAAATTAGGTGTCGTAAAAGTTTAGCTTTATCGATTAGTTACGTTTCTCGATAATTTAATTTGCAACAATATGTACCAATGTACGTCGCTTCGAGTGATTATATACGAGGTACTTGGCAATTTGGTTGATGGGGCTTGTGAAAGGGGACAAGGAAGATTTTAATGGGAGGATGGAATGCCATTTACGATCGGTCAGGGTTATTAAGTTGAATATCGTTTTCACAGGAGGATGTTACGACAGCTGGTGTAAAATTTATTGACCGTTAAAGCCCCATTAACGTCTCGCTCTTCTACCATTCGTTTTAAAGATGGAAAACGTCATTCAAGTAATTAATTTATTTTAAACGAACTTCCCATTTTTCACTTTTCATGAATCCTGCGTTTGATTCGACGAGCACTACTCGCGATTGCACGCGATTAGCACGAATAAAGCGTTCATGTTGTTGCGTGAAAAAGCAAAAGAGGAGAGAAAAAAGAAAGGAAAGGGAAAACGACGAGGTAAGTTGGAATTGACGAGTTGTTTGTGAGAATTGCGCTAATTTCGCGAAGAACAACCACGTAGTGTTGTATAATTAGGGAAAGTTCGGATATTTTGCAATGGGCGCAATGAAAGTCCGGGTCGTGTGGGCTGGCTTTCAGGAAAGCAGTTTAAACTTTCTGGAACAGCGCTCGGAAATGAAAATTTCCACTATTAGTTTGAAACTTAACTCGGAGTTGGAAAGAACAAACGTCAGTGCAGGCCATTGTGCCCGTCGCCAAACCTCCTACGATCATTCGACTTAAACTGCTTTAATTGGAATTGATATTTGGACAGTGACTATCTGGAAACCTTCTTTACTTTTTCTCGTGACTAATTTATATCTATGTTGCTTCAAAAAAACAACTTCTTGGCGAATAATTAACATTGTGGAACCCAAAGGGAAACTGGTACAAATGATACGTTATAGGTATCTTCTTTTTGACACATTCACACTAGAACTACCAAATCCATTGAAATGTACTATTAATGTAGTGTTTGGGAGGGAACACTCTATAAGAATCACACAGCGGATATCGGGAATTTTGATTTGTTGAACGCGTATTGTATCTCTGCGTGTACCCTGATGGGTTAATACGAGAAAAATGATTTAGGTTAGGGTATGTTTAAAGCCCAAAGATGTTACGTATCGTGTAACGGATGTTACGCATCCATCTTGTTTTTAAAGAAGATGCTCTTATATTTTTCCATACTTTCGCTCAGCCTCCTATTTGATATTAAAAAAAGACAAAAGGAAAAGAACAAACAAGCGATTTATCTATCGAGTAAAAACTTTCCATGGGAAAAGGGTAAAAAGATCGAGAGGAAAGAGCGAGGAAAGGAGGAGAAGCTATTAAAGATTGGTGCGATGTCGAAGCAGGTGCTAAAATGGTCCAGGACAAAGAGGAAAAATGTCTAAAATTACGGTCCTATCGGTTCAGACACGTGAAACAAGAGTAGCGTGACGTATCGATTGTTCGCGGTTAAAAAAAGGTTAAGAAAGATTGTGACGGAAAAGAGTTAAAAGGCAGAAGCAAAAAAAACACGAGAGAGAGAGAGAGAGAGAGAGAGAGAGAGAGAGAGAGAGAGATAAAAGAAAGAGAGAAGAGAGAAACGTTGTTATTCCCTGGCGTTGATACTAGTCGATGGTGCGAACAAGGACGAGTTCAGCTCTGCTTGGAGAGCGAAAAATGTCGATCGTAATTAGCGCTAAGAGGTTCGATTGCAGTAATAGCGTATTTCTCTTTATGCAATATTAACTGCGTGTTTCGGCTCCTCCGGCAACGAACGGATAATTAATACGCAGTTAATAATACATTCCGACCGATCGATCCGGCAAGAAGCAGCCTTGATTTTAGGTTGTATGAGAACGACTATCAAGGACCGGCTTTTTATCTTCTTTGGCTACAAAATCAGGAATCTCGCTTTAGTAACGTCGAATATTTCTAAATTAACGTATTCGACGCGCTAATCCATATGGTGGATATTCCTTTCTATAATGTTATCATATTGGGGCACTTGCAAAGAAGGAAAGTAAATCTGATAAATCCTTAAATTAGAACTTTTAAGAATTATAATGGGATTTGGAACTTGAGGCGATGTAGAAATTTTCGTATATCGCGTGTATGGTTTAAAGGTATCATAATTTAACCCTTAGACTCTAAACGTTCTTACGATATCCTCAAATTGTAGACGTAGATCTTTCAGCAGCTAATACTTGTTAAAAGAGTTCAAAAATATTGATATGACATCCTGAAACGTTCTAAACTAAGGTTATCATAAAACATTTGTCAAATAATTTATTTAAATGAGTCATATCGTAAAGGATACAAAGTAAAACATGCGAGATACAACGAAGTACAAAAATGTATAAAGTAAAAAAAGAAAGCCGGGAAATTACAGTTTAAGGATCATACTTTGATAAACAAAGAGTATGTCGCACTTATTGATTAAAATTAAATAGTTTAACTTTGAATACCCCTAATTTTTAAAGGTATCTGGGTCAAATGAAAAATATTTAGTCTTCAAATAGAAACACTTTATTATAAAAACTGATGCAAAAACATAAATAATAATTGCAATAATTTGTACGTAAATTTAATCACAATATAAATTTATCAACGAAACTATTGTCCGCAGCTAAAACAGGATAGAAGCCTGTGATTTACCAACACAAAATGTATACGCGGATATTCTGTATCCTCTGTAGGTTCCACTTCATCGCTGTTCGATGATAAACTGACGCAGATATCTGCCCTTGTAAACATACGTTTCCCTACCCAATAACTTCATTTTAGGCGGGGGGGAAATATTTTTTACCCACTATCTTGCGAGAAATACAACCCGGTCGAACTATATGTATATACATGCGTAGCCGGGGCATGGAACAGCCACAGTTTAAGGATTAAGTTAATTCATTTATACAAATACAAAATTCTAATCAATTAATCATTCTCTTAACAATTTAGATCGATTATCGCATTCTCTAAGAGATTAGCTGATATCCCAACACTTATATGGAAATGTACGCTTACGAAATGATTAAATACGATCTAACGAAAAGACGTCATCGCGAATGGAATCGATCACCTGGCCCGACGAATTTTCTTGTCCCGTAATACTCGGTGAAATATAGGGTGCCAATCAATGCCAGTTACGAATCACCACCTAACGATTCTCGCGAAATTCTATGGAAATTGCAATCACAGAAGTACTATGTCGCGACGAAATGACTTTTCCCGATCGTACGATTCACCAGGAGACCGAGATAGCGAAGATTAAGCTTAGACGGACGCAGCCGCAAGCCGTTATGTGAGAGACTAATTGCAAGGAGGATTTGAAAAGGTCTTTTTAAAACTAAATATTCTCAAATTGTACACACAAGTCTTTAGTAATTGTAAATTTTAGTAATTCGAAACCCATGGTTACCATTTTGGCCGGTTTGGTAGCTAAGCGGGATTCTAATTAAACTTTCCCGTAGATCACTGGACTCGATGGATGATTAGCTCACCTGAATTCCATGAAACTTTCACATCTCCGTACTGCCGGCGAGACGCTCTAACCAACGAAAGAGGTACCGAACGGCTAAAATTCTCTGCCTTTCAACCTTGTTTTATCTCTTGCTACCTTAAGTGCGAAGTTTGAAAATATTCTGAGAGGCAAAGATAAATGTAAGTGACTGCGCTAGATCCAAGAATTAACTTAATAATTTAGCGTAGCATGAACAATTCTGGCCATTATCGTTCCCCCGGCTATAATCCCCAGTGATTACACGCCGTACCGTGCCGCCCGGCTGTGTAACTAGTCCGTAATTACAATAGACAGTGGTAATGGGAGAATCGATTTCCATACGGAAATTGAACGAGAGTCGATCCACCACTGGCAATCGGAAAATATTATGGTCACTTGGGCAAGATGACGTACGTAATTTCGTGTTGAATACTTGCGCGACTGTTCCTTCAGCTTTGCGACTTCTTCCTGCCTATCTTGTCTTCCCCTTCCGGGCGAATCAAATCGGCCGTAAAATTTGCCAAGCTGATATTCAAATATGTAAACGCGAGCAAGCAAATTAGCGTTAAGCAGCGATCGTTTGCGATTCTTTCTGCACACCAGTTTTCCATCTTCTTCTAGCAGAGGAACTCGAGCACCTCGACGATGGCGGATGAGACATAATGCAGAAAATTGGAATTACGCGTCGATCTTCCCCTCGATCGACAGTCGTTGAAACGAAATTTCCACCTCGAGAATCCCTAGCGATTCCTCAACGACGTCAGACGTTATTCTCCTTAGTAAGATCCGATAGAAGATCGAGTTACACATTTGTCGCGTTCGTCGGTCGCCTTGCATTATCTAACAAGATTCGATCACGGTAGAAAATATCGAGATTTGCTTTAACAGAACTAACCGTGAAATACGAATTGCCTATCCAAGCAAGGCCAAAGTCAAAACTGAATTCATCTGCGAAAAATACAGTACATCAAAATCAAAAATCAAAAATATTCTTCTGCGCATCTTGCAAAATTAAAATTAAACGGCGCTACTTATGTACAAGTATAAGAGCGACTACTCAGAATATTGACAATATACATATATCAAGATCAATGAAACCTGTTTTTCCATTTAATTAACAATCCACTTACTCTACGCAACGAATATACGTGTGTACATTGTATATGTATACGATAAAGTTTTGTGAAATTTTGCGTCACGCAAAATTGCAGCACCTCGTCATTTTAATCATTGATGAAATAGTTAGTCGTCGTAGCTGTTCCAGGCTTAGAATAATTCTAATGCTCCGGGGCAAAACAAGCTTGTGCCATGGCAGACGTCTGAAGATCCGACAAATTGATCGACTCCGTGTCGTGATAAAGTGCGGAGTACAAAGAAAATATGTGCGACGTACGGTCAAGAGAGTGGGTGGTACAAGATGTTGGCAGTGAGCCGAGTTCACTACCGTGTTTCGAGGCTTCGCAATTTGCGAGTGAATCGAGTCAGCGGATTCGGGCATTATTAGCCACCTTTATCATCGCAGGCAGATTCGAACCGAGGCTAAAGCCGACTTCCTTTAAAATGGAGCATCGCGAATACTATATTCGCGCGGTGTAATCGATCGGTTACGTCTCTACGTCTTATGGGACCGTTTAGCGTGCCAGGCTTTTATTGGATTCCAAATGTAAATCTTAATCTTTCTCCGCAATGGGATCGAGCTTTATTAGATTGTTGGCCGGAAGGATACGTCTCGTTTCGTGAGATGTCAGGGCGACGGATGGAAGGATATTATCGAGGTTGATTTGCTGACAATGTAGACTCGACACGCACAGCCTTGTATCTTCTGTATGTTTCAAGATCCTCGCTTCCTCCTGATCAAAAGTACAGGACGATACGAAAGCAATTCTAAATACGAGAAATATTAGAATTCTATATGTTCGGAAAGGGTTCCCATCCGTATTAGAAATTTACGTAATTACACCCTCTCAGTTATTTTCCACTCAGCATCGTATCACTAACGAATTAAAAAAAAAAAAAAAACTGAAATAATCGTTATGCATGATTTTTTACTTCAATTTTTCCTAGACGGTTTGTTTATTACGAATAGCAACGAGAGTGCGAAGCTTGGACATTTCTCATCGTTAATCGATGTACATACAAATCGTAATACCACTTCTTTCACATAGGCGAACATTTCTGTTTACGTGATGGAATATGTCTGGAAGCGTATAAACTGTAATAACCGTGCATCATTTACACGTTTATCTCAAATAAGATATGCGCAAGTCTGACCCGATTCTGGTACCATTTCTTTATGTTCTTCGATACAAATATTTACTCACATTTGGTAATAGAAGAAGTTCCCGCGCTACTCCCTTGCTTCTTAGACTTATCCCCCATAGTGACTTTCCTGCGGATGTTTTTGTCCGGTTGAAAGACGATGATGTACACCTTTGGCGAGTATAAGCAAACTAAGGTCACCGTGGCGCTTAAACTAATCGCCACGCAGAGTGTGGTAATTTGAGTCTCGTGTGCGTTTCCGGTTCCAAAGTAGATCGGCACGAATGCCAGCCAGATGATACAGGTGGTGTACATAGTAAAGCCGATGAACTTGCTCTCGTTGAAGTTCTCCGGTATTTTCCGTGTCTTCACCGCGTACACTGTTGAGATTAGGATTAGCAACGCGTTGTACAACTGGGAGAAGAGGAAGCTCATGTCCTGGATATTACACTTGAGGATCACCTGCTTGCGGTCTGGGTAGGAGAATCTTCTTCCCGGTGGTTCGATGATCATCCATACCAGGGTCAAAACCACCTGATATCATGAAAGCACAGATACAACACGAAATTCAGTACCGTTTCGTTAACTTATTTATTATGGTTCCAGTGAAAGAGATCAACATCTTCACTGGATACGATGCGGACCTGAGTTATACTCCGAGTACTCGAACGTTAAAAATGTAAAAGATGTTTCTCTAAGCTAGAATATCCTCTTAAAATCACCTCGAGGATGCCTCTTACATTGAGATTCGTTATATTTAAGACTCGATTATATTCGCACGCGGAACATTCTCTGCGATCTATTGTTCGTGCAATTACGGACGATAAAATTATCTATCGGTATCGTAAGCAGTGAAAAGATTCCATGAGGAACGCGTTAATCAAAGAGCTATATTCAATAGACGACAAACAGTTGTTCCATTTCCCCCCGCCCTCCCATCTTACCTGCAATGCGATCAGCGCGGCCGCGATGCAGACTTGGGACGCAGGACTAATGTACTTCGGCCTAACGGCCGACCTCGACGCAGAATCGAAGATTCTGGCGATCCTATTCGTCTTGGTCAACAGTGCTCCATAAACTGCGCTGAAACTCACTCCCACACCGAACCTCTGAAGAATGCAGGTAACCGTAGTAGGCGTTGCTAGCAAGAGGAACGTGTTCAGGTAACAAACGAGCACTCCGGCCAGCAAAATGATCGTGAGCTCACGTCCCGATGCTCTAACTACGGGTGTGTCTCTATGGTGGAACAATAGGCACGCGACTGCAAGGGTGGCCACGATTCCAAGACACGAAATCACCGCTGGCGCGATCGCAAACGCGCTGTTCCATCTGATGTGGTTGATGGGCAACTCGTAGCAGCCCCTCTTGTCTTCGTGTGGCCATTTGCCCGGGCCGCAGTCCACGCAGGTGTACTCATCGTAGACGTACTCGTACTCCTCGCACTGGTCGCACACCCAGCAACAAGTGTCACCCTGTTGCTTCTTTATCATACCTGACTCGCAAGGTAGCGAGCATGCCGAGATTGGTAGATCCTTGGTGCCTCGTGCCCACACCAGTTCCTCCGTGCGAATATCCAACGAGTTGAACCATTTTCCTACCACCTACTCGAGAGACATTTCCATCGTTACCGATCGATCCACCCAGCTTCTCGTCGAGTATCGCGAATGATATGACGAATGCGATTTACGATGTCGTAGGATCTGTGTGCTGTCGATCGCGCGAAGATCGGTAGTGAGAAGCGGTGATAGCAGCACGTTCGAAACATAGAAATTTCGGGTGAACTGTATTGGATGTGTGAACGAATCGAGCGAATGCTCGAAACGATACATTTCAACCTGTCGTAGGCGCGTTCTGACAGAAACATCTCTAAAATTGGAAAGTTTGTTCTCTGGCGAGGAAATTCTTTCATTCGACCTGCGATCGATCGAAAGATAGCAGGCGTGTCGTTATTTTTCATTTTTCGAGATGGATGTTTCGGATAAAACGCGTCGTTGCGCAACTTAGATACTCTACTTTGATAATGAAACGTACATACATTCGTACGGGGATTGAAATACGAATTCGCGTGGGAATTTTGGGGGGGAAAGATTGTACTCCACCCGTTATCCATGGATATACGGATGGCCTCCTTTTTTCCTCTTCTTTTTCCTTTTTCTTTTCACTTTTCTCTTTAATAAATGGCCAGAACGTTGGCGCAATAAAACTCGCGTTCTTTGACAATTTACAGTTACCTGTTCCGCCGAGCAAAGCTTATATTTCATGCTGTAAGTCGCATCCAGCGGTAGGAAGGCGGACGTAGCGAAGGTCACGTTGCAATTTATGTCCAGCCGCTACTTTATCGCTGGAAACACGACCGGTGCACCCGGTTTTACCTTGATTTACGATTTTTATCGAGAAACAATCGTTAATTGGATACAACGGACGAGGGACAATCGGAGTTCTGACTTTTCGTTCTCGTACGTAGTACGATATTGGTTTCACATCTACAAATAAGATCATAGAGTAATGACGGTGAGCGAGAAATTGTCCCTCTGCCTCTATATCGTCAGTTGTCCCATTAGCAATTTTATCGTCTTTAAATAATATATATCGACAGGTGTGAAGACTGACTTTGCCAATCACCAAGACAAAATGGTACTTTACAGGACATCGTCCAAGACGGATGCTGTCACCGTTGCAAGGAGAATTATTACACCGTTGTGAGAAGAATCGATACTCGAAATACTATAAAAGGAAAAAGAAGGGAAGACTCTCTGGTTTTGTTAGCTTCTAGCTATAGAAGGTTAGAAAGCTACACAGACAAAGTATAAAAACCTAAAAGAGAATGCAATGCACAAAATGACTCGGAAATGAAAAACGTCAATTATCTAACATTACTTGTCAGCAAAGCGAAGTAATACAAAAGTGCAATTTACAAAAGTGTCTAAAAAAAATTTGAGAGAATGGACAAACTCAGGTAAAAGAGCCTTAAATCCAATTTCTCAAGGAAGAAAATCAATTTCGTGAAGCAGTTAAAAGACACCACGAAGAAACAAGTTAGAAGAGCTTAAAAGTGACGAAGTCTGCAATAGGAATAGGGGATAAAATTCGATTGTGTAACCTAGGAATCGTGTAGCCTAGGATCGGGCAATTATTTCAATTTATAGCAGTTCACACTCCGCCGAAGTTCCAGGAAGGATAATTATCTGTGCCGGTGGTTGAAATTCGCCAAATCCAATAATAGGAACTTCAATTTCGATATTGTAGCAGCAGGTTCGAATGAGCGTAAAACTCCCGACGATGAGTCGGGAACTTTGCCCTCCGGCTCTGGGGGGAGAGGAATAATGACGAAGAATGATGCTAAAGAGGGTAGAAGGAGAGGGATGAGAGAAGAGAGAGAGCAGAAAGGCCGTATTTCGACAAGTTCTAATTAATCGGTGGAAAAAAGTCAAAAGTACTTTTACTTGCCCGATAGTGATATCCATTAGTCCCGTTAGTTGCCGATTTCCGAAAGTTGAGGATTTCGTACCGCGCCAACCCGTCCCCGTGCTCGTCGAACTTTACCTCGCTGCCAGCAGTGTCTGAAACATCATACTCGTGACTTCCCTTTTGTATTCCCAGAACGCGCAAGCTGAGAATAGCTACGATTTCGAACAGTAAAATACGGAGAATGTAGGGGCAAAGCGATAACAGCAATCCAGTCAATTTCATATTCCCATAAATTGGTGTTTAGACGTTCGAAGTTCGAATAGACGCATCTAAACACCGATTCTCGTTCTACTGTAGCCGATAGTCACAGTTCATTTAGAACCATTCCTAATTCTTAATCTTTCTCCTTTTAGCACGATTACGAAGTGCGAGTGAAGTTGAACCGAAGAATTGTTCTGTATCCACGAAACAATTGGCGTCCGAGCTTAGAAGTCGGCGTAGATCTTAATAATTAGATATGGAACACAAGCAAGTTTGCTTCTGGCCAATTGTGTTATATGAACTTGAGATAGATGTGAGTGCGACTTAAAATACTTTTTCATCCGTTTATCCTTAGATACGAGATTTTCAGCCGTTGAAAAATCATCGAAACGGAAGGAGATATAAGCAGATAGAGTCAAAAGACACGTACGTGTCATCGCTTTGGAATCAAAATCAGCTGCCTTCTGCGAAAATCTATGGTATAAAGACACCTGTAAGGAAGTGGATGTTCAGAAAGTGAAATTTTTCTACGTTTGTCCTAATACATTCTGTCCAAATTCGACGATTAGAGGTTGCTCAATGGTTTTAAGAGCAGGATTAATGCCCCGTTCAGGAAGCAGAGATTTTCCTCTGTTGCCTGTACATTTTCCCATGTTTTTAGTCATATCGCGATCCGTGCGCTACATTTAGTTTCACGAGAAAGGGTCTCGTTAGATTTGCACGACGGATTTACGCGGCCAACGATTTCATTTACATATTGCACGTTCGTTTCAGCTTTAATATATCCAGGCAGACACGATCACGGCAATGCGACTTTTAATTATCGCACTTCCGCTCCGCGTAATTGACGTATGATTGTGCTTGCCTCCAACCTCCATCTCTATCAGATAACTCGATGGAAACTGAAATTATACATGTATTTGCGCTTTTAACACGATACAAAGAGCGAGGAACACGAAAACTTTCCAACGACTCCCGTTTTTTATTAACACCGGCAGAACTTTTCTACTCGATGTAAATTAATGTTGGGACCGATTGGCACTTTTTACTTTTTATTGACATTTTTTTTTTATTATATTAACTCACGATGATTGTAGATAGCACTTTCGTTCGTGAAAGCTACGGGAAGCTTGTAATTTGGGAAGAATCATTCTTGATTAACGGGAAACGTTTGAGATCGAGATTATCTGATCTTCGTCCGATCATTCTAATCGTTTCTCCTTCCTCGATGCAGGCAACGGGTTAAAGCGAGGAGTCGATTCAAGGGAAATAACGCGAAACATCAAGCGCGATAAAGATTTTGCTAATTCTGCAAGTTGCACGGAAGTTAAAGATTGTGGTGGCTTTTAACGCTCAAAGCAGTCAATTCGCAATTTTATTACGCAGAGGCAGAGCGAACGGTGATCAGCCGCGGAAACGCCTAATGCGTTGCTTCATTAGCCGCACGAGGCAAATTGTAATATCGGCGTGTATCAGATTAGGTCAGACTATGGCGTGTGCCCCACGTACCACACGTTTCTTTCTTCGGCCCATAACTCAACCGCATACAGCTTTGCCACCTAACAGCTGCAATAATATTTCTCCTCTGTAACCGGTCTATATTCCTGACTCAATTACCGCCACGCAATTAAAAATCAGCCATGCACGTACAACATAGTCATGACTGATACGCATCGAATCGTATGATCGACACGCTATGGCATCCCATCGTTCACTCTAAAAATGAACGAGCATTCGTTCGGTCTCGTTAGAGAGTCTCTAAAACGTGTAATAGATTCATTTACATGCACATTAAAAAAAAAAAAAAAAGAAAGAAAGAAAAGAAGAG
The DNA here is from genome assembly GCA_014825975.1 of Bombus haemorrhoidalis. Lineage (NCBI taxonomy): Eukaryota > Metazoa > Arthropoda > Insecta > Hymenoptera > Apidae > Bombus > Bombus haemorrhoidalis. Next base: position 15,572,204 of record CM026171.1, read on the forward strand.
ACAAAAATACAATTTCTTCCGATCCATTTTGTGGTACGGCTTGTAATCTCCGATTCATCCGGTCGCCCGTGGCGAGAGAGCTCGCCGGATCGATCTAAAACGTGCAAAGTCACCGAAACCGGGCCATTATTTCCTGGTCATTTCGTAGAAATCGCCCTCGACGTGCACACGTCCACCGAACGAATCGATAACGTTGGCCCCGGCCGCACCACCAACAGATTTGACTCCAGATATCGTTCGAACTCGCCGTGATGCACGCGTACTTCATCGCGAACGATCACCGCGTCCGATCGTACGAGCGAAAAAAAAAAAAGAGAAAAAGAGGAAAATAAAAAAGAGAGGAAAAAGGCTGGAGAAGATAGATCTATGGCGGAAACGGGGTTGAACGCGAGGGAGATGGCAAAAAGGGACATCGAGACGCGAGAGCTCTCGCATTACCCGATTTCGTTCCTCGAGACCGACGCATCTTTAACATAAACCTTCGTCACGCATTGGTTTGATAAACGGGGAAAAAACAATGGCCTTGGACTGCACATTTAGGATCGATACAGCACGATCCCCTTGTGATACTGCCCCCCTCCACCTTTTTTCCAGTCTGTCTCTTTCTCTCTTCTCCTCATTTCCGTATTATCAAACCCTCTCTGTTCTGTCTCTGTACTTGTCTGCCGCTTTCCTCGTACCCAAGCGTCGCGTTCGCACACCGGCGAAAAATTACGAAATCACGATCAGATTCGTCTGTTGTAATAATCTTCGTCCCTGTTCTTCACTTTAGGCTGACGGTCCGTTAAATCGACAGTGCAATATTAATCATAACTGAAATCGATACAATATTCTTTTCGGCTTTTAATGATGAATGTTGGAATGAAAACAGAAGAAACAATAATAGTGAAGTAAACTAAAGTTTCATGCATTGTAAAAGCGCGCTTTACGCTTCATTGGAGTTCACCGTACGAGCATCCGCGCGTGTGGATGGAATTTGCTTCTAGAATGCACGTTTAAATTTTTAAATAATAAATCATCGGTAAACAAATACACCCATCGGTATCACTATGCACAGTCGACGTTAATTATTTGACCGTGTACTCGTTTATGTTCGTTGACTCTGAACGACTTATTGAAACTCCCTTTCTATTTTCGTTTTCGCTATTTTTTTTTCTTTTTTCTTTTTGTGTCATTCCCCTGTCTCTATCACAGTGCGCTTCTAGGATAAAAATTTGACACGATCTGGAATTGAAACGTCTCTCACCCGCCTGGTCGAGCAAGGCATCGCGGTGCTCGTATCAATCCCAAGTACGAGGCAGCTAAAATCACCGCAACCATCGTTCTCTAGTTTGTGTTTTCACCGGCCACGCCAAAAATTCCTTTCGGCCATACCCATGTCAGGATATCTGAATGGAGGCACGAGGCCAGGAATGAACGGCACGGCGCGTTCGATCTGGGAATGCATTTGGCCCCCGGAGAAATGACTGGGATGATTCAGTCTGGTCCATTCTACGATCCTTGAAAGCTTTCGTGCGGTTGAAGGATGATTTGATACAAGGATAGTGTAAGATGCATGGATCACTCTGATTTCGTTAAATCTTCGCGCACTAATACATTTTATCGCTCTGTTCGCAACAATACCATGCGATTCAGATCTGGAAACTATGCGGACCAACGTACTTTCGTAACTCTTCCTGCAGACAGTTGCAACAAACTTTCGATAGATCAACAATCTCCTATGATAATGCAGATTAATTATCACGTATTATTAATTATTCGTACGCTAGTGGCAGATATCCTGATACTTATAAAAAAACGATCGAGTCGATTATTATCGAAGGATTAAATGCAAGACTGTTTTTGTTATCTTTACGTCGGCTCATAGAACAGAGAAAGGAAAGATCGTGATCAGATTGACGGAACACTGGCAACCGTAGAACCTTGCGCTGTTGCACAAGCCAATGCCGCTATCTTGCCGGCAATGTAACCGATAAAACTCAATGAAGCGCAAAATGTTGCGATTATCCGCGAATTATCCATCGTTGTCAAAGCAGGCTGCCAAGAACCGTCAAGGTCGGAAAAATTTCATATCGGCTGGCAGAACCACGCCGCTGTGAATATATTCGTTCTGCCGCGTTTATTGTTCACCGGGGTCGTCGATATTATCGGGTTTCGCGTTATAAAGCCTGGCGCGAATCGCGCGTTTATTGCTCGCCTTGTTGCAAGGGGAAAAATTTAATACGCGAATACCGGAATACGGAATCAGAGGTGAACCGCTGAACCAAAGGGGATGAGGGATGGAGGCGTAGTATATGCATAATACATGCACGATTCTCAAATATAGCAATACGTTGGAGCGCGTTGAAAGGCCCGAGGCGGTGACAGAAGGCCGTGCAAAATATCGAATTCCGCCTTCGGAAGGCGGTTTCGGTTCGCCGTAACTTTCACGCGCACGGGAGCATGTAATTCAAAACTCACCTGTAAAAGACACGTTCAGCAGGTAGTTTCTATAGAATAGGGCTCGGTCGTAGTTCGCCATCGCGGCGCATAAACCGTTGGATTTCGTGCACACGTCCCTCTGAAGGTTGTGCAGTGCCAGCGCGAACGCGTACACGGCATCCACGACGAATTGAACCTTCGACTCTTGCTCATAGCCGGTCTCCGAGGTCAATCTAAGCTTCAACGAGCACACGGTGCTATTTTGATTTCCTACGAGCCTGACGTTCTTTTTGAGAACGCAACCGAACACCTCCTCCCAGTACTCGCTGAACCAAGGGTTTCGACGGTTCGAGTCCGGAGTTAAGGAGGCCATGTACTCGTCGAAGCCTGGAATGTTCTCCGACTGAAGCTCTACCGTGATAGCGCCTTCGGCTTCTTCCTCGAGGCCCTCTACGAGTTTGATTTGACGACCCCAGCCATCGCTAGCCAGCCACTGAAACGGTTGACTGGACGCCGTCATGTTGGATCTTCTGGCCGCTTCGAGGATTCCTCTGGCGTCCTCGGCGCGGGTAAACAGAATCACAGCTCTGGCATTCGGCTTTTTACTCAGTCTCTGGATGATATCGTCGAATACACGATCGTCAGCGGCGCTGGGCACTTTCGCCGCCACCGCGATGCACACGTTACGCTCTGTCGCTTCCCTGGTAAACACCTCGATCCCGTACTCCCCGTAGCTACCCTCGGAGTAGACGGTCGAGACGTAGGACCAATTCGCGCTTTTCACCACGTCCACCAACGCGATCGATTGGAATGTGTCCGGAGGCACGGTCCTCGCGAAATAGTCGAACCTAATGGAGAGATTAAATTTGTGCATTTTCCTCGTTATTTCTGGAACAATTATCATAAAATATGCATATCCATAGATATATGGTACGTCCTATGGCTATATATGGTAAGCCCGAGGTTCGTCCCTCGAGGAAATCCTGCGAATGCGAGTCGTGTTCTCTTGCAGGATATGCATATGTATACTTATGTTTTATAACCGGCAAAGTTGCAAACTCAAATAGGCGAATTTATGGGAAATAGAAGAGGATCCACGCTCTTTGCTAGCAATTACTCTTACAGCGTATCTATCATATCATAGAGTAATTCGTTCGCAAGAGAAATTAATTATGCAACGGTTGCAGGTTAAATCTTCGACTAGGAGAATCTTGTAGAAAGAATGAGAGAACTTTGCTTGGCACGATTAGCGCAATTTGCAAAAGAGAAAGTTCAAAGTTACCTGGTCTTATCGCTAAGCGCCTTAGCGGTAGAAGCAGGCGAGATCTGTGGAATGTGAAACAACCTCAGCAAATTTGCCACTTGCAACGACACGGAGCTATAGGAACCTCCGATAACGCCGAAGATCGGCCCAGCGCTGGCCGTCTTCTTCACCCTTGGCACGGATTTGTCCGCACACTCGAGCACGCTGATGTCCAAATTAGACAGAGACGCCCGAACAAAATGCAGACTTTGGTTGAGCGCGTACGTATCTCTGCCACAGGTGTCAAGGATGTGCACTCCCAGCGTGATGCCTGGAAGTATCTTCTTGTCCTTGTTGATCTGATCCACGGCAAACAGCATCGCCTCGAGTCGTTGCACGCCTCGATTGTAGACGCTTGGCCCGCAAGAGGCGCCGCCCTTCTCGTGCACCGGAAACAGCCCTCCCAGAACAATGTCGCCAGGGATCAGCACCGCTTCCCGCTCGCTGTGCGCCTTCGATTGACTCAACACCGATAGCTGGTGCAGTGATAGCAGCAGAATCAACATCTGAACGAAAGGCTGGCTCATTTTAGCCGGCTTGGACTTTGTCTACTTGTTGCGCGGAGCTTGCTGTTTGCTCAAAGATCGAAGCATTTTATGCCGCGTTCTCGTGAGAAACTTCCTCCGATTGTGACGTTCACGAATGTTTTCCGTCCGATTTACGCCTAGCCGGACGTTTCTCTAACGTCGATTCCCCGATTCGGGCGATCAAGGTTTCTATAAATTCTACGTACTCATCGGTTGCACGGAACTTGACGAGATTAGCTTGCCGTTCCTCAAGCCTACTGTAGAAAAATCTTAGGTCGATGATCTTAGGCCTTCCGCGGTTTCGTTTCCAGGTTTCGTTCGGGCATCCTCCTCCATTTACACGTTAAAGGCAGCCCTCGGACGATCCTTAGACACGGAATGATTGATAGTGGCGGAATAGACGGATCCAAAGTTGTCCGATCGCTTTCGCACGTCCCTTCGTTAATACGGTTTCATCAACGGCGATCCTACCTACGATCTCATCCATCGTTTCCTCGAGCATCTTCAACCTTTTGTTCCTGAGCCACCGTGCCGAAAAAGTCCGGCTCGAATCTTCGTCTATCCTCCTCGCCTTCAGCCTGAAGTTCGCGTAAGCAATTTCGATATTAGTGCGTCAGGATTTGAAGGAAAGCGGAGAGGATCACCGGAGTACCTACATACATAGTTTATCGATCGTCCCAAGTCATCGGCCGAACGTGTTTTATTTTCCGATCAGACGACGATCCGGAATAGTGCTCCCTCGTCAATTTCGCGACACGCATCACGACTCTATTTCGACGATTGTTCGTCGTTCAAGCCGTTTTCTGCTTTCCTAGGTGATTAGGGGACACATAGAACGACGACCACGAGAACCTCCGGATGTAAGATACGGCTCTTCTCTCGACTTACTCAAGTGGAATTATCGTTTCTTTTAACAGCAGAACTATCGATCGATGATTACGATACTTATAAGATTATCGTCGAACGATACGGATCGAAACGAAAGCAAGTAGACGGGTGATTTTTTCATACCTATCTTCCGAAAAAGCACGCTGTAAAATTTTTCTGAGAAACTACGAATTATTAATTTTCGCTTGTCGTGGTGGTTCCAGTACGAGAATGATTATGGACTTGATCGTTAGACAAAAGAGATCTTCCGATGTTAATCGTGTACGTGAAAAGCAGAAAGTGAAAAGACGGCTTATATCCGGAACTATCGAATTCAGACCTGGACAAACTAATTGAAACGTTACGTGATACTAGCCCCATGGAGAGGAAGTGCTGGAGGAAAGGAACAAACGAACTTGAAAGACACGGATATGTTATAGGTTCGCATACACGATTTTTCTATTCATTTCGAGGCGAAACCAGATGCGTTCGAAGTTTTCGAAGGCAAGTTTCCCCACCTACGACTGAACGTCTCCGTGGCGAAGTCGACGAAGGGAGACGGAGAAGGACTTTAGCAAGGCAACTTTCGAAGAAATCTCGAGCTCCTCTATCGTCGAGGAATCCTCTCTTAATCTTTCAGTGAATTCTGATCGCGACTGGCAGACGATAAAAGCATTAATAAGTCGACCAGAGCCAAGAAAGACAGGATCGTGTCGAACTTCTATCTCCGATGGAAAATTCCAAAACAGACTTACCAACCTTACTAACGTAAACTCCGTTGCAGTCGTGTGATCGCGAAAGAACGCGTCAACGACTGACACGCTTTCCTTTTTCCCTACTTTTGCCTTCCTGTTTTTTTCGTCGTCTTTCTTCTTCTACGTTTTTATCACCGCGGAACCGCCGGCTTTCCCCCATCTCCCACGCTCACTTTTCGCGTCCCGTTTCGACCGATTTAACTTGACGCAACCAAGCCGACTGCTATTTAGGACGATTTCACTTTTACTTTTTTACCGAGAAACAGAGGGTTAGCAAAGACTCGGCGAGCGCGTCGCTCGCAGCCATCGCGGCGGCTGCGAAAATCCTCCGGCTCGACGTTTGCATGGCTCGGGCTCGTTAAATTTCCCCGGCTACGTACTCGTTAAGCGGACTTAATTTCACGGAACTCTAACAAGCGTGACCGTGCTGCCGGCTTTAAATTCGAAAACCCTCCCACCGCTTCTTTTTACTCCTTACCTCGCTCACCTTACCAAGCTGGCCGCACTTCGTCCTGCTCGAATCGCACGGTTTATCAATTACCACCTTTTCGCCAGTATTGTCTTCCTCCTGGCTCTCTATCTTCTTCTCCAAGTAAGAACCTTTCAGTCTTCACTAACATCCTTACAATCGTTCGTCGAGGAACGTTCGTTTACTTATTTGTGACTTCCTAGAAATTTTCGGCCATCCGTCCACACATCAACCTTAAATGTCTAATACTACTGAAAACGTTGTTTTCTAGTATGTATCTAACAAGACATTTTATCAACCTTTTCCATGCTTCTATAATCCAGTAGTTGGAATATCGATAACGTTCATCGCGTAGAATGGTGTTAGCAACGTATCGTACATGTAACTTGTTCGTAATTATAGCATATATGTTTCGATAGTATAGCCCAGGAAAATAGTGAGAAGTTACAAGGGAAGCTTGTAAGATCGAAGAGTTCAAGTACAAGTTTCATCGAGGTCGCTGGATGATCTAGCGACGTTGAACAAGCATCATAAGCGCTTGCACTCTGAGCCATGTGGCGCCGACTTTCCAGACGAATACATTGTACGTAGGAGACTTCAGTTCGCGCGAAGTAACCTCGATCCAGTTTTTATTCTTCGATTTTAGAAGCGATACCCCTCGCCTCGAACTGTGCCAGTATACTTAACACCGGACCTTCCAAATCTGTCAAAATAACAAGCTTCGATATTCTTCATCGCTCGAAACATTCAGAACCAAAGGGATTCTCCGCCGCTCCAACCCGTTTAATAGCTCGAAAAATCAACGCTCGACGGACTTTGCGTTTCATCGATCGAATGAGAGAGATATAAAGGAGAGGAGGAGGGAAGAAAGAGGAAAGTAACGAGTCAGAAGCAGCAACGGCACGCACGCATTATCCGGATGCTTTCGGGTCCGTTCTGTGAGAAACGGCCACGGCGCGGCAGCCGCGCGTCTTCGGGGTTCCAAATAGAAGCGTGCATATCGAAAATTTGTCACGTCGCGAATACGCGCGCACTGGAATTCACGAAGTAAATGGGAGTTTTATGCAAACAGGCTTCCAGTTCTCCGGCAAGTGCCATCCTCCATTTCTTCGAGCCACCGACGCTCTTTGTTCACCGCTCGCTCACGGCCCACTTCTGTCACCGGTACGACCAACACACACGATCCCTCTAGACTCTAAACCACCTGAGCGACATTCTTATCTATGAAGAACCCAAGGAGAGCTAGAAGAACGGACCATTTATCTCTCATCCTTTATCTTATGGTAAACTCTTATTAATCTTTCAGGGAAAGATTCTCTGTACCTTCATGCGGGAGACGTCTTCCTCTCGTTCTTCCTTTTGTAGCAATGGAACCTTCAATCATCGTAGCGAGCTCATTCACGTTAATAGGATATTTCAATCGAGCCACGCTATTTGCATCGTAATTCGCTGAATTTAATTATGAATTTAATTATAACAATTTTTAAGCGAGCCAGGTTTGGAAATAGGCCATTTATAACTCGTTACCAGTGATCTGATAAACAGCGAAATTTGAAAATTTGAAATAACTTTCATTCATAACAAATGATAGAACGCATGCTTTCAACGCGACGTTCTATTATCGCAATTTTCGAAACCGTTCCCTTTCGTACGAAATCACTTGCTCCACCCCGTTTCGGCATATACGTCGAACGAAGGAGGAAGGGACCATTTTCCACCGACCACCTTCGATCCTTCCACACGGAGACCGGCTGGAAATTTCAAACTGTGTGTGTGTGTGTGTGTGTCTCGGTCTCGGGAAGGGAGGCTGGACTTCCTCAACCCTCGTCCTCCCTCCTCTTTTTTTTTTCCTTTTCTCTCCGTTGAATATTCCGGAGGCTGAATATTCACACGCGTGTTTTCGTATCCCGATTCGCTCGATGTACTTTCTCCTCGTACGGAACCTCCACCATCTGTACACCTCATTCTCTGCCCATCCATCCACCTCCCTTTTTTTCCTGTTCGCGTCTGTCTCGCTGGCTTTAAATAAAAAGGGAGTATCTTCCCGTTTTCCCCGTTTAGAGTATCGACCAAGCGTAGGTGCAGTTCGCAACCACTCGGGATATTTACCCGAAGCTTTCACGATTCCAGCTGCCTCCGATATTCGCGCCTATCCCGCCCTTTCAATTTGGATACATCGATTTTCCTTGCCCCTCCCTTCTCCAAACCCTACGAAAACCCTTTCTTCCTTAATAAGAAAAATCTTCGAGGAAAAATCGCCGCAAATTTTACTTAGAGAAGAAGAACGGTACGGTTCGCTCGTTCTTGTAGAGATGCGTGAAGTGCTTGGGACGAACGAAGGAAAACGGTACAAATGACAATATCTTTCATTTTGGGGAACTAGGAATAAAAGTTGTACCCTGACAGAGGAGTTTGTGTGTCTTCAGCGCGTTCGTTGCGCACGACGAGTTTCAACATGGTACGGTACCCGCTTGAGTGTTTCTTTAAAAATGTCGGTGGATCGCGATGCACCGGTGACTTCAAAGTTCTCTATGGCCGGGAGATTACGCGATGTAAGGTCCCTCGGTTGAATCGCCAATTAATTTCGAACAGATCGGGACAGCGCGATTCTCGGTGGGATAAATCTCGGCGGCATAGATTAGATCAGAGCGATACAATGTGAAAAATTTGTCGAAATAGCTGCAAATAACCGCTCGTTGTTCCACCTGTCGTTTTTTCAAGCTAGAAAGACTAAAATTCGCGTTTGTAAGAAAAAAAGAAGGAAATAAAAATACGCGTATACGCGACTGAACATTTCGTGTTTACAAAACGATGTACTCCGCATTCTTGAGCGCATTATTGCAGCAGAGTGGATACAAGAAACGTGTATTTAACCTGAACCTGTTAAGGATCAGTGTTGCGTTAATTCGTTAATTGTTGTATTAATAAACCATATAACTTTATCCTACACAACTCATATCAAGACTCTGTTTTTCAACGTCGCCTCAAACTATATTCGGATTATATTTTATACATTTGTGATTACTTAGAGCATTCTAATCATTTGGATTATCGCGCTGTAGTTTAACAAAGCAACATATAAATTACCTCGCTTACGTTTTCCGATGATGTAATAATTCGTGTGCTCGGTCCTTAACGGGTTAGGTACAAGTTCGCCCTGCGATTCGACGTCCATTATTTTCTTAGTTTCCTTCCACGAATTTCCGAGCAATTTCCTTCGTTGTCTGTATCACGAAAAGATAGGTCGCCAGATGTTCTTTCCCGAGCTGTGCAAGAGAGGCCCAGATGGTGGAGAGGCGGGGAAAAAGATTTCTCGCGAAAAGCAATCTCGATTGCTCGCGCGTATCTTCGACGACCGACTACGGAAACGTTCGATCCGCTATCGTCCGTGTATACATTTACGTTCACATATGTGTGTATGTAGGACGTGCGCGCATTAGTAGTTTCCTGGGCAATCACGGGCCGGAAGTTACCCGCAAAATTATTAGTCCGAAAACCGGATACACAGGCTCGATATATGCAATAGAACGTCGCGTCGCGGCGAACAGATACTCGGCAACTGCAAGGGGGCAGAGTTCAACAAGTTTTGCGAAACCAAACGAAAGAGTCGTGGATTACGATGGAATTTTAAATTGGTTCGATCGAAACGGGCTGTAACGAGTTTTCATGTCGCATTGGACACTGAGTAATTTAACATCCAGAAAATGTTAGTTCAAATCTCTGGATATCATACGATCAGATGTGGGTATTAGATGGGTCCTGTACGAAAGCGTCAATCAGGAAAGATCGATAATTTAATGCGGACGATCTATAAAATCAATCAAGGTAAAAGGGTCGCGATAGAATTCTGTATTCGTTTGATGGAAAGCGTCGAAAGGTGAAATATTGGGTTTGCCACTTCGATATTCTTCTCCGGATGTTTCAGAATGGTAGAAATGGTACACTTGGCAAACGCGATCAGTTTCATGCTAAATCCATTTGCCTCCAATTTTGTGGATATGCTATTTAACCACTCGAAACGAGGCGATTATTAATACAAACACGAGATAAATATCAAGACAACTGTACATAACGTATTACAATAATCTCCATAGAAAGCGCTTCAAGGTTGAACTATTCGTGAATTTACAGGTATCCAGAGCTGCAGAGTCGAGGAATAGTTTTACTTCTCTCTGAATGAGGAACCTCTTCGAAAGTTCAAAAGAGAACCCCTGTTCGTTACAATAATCGCGTAGCATCATCCTGTCTGTCCTTTTTAACTATTCTCCGTTGTTCCTTGGTCGAATTAGTTTCCTTCAAAAGATAGTTGGGAGCAAGCGAAAGCATTGTTGTCTCGCAAAGCATTGTTTCCGGCGATTCTGGCGTTTACGCCCCTCTACAACACAATTGCAACGATTTCACCGAGCGAGAAAGGGGGAAAGAACAAATAATTTCGCATTTCCTACGCCATCGCAACCGTATTGCTTTTTCTCGGTTCAGCGTCGCTTCAGCTTTTAGAAAAGTTCTTCTAGAAAGGTTCTCTTAACGTTTTTACGGGAAAACATTCCCTCTTCTACAAACTCGTGCTCGTCGGTCAAATTTTTCAGAGATCAAGCCGCGTGTCTCTGATCTTCCCCTCGTTGAAATATCAATGATATCGTCTTTATCGGATATCGCAAAAACTGAACGAGATTCGAAATTGTTACTGTAATTGAAGCTTGTACTCATGCTACGTACTAACCCTTTTATTATGCGCAGATATGTTTTCGGCAAACAATGATATAATCAATCAATGCAATAGTTGCGTCATACTAAACTGCGAATGCGTAACGCATATAACAGGTATGATGCTTATGTTCATAAGCAATTTCTATCGAGTATTTCAAGCACTTTCGGAATTTGTAGGTAATTTCGTTTTACTTGGTTAGATCGACTGCTCCATCCGTTTAATAAAATTCACGTGTTTCCATTAGATCGTGACAGATCTTCGATCACCTGCTATGCTAACAAAGATTTCAATGTAATCGTTGAAAATTCAACAGAAGATTACAATTGGTAAGAGCGACGATTGCCGCCTCGTCATCGTCGCATCGTTTTACGACTTTAATGTTTAACCCCTGGTGCACGGAAGAACGTCTATGGAAGTAGAATTTTCTATGCGAAGCACAGGGCGTGCGAAATAGCCGGCATCGAATTTTCAATGGAGCTCCTGACGAAAGATCGTTTGAGGATTAGCAGCCGCTTTCATGGCTGAAATGCGCAGAATTAAATATTCCTTAGACTCGCTGGTTTTACCTCTCAGCGTCGGAGAATCTGTATATTGCATAAAGTAAATCGGGTTTCCCGTGATTTGATATTCTTGAGGCTTGTTCCCGGTTCTGTATCCTGTAAACCTGGATAGACCGTCTGAAATTATAATGCCTGCACCGAATAGCTAACAAGCTCTATTAGAATCACTGACAAAACTGTCCTAGTTACGTGTAATAATATACTATACCTAACGTTCGAAATCTCTGTGAGATCGTACTCTATTAAAACATCGTTAAATTGTTTGTCTGTTTTCTTCCGATATGTCAGAAGGAATATGAATTAGTTCAAACGAACGGAAGAAATAGAAGAAATCTGTTGCTCTAATCTAAATGAACAGCCCGTCTCGTTCGCCGCTAGAAATTTGTTAATTCGCTCACGTACCGTGAATAATTGGCGCGCGTAAAGCAGAACGGTTTTAAGTCGTTGCTCGATAAACATCGGACAGGTGTTTGTTGCATATAAAGTCGAGCTCGGTTCGCGATTATCGAACCACTAGATCGTTAACAGCTTCGAGACTAGTGACGCGCCGTGTGCGTCATGCGAGGGAATTCTTCATCTCTATAGATTTAGGTAATCGTTTATCTTTAGGTTATCAGCCAGTTTATCGTTTTAGGAGGAATAAGATCGCGCAGAAAGAGCGTAGCAGAGAGATTAAAAATTCTGCGAAATTGTAAAGTGGCTGATGACTGTAAGATGGAGCGAAAAGTGAATAACAGGTAAACGAGATCGTAAGAACATCGACACGCCGGTCTCTGAAGATTGTCTTTCAGCTAGAGATCGGCCTAGAGTGGGTTAAATGACAGTTCGTGTCGACTCGACCGCTCGAAATCGTGTGTACACGTTCGATTTACGGCAGAGTTCCATTTATCTGAATGCAGCGAGGTATTCAGATAGTCAGGGGGATCGAACAATTCGTATAATTGGAATTCATATAATAAAAGTTTCATTGATTCCCCATAATTGCAATTTTTCGAAAGAGTTCGCTTTCAGATAAGTGGATTTCGATCAGTTGGAGTTTATTTAATCGGACGCTAATTAAAATTTTGTTGAAATAAATAAAGTTTGTATAATAAAAATTCTTTCGTATCGTGCAACTCTGCATTCAGTTAAGTGGAGTCAATGAGCAGGAATTGGTTTAACCAGGCAGCATCCGATATTTCGTTCGAATAAATGAAGTTCAGATAAACGGTGTTTCACCGCATGTTTCTCCAGACGGAAGACATCATTTTCTTCGCTAAGCAGCCAGCCATCAAGTTCGACGGCCGTACATTTCGCACACCCTGTGCAGATCCACGGTAGCCGATTCCAAATATAAACTTTCCGGTCTTCCTCTCCCAGTCGTTGATTAAAGGGTATTACTTACTCGGTAGTCGTACAAGCTCGACAAGTCGACCCGTTTTCTTTGAGCGTGAAGCGAGAACCAGCAAAGTGCTATTCCTCTGTTTCTTCGCCAATCTTTCCACGCCACCCCTCTCTTTTTCCCTCTCTGTTGTTCGTCCTCCTTCTTCTCTGATCTCTTCTCTCCCTTTCTTTCTATTTCTCCTGTATCGCCCGCTCTGACTCGCTCTGCCTCTCTCTCCCTCCTTTGTACCTTCAACTCGCCAGGAAGATTCGAGTTTCCGCGATACGGTCCGGCACCTTCACCTTTTTCCCTCTTCTCTTCTCCCTCTTGCCCCTGTCGCTCCGTTTCTCCCGCTCTATCCCCCTCTCAGCTCCACCCCAACCCTCCTCTTTTTCTCATATCACACTCACTATTTCTCCTCATCCTCGTTTTCGCTTTTAGTTCCGCCTCTCTCTCTCTCTCTCTCTCTGCACTCGGCAACCCTCCCCGCCTTTAATACAGCAACCTCCTCCTTCTCTAGGCCACCGACGTTGAACCACCCCCGACAACGTCCTCTTCAGAACTCTCTACACGCGCAACACTTTACCAAATGAGTTCTAATTCATGCCACGTTCCTTGCCGCTCCCCTCCACCTGCCTCTACTCTTTCCCTCTCTTTCCATCCCTTCCGCTTCCTTTTTCCCGTTCTGTCTCACATTCGTCCTCCCTCTGTCTCGCCCCTTTTTTCTTTGAAGTGGCCGAAGCTCTCTCTCTCTCTGCTACTCCTCGACTTTTCGTTCCTTCCACTCGTCGACGAAGGCGCCGCTGCTGTTCATTTAGAGACTCGGCCCCGCTTACGATGTCGCGTCGCCAGTACGTTTCGCCAGCGCTTAACCTCGGCTTTTCGTACGCGCGCGTTTATGAATCGCGTTGTCATCCACGCGATTCGACGTCGCCCATCCACTGGATGGCTCAGAGTCCGTTACCACCCCGCCCCTCTTTGTTTCCGCTCGCTGTCTCCTTCGTCACGGCTGCTTTTTCACCCTTTTGGTCAGCCTTTTTTGGTCTCTCATCGCCTATCCGTACGTTCGTGGCATTTGGATTTCGTTGTCCCGTTTAATTCGACCGCTTTTCCGCTTAACGCGCCTTCTGTTGCACGTACTTTTGCAACGCGAACAAGTTGGAGTCGGACTCGCAAGAGCACCGCAAATGGATTCTGCCACTAATTTCACGTTTTCTTAATCCCTGATGGACCGAGCCGTCGACGAGAAGGAATAGTGGCCTGTTGAGATCGGATACAACAAGCGCGTGGGCAAACTACTGATCTGGAAAGTGTAGAACTATGCGTGATCGCGTCGACTTCTAATCGGAAGGCTTCCGCGACGCTACAGCAACGGGATTCTATCGCGAAGCGTGACCAAAGACTTCCGATCGACTTGCTAGATGGAGCAAAGTTTCCGGATTGGCCGATCCAATTGCCCGATCGCTGTGCAACAACGCGGTTGATATTCGTCGCGGTTATTTCAATCTCGAAATGCCGACGAGACGGTGCCAGACGCCGGTTGAAAAAAGGAGGGAGCGAAAGGTCGCTGCTCGAACGCGATATTAAAGCCCGGCGACGATTCTATTCGAAACGGAAACGATGGCACGGTAATCGAGCTACAGAATGCACCGAGATAGAGTCAGTCCGTGAATTGCGACGGTTTTCTGTAACGTGGACTAGAATCCGAGCAATTGCTAGAATGTCGTTAATCCAGCATCGAGCGTGGTAACGGTGTTTAGCGGACGAAACTGGAAAGGCTGTAGTATCCACGAGGAGACGGATCTCCTCGTCGCGTCTGTGGTGTGTTTGCCTTACGATAGCGAATCAATAGCACCGCTATATCGCCCCTCAGCTTCGTTCTCATTATTTGTGCAATCGAGTCTTCGACTTGTGGCGACCTTATCTTTCCTAATAATCGTCTCGAGCGACGTGCTGCTCGCCTACCAGCTGCCCTATATCTCTAGCTCCGTTTCGCCATTCGCAGGAACGTCGGCATCGTTTCTCCGTTCGTCAACCTCCAGCTCCTAGCGAGCGACACCTCCGTTTTCAGGGTCGCCCTCGAGAAATTTTGTTCACTCGCCGCCTTCTGACACACATTTCGCCACGGTTATCGCGTGTCTGCGAGCAATAAAAACAAATCAATATCACCCTCCTCTTCCTTTCCTTCTTCTCCCCCCCCCCTCTCTCTCTCTCTCTATGTAACTATCTATCTATCTATCTATCTATCTACCGACGTTACTGCCTGCGGATACTTATTTCACCCCCTTTTGTGGGCGCTGAGATTACTTTTCTCTTCCCAATTGTCCCTCCACCACTAGGACCTATCCCTTTATCTGCCTTCGGTTCCGGAAACTTTCCACTCTTCTCGATGTTCCTCTTAGCTTCCTTCTTTCCCCCTTCTCGATCACAGCATCCCGTTCGCCTTCCTGAAAACGATTCCCTTTCTTCGCCAGTATCCTCTTTATTGCCGGCCTTGTTACTATTTTATCAGTCGGTCTCTGCGTCATCGGGACAAGGTCTCCGTCTTTCCTACTGTCTCTCCCTCTTTGTCTCTTCTTGCCTGCCTCTCGATCTCGGAACTCGTCATGCAGTTTCATTCTCTTCTTGCTTTTTCTTTCATCATTACGATTATTATTATCGTGGCTGTTGTTATTATTCGTATCGGCGAATCCCAGTAAATTTTTCTTATTATCCTTGGCAAGAGCTCATTAGAAGGCTGATCGATCGGCACGACATTCGCTGAAGGACTGTAACGAAAAGCCCGCGTTTCATCGTCGAGGGGTACTTACGATCGTTTGCCATCCGATGCTAGTTTCGACGCCAAGTACACGTAATCACGACATCGAATGCTCTCTTCACCACTGACTGATGATTTTAGGTGGCAACGACTATCAAAGTCAGATTACGACGTTCCGACGAAACGATTTCGGGCTGTCGGATGATTCTCTAAACCTAAGGCGCGTGTCTCGATTCGTCTGGAAATCGTGCAATTTTCGAAATTTGCCTACGGCACTGGGCATTTAAAACGCTATTCGAGAAAAAACGGCACGTGAAAGAAAAGCTGACACATCGTGTTATGCAACCAGTTGTTGCTCCTTTGGGGTCGAGAAATAGTTTGGACACGCCTTAACTGCACTCGGAAAGGTATTTCAAATTAGGTAAATAACCGATTCATACCAGTTGAGTGACGTTAAGTTGCTCGAGTTTAGATAGCATAGCTTATCTGAACGAGGCTTGAGAGACAACTGCTTGTTATTTATGTTTTCTGATCATTTTCTAGCAAGGGAAGATCAAGATTATTTAGAAACATTTAACGCAACCGTTACGCTAATAAAATTGTATTCCGCCATCCGTGTAGAATGACAGCAAGATCGGAAATTCTTGTAGGCAAAATTCAGACAAACCTTATTCAGACGTCGTACGATACGATATGTAAAATGTTGGAGGAATTATGAAGAAATATAGTACTGCAAGATTAATACTCTGAGATATCCCCATTTTTCCATATAAATACTAATACCGACTCGTTATTGCGACAGTATGGAAATTGTTGTGAATCACCCGAAGTGGCGGTTGAAGAACCTGAACGATACTAGATCTACGAAATTCTCAGCAAAATCCCATGAGTTCCGGTAATTCTCGAGTTAATTCCGTTGAGGATATACATAATATAAAGCGAAGTAGAAAGGTAGAAGGATTATCTATCCGACCGATAACATGAATCTTCTTGCCGGGCCCCTCTTTTCCGTTTCAGTCTAGGAAAAAGCTTCGGAGAATCGACTCCGGTGGCTCGATTCGAGGAGCAATCACCGCTTACGCCTACCCTCAAAGGATCTGTGTGCCGAGCACGGCCGAAAGGAAGAAGTTTAAACTTAACGCGGTGAGTCTCGTAGAATTCCAGCATGGAACGGTCAGATGTGTAACGAGCGAAAGAGAGGAGAAAAGAAAGAAAAAGAGGGAAGAAAAGAGGAAGAGGAAATCCATAGCGGTTGTTCACGGGTTTTTTCTTTTTTAGCGCGGGTTAGCGTTATCGTGCCCCGTCTGAAAACTCTTTAGACGGACGCTTAAAAGCCTCGGGTACGAAAATTGCCGGCTGACCTAAATAACGATCTCTCTATTTCATTCATTCCGCGGCGCGGAAAAAGCGCTGGCGACACGCAGTCGACGACGACGCCCGACGCGACGTTCGCCACCGCTGCCGCATCGGTTTCCCTCTCTGTTCGGAAATAATTAGCCCCGGACCGCCGCCGCGTGCAAATACGATGCGTATCGAATCGATAATTCCTTCCCAGTGAGAGGAGCACGAAGTGTTTACCATCCCTGCATCGTAGCGAAATTCGGATGCCAAGGAAATCAGCCGGAAGGGGTTGAATCTTCGACGATCCGTCGATCAATGGCCGTTCCGCCCGATCGCCGCGGTCGAACTTCTGCTTCCTCCTGTTCCAATTGCCTCCGAAGCGATCTACTACCGATCTATATCGCGGAATCAAAGACGCGATCGTCGATCGATCAGCCTCGATCGTGCATTCCTCGTGGATTCTCGGGCATCGCCCGTTTTCTTACAAGTCACGCCTAATACCATGGAAATGAAAGAGCAGCACGGCAGAAAGAAAGATAGGAAAGAAAGGAGAGAGGATGCCGAGGGTCCCCGTTAATCGTACGCGTCCGATCGTTTATGCCCAACATAGAGATCTAGGTGAACCAAGGTTATCGGAGGCGGGCGGCAAGGATCGGCCTCGGTGCGACATGCAGCCGC
Source organism: Bombus haemorrhoidalis (assembly GCA_014825975.1). Classification (NCBI taxonomy): domain Eukaryota; kingdom Metazoa; phylum Arthropoda; class Insecta; order Hymenoptera; family Apidae; genus Bombus; species Bombus haemorrhoidalis. The sequence goes on from CM026171.1 coordinate 15,589,954, forward strand.
GAGAAAAGTGGCAACGATCGAGTATCCTGTCCTTGACGGACCTTGCAAGCCGTTTCTCATCCGACGCTTGGATCCCTTGCTACTTACCACCTTTCGGACGATCCTCGCTCGGATATCCAGGTCGCTTTTCCACGACCAGGCGGGTGGAAACTGTTCAGTGATTAACTACCAGCTAGCGCCGATCCGTTCACGCGAGAACACGTTCCCTATTTCCAGTAGCAGAACCACTTGTACCACCGAGATCGATTCGCGAGCCGCCCCTTGCACGTGCAGCAGAGATTCGATTCACCAGCGACGATTCGAAAATCCCTCCTGCGGGTGTACCTTCGCTTACACCAAACAGGAAGATCGCGGATCTCAAGAAATCAAGCACGAATTCCTTACTTCGTCTTAAACGACGCGGTGACGCGTCTCGAACAAACGGAACCAGGACGATCCCACTAACTCGACCGCTCGACGACGAATTATACCAGCTGATATTAGGCGTGGAGGTGAGGATACTGGTGCAGAAGGGTGCATCCGAGATTCGAACGATCCGTACACATCGTGGTCGTGCCCTAGATTCGATCAGCCCGGTCTGAACCCGATCCTTCGTCCCCCTCTCAGCTCATCCGTTCCGCGAATCGGTAATCGAGGTGTTAAGAGGGTGCTCGAGGGGGTTGTTTGGCAACATGACGGATAAACGTGAAGCGACTACGCGTCGTGGTTGCCGCCACAGCACGACTGGCCGGCCGGCCGAACTACCCTCACTGCTTTCGCCCCGTATCTCCTGCCTGCTTTCCCTCTTTCACTCGCGCGCGCGCTCTCTCTTCCCTTCTCTGTCTCTACTACCCTCACCACCACCACCACCACCGTGCACCCCTCTTTCCCCCATTCGGCGATCCATCGAGCTGCTATATACGCGTTTCGTTTCTTCCTTTTCCAACTCGATATTCCGTCACCTTCTCGCATCCCCGAATTTCCCGTGACTTTTCGATTTTCCGCGTGACGCTACGTTGCTTGCAGTTTCAAACGTTTCCGTCGCGGTCACTTGGAACGTATCAAAGGTAATTTGCGTAGAAATTGGCGTCGTTCCTACGTTAAAGTCGTTTTACAGATTAGAATCGTTCGTTTCGAATGTTTCAAGGTTTATGAAGTCAAATTTAACTCTTGGACATTGCTACATTGTCTTTGGTAACGTTTCGCCTTGCGCGTGTTTTCCTTTGGCATCGTCTTTCAATAATAATATCGTAACCATGTTATCTGTGATCATCTTCTCTATTTCTCCTTCAATACCGAATTCCGTTCGCTTCACTCTATCCATTTCTAAAATAAAAATGAAATCTATCAAGGTCAAATTCCCATCCGAGGGTTAACGCGTTTCACGACGCAGCATAACATAAGTTGATCTTTTTACGTAAATCGCCTCGATAATAACGCAAAATCCATTGTAAAGCTTTCGAATCGACTTACAATCGAACCGAAGATGCGTAACAGAGGAAAAGAAACGCGAGTTCACGTTGCAAACGCCTCTTGGCCATACACATAAGCCGCCGCACTACCGATAATAATTAATTCAACAAATTGAACGCTCATCACAGCGGACGTGCCGTGTTTGAACACCGTGTTAACTGTCGCCGCCGTAACAATGTTACAACAATCATCGCTTCGGCGATGACGAGTGCGTCACGTGCGCCCGCAAATTATAGTAACACGGCGCAATTCACGAGACACGATGGATTCTCGTCTGGAACGAGAGCAAACAGACCGGATCGATCGCGATCGCCTGTACTGTCTCAAAAATACAGACGCCCTCGAGACGCCTTTGGACGCTGCGCCGCACAGCGTCAGTTTATCTTTTTACATATAGAATAACTGGGCAGAAAATTTAAAAAAAGAAAAAGTCGTCAGCTTTCGAGATCGTGAAACGCTGCGAATGAAACCTCGTGCATTTTATTTCCAAATCGACGCTCGATCGGGCCACGGAAGGGTTACACCGAGTTATTTTTACGCCCGACGCGTTTCTTCGTGGCACAGAAGGAAGAAGGAGTGGTGGTCTCCCAGAAACTCTCAGTTCGCGCATCAGTAACAAGCATTGCTCGCTGTAAATTTTCTCTCGTGCTCGATCGAGCGACGAGTAGCGTCTCTTTAGGTGCACTCGCGGCCGGAAGTCGGCAGGATCGACGCGCACGATGGTCGAACCGAAATGGCCATCGTCGACCAAGGAACGTTAGTTACATTTGGACGCAACAACGAGGAATTACGATCGAATTGTCAAGAAATCTGTCAACAATGTTCAATATAATCGTCCGTTTTTCTGCAACAATCCACGAACGGCTTCCCGCAGAAACGACGATAAGAAACGATGAAAGTAACAAACGCGCTGTTTAATCCGTCTCGGAACGGCACTCGAACCTGTTTGCAGGTTCTTCTAAGATGGATGAGCACAAGAGAACCTGTATACGATTCTGTCCTTGGTCGGTGCCTTCCGGGCCGTTTGCACGCGCGATAGCTTGAACAGCGCCTTACGCGTGACATGACGAGAGAAGCGTCGCGTCGCCTGCAGGATTTATTCTGCAGCCGGGATAAACTGCGTTGGAAATAATACCTTAAACGCGGTGCAGCTCTCACGATGGCACGTCAAAAAGTTTGACAACGACGGCACGGTGCATTAATTAAAATGAAATCCTCGGTCTGGCACGGCCAGCTCGGCTCCTCTAATTCGCCGGATATTCCGGACCAGCTCCTTCAACGTCCGCCCGGGATTCGAACAATCTCCTTAAACGATGCGGAAATTAGCAATGAAATTATTATTAGACACGTAGAGAGAGAGAGAGAGAGAGAGAGAGAGAGAGAGAGAGAGAGAGAGAGAGAGAGCATTCGTAGAATCAATGGAATATTCTAAGAGAGATGAAATGGCAGGTTTTTCGTGGAAAAATATCGGAATAAGATTAGATACGTTGAATTGAATCATTTTCTGTAACGTAGTTGCCAACAGCACATTACTAACATTTTATTGGAACATTACTGACAACGTTGCTATGGAACGTTACTAATAATCGTCAGATTACTCTATTAGAAAGGGACAAAATCTTAGTATCATAAAGTAAGATACGACTATTTAGTCAGTTATGACATCTTAGATGCTTTAACATGTTTAATATTTATACTTCAACATCTTTCATATTTACGAGTATTCATCGAATTAAATATATTCCGTTTAGCCGCATTTTCCTCTGCCTTAACCGTTTCGTAGAGAATAGAAATTAACCACGAAAGCAATAACTATTCTATTTCTATTAATCAATTAATCAATGATAATAACCTCCTAATACTCTACTATCCACTGTTCATAAATATTTTACCCGTTTTTATCAAGTAATCTGACAACGCTTTCCTCGTATGGCTAGGCATCTACATCTAGTCTCTCCAATCGATATTAGATTTTCATCCTTGCAGAACGAATTCGCATAACCGAAGTTTCGTTTCGGCCGCCTCGTTTCCGCAAACTTTGCCAATCTTTCACGGTCTCTTTACGCGAGAGCGGTTTTTCACCGAGCGGATACCCATGAACAGCTGCGCCAGGTTATTAATCAATCGTTCCCCTGACTCGACGAATTTCACTAGTTTGTTTTAACTTAGCGTGCACTAATTCGTACACATTGGTGGCCCCCATTCCAGGGGCGTAATCGCAGGGGTCATGTATTTCGCGAACGATTTATTTTCTTTCCGGTTGCCTTTCCCCTTGTTCCACGCGGCCATTCGCTAGCCAGCCATTTCACTATTTTATCTAGAATAATGAAACTCCGGATTAATCCTATCGGTCAGAGTTTCGTGCGGCATTTCGAAGAAACGTGTTCTTCGATTGGTTCGACGTTCTCGTCCAATATGAAACATAAGCGGTGTTGTTATTGTTCTCGAGTTTTCTAAAAAAGACAGGATACAAATCTTTTTGGTGGGGAAAAAAATATATATTGTATGCTGAATACGATAAATTAAGTATTGTAAGTATTAGGATAATTTATTTTATTTTCTAGACTAGATAAGAGTAAGAAGTTCAAACAAAAGTAAAATTTATACCCCAACTTTAGCGTGATTGAAAAAAGTGAAAGTGGCAGAAACTCCCGGTTTTCCATTTGTTCTACGTTTGAGTATTAAACAACGTAAACGCCAAAATCAATAATTATACATTCTCTGTTTATAAGAAAAATCTCCAATTCCGTTTGACACTTTCGTCATTTACTACCGTAACTCCTCAATCAGCAGTTCGATGGAGATCCACCTATCGAACGGCAGAGACTTTCAATTAGCGACACAATATCGACTCGTTACCACAATCGGAACTGGAGTCGATTTATCGATTCTGTCAGGCCAATATCGCGCAGAACTATTCCCCGCGTCTCACGTCCTACGTGCCCGTTGCATGTTTACACGCTCGCCGTTCAGACAGAAATATAGCTCAACTAATGAGTCTCTCTGTTCCCAAAGAGAGTTGCCGTTGTTGCGACAGCGATCTTCATTGGTGAGCGTTCAATTCTACATCCCCGATCCTATCTATTTCGGGTATCGATTTCGAATGACCTTCGCTCCGTCGATCCTCGGTTCGATCGGCACATTACAAGATGGCGGATCGATTACCAGTGAATACGACTCCTTCACCACACTCTTCGTCCGTCAATCAAACCACAATCCGATCAAAAATGATCCTAAGGGAGAGAAGCGTTAAGAACTCGTCGTTAATGTCCTTATTTAAGCCGTACACCGTGATTACGTCGGTCCGCCGATATTCTTGCATGACCTAATTTCCGTCCCACTACCCACTCCCTCCTACCTTCTCTCTTTTGTCACCCTACCCCAACAACTGCCCAAGACGAGTCTAAACACAAGACCGAGTTATACTTATTCTACAAACAATTATCCCCGCTATCCCCTTGTTGATTTTCCAGTATTGGCTTGGCTTTTATTATCTGTACGCACCTGTACGTATTCATATGCATGCATACATACATACATATATATGTGTGTGTGTGTGTGTGTGTGTGTGTGTGTGTGTGTGTGTGTGTGTGTGTGTGTGTGTGTGTGTGTGTGTTATATACGTATGCATATGCTTAGGCACGATGAGCCAGCTTTAGGGAAACGCTCCCCTTCCCTGCGCTCTCGCCCCGTTCCTCCATTCCACGAATTATCCCGTGGTACCGGCCCTCCCCTCTCCAAACTTTCCTGCATCACCCCACTTCTTTGTAGAGATTTGCCACGGTGCTTTCAATACACCTGCTACTGGCTATTGTTAATGTAACACTAGTCGGGAGGGAGAGATTATTGTCCTGACAGACACACCGTTCCATTTCCTTCCATCAATCTTGGTTCTACGAGCACCGATGACCGGCACGAGGCACCGATTCATATTTTTGCAACGACGACGGGTGCGATGTAAAATTTAGAACGAGCGCGAACGTGGTAATCAATGAGGTAAGCCGGGATACGCGTATCTCATTGGTTATTCGTCGACAAGACGCGCATGACAGTTTCCTCCTGTATCCCTCCTCTCTCTCTCTCTTTCTCTCTCTCTCTCTCTCTCTTTCTCTTTCTCTCTCTCTCTCTCTCTCTCTCTCTCTCTGTGTCATACGCGCGATTTTCGTCCCTCGTCTCTTTCTTCGAACCCTCTGTCCTGCTCGTTCACGCTCCCACCATAGAACATCCAAACTCCTCGTCTCACCGTTCATATCACATACCCTCACTCCTCTCGCTTCTCCTTTTCCACCTGATTTTCTCTGTATTCCCCTCTGTCGTTCCTTCCTGACAAAAGTGCATTATTACACTGCAATGAAAAGGGATAATGTACCCCGGCTGCGCTCCGTTATTTCTCCATTAATCCTACCCTGCTGGTGGCTGGCGTGGTTTCAACATTTTTTTCTCCTTTCTATTTCGGCTGGTAATCAATTAGAATTAAAAAAGTGTGGAAATAACGGGACGAGAGATATGACGAGGTTGATCGTGTAACAGTGACATCACGATTTTCCCTTTCTGCGTTCTCTTCCTCTCCAACTCTCCATGATAGTAACGTCAAGCAAATTTTAGACGAAAGAGATAATCTATTAATTAATTATTTGAATGAATTGAACAGACCACAGTGTATCTAGCTCGGCTTTTATTCAATAAATGGTTGCCTGTTTAATAGGTAAATTCTGCCGTTGCTGTGGGATTCTTTAAAATACGGGTAAAAAACGGCACAACGTTTGTTAGCCTCTCGAAAGGAGAGGTATTAATTAATGAAATAGCGATAGGTATTTGCGGTACCGTAATATGAAAATGAATAAACAGAAAACCATGATCCGTTATGATTACCAGTAATAAAGTGTATCTATTCTATATACGATAATAAGTTATAAACTTATTTTTAAATAATTGTTTTGATATCTTTTTATAACTCATAAAATACCATTGTAGCAATTAATGAAATTTTATTGATAAAAGAAGAGTGCATATGATAGATGCAACTTAATTGTTGTGTATTGGAAACAAAGGAATTATCGATCATATATTTTTACATTATTTGCTCAAATAATTAAAGTATCCTCAAGTGTGTGCATTCTTTGATAAGATACATACCACCATTTCGAAATCAGATCTGGGCAGCGCAATCCTTGCTTGTCCCTGCATTCTACTGACGCACTTTTATAATGCTTAATTTTGCCACAATACGGCGCTAGTGAAGATATCAACGGACGCTTTGAATTTCACCACGCTCTCTGTAAACACGCGTCCTTCCTGTCGACGACTCGAGTGTGTCTTTATACTATTTTTGATCGCTTGCTTTACGATACGCCACTTCTTTCGTTTACTCTCAAGTTGACTACCATCTTTAAGAACACAAATTATTCTTGTACAGTATCTTACGGACCTGGTATTTCATTTGAAGGAAATGAAGCGTTAAGTTAACAGTAGGCTGGTAATGAGCTTTGTGTTGAGCTCGGCGCGTGCATCAACCGATGCATAATTGTGTTAAATTCTTCTGTGACAATAGTAACCAGTTCGTACGCAATGCGATAAAACTGTGGTCGTGTGAGCTGTCCGCGTAACCATAATCGTATTCGTACAAAAATGCGATCAACCACCTTTCTGTGCGGTACTTAAATGTCTTGAAATACATGCTTTCTAAAATTTACTTGTTGGGCATGAATGGACAGGTGCAATCCTCCAGGGAGAGGTTAGGTAAGTGTCGAATTTAATGCGAATCAATTACGCATAAAAATCTCCTAGCAATTGATTTCTTCCTTGATTGTTCATAGCTGTGAGCAACGGAGATTTCCGTTCATTAGTCATACCTTTTTTATTACTAAAATCTAGATCATAATTCTCAGTGATCCTATTTCATTCTTTTTTCATTCGCTAAGCAAACCTTTTCGTATAATTGGTCGTAAAGAAAAAATGTTTTAGAAATGTATGAACCATTGATTTGTCAAATATCGCTTATTCTTAGGAGGTTTTACTAACAGTACAATAGGGCTGTTCTCTGGGATTATTGCCACTGATCGTGTTCCAAACATACAACTAGCTACTACAAACAATGAATTACCTATGGACGATTCCAATGTTAGCACAGAAGTTGATAGCAAAGTCAAAACAAAATTGTTATCTATGTGGAATAATGTTAAATATGGTTAGTGTGAAACAATTTCATAGTTAGTTAACACATTCAATGCAGAAAACATGAATGTACATGTTATAGAAAAATTGATTCCTGCCACCATCCTTCAATTTTATGTATCACATTGAACGTGCTAACACATGTGCATATTGCAACAAATTTCATTTAGGTTTGTTTTCTTTGAAGGCTGGACCATCAAAGTAGTTAAACCAAATTTCTCAAAAGAATCTCCAGTATGCTTACTTGGGAAGATTTATCGTAAGAAGCCAGAAGAATTTTTGGAAAAGGCTTCCGAAGCTGAAAAGACATTAGACACTGGAAGTGAAATATCTTTAGCTATGGATGCTATTAGCTTCGAAGATGGCATAGAGGAATTTAAGAAGGATTTCACCTCGCGCCTTTGGTTAACATACAGAAGGGAATTTCCTATATTGAATGGTTCTACATTTACCACTGACTGTGGTTGGGGATGTATGCTACGTAGTGGTCAAATGATGTTGGCACAGGCATTGGTCTGCCATTTTCTTGGAAGAGGCACTTATCTTCATCATAAATTTTAGTTATAAATCGCGATACAATAACTATTGATTATACATATTATACATATATCACATATATTTTATTCTTTTTATAGAATAATTCGTTTTCTCTACAGAATGGCGGTGGCAGGTAGATCAACCACTAAAAACAGAACAACAGAAATTGGATGAATATAATCACAGGTTAATAATTAAGTCGTTTGGAGATCTACCGGACAGTACATCCCCATTTTCCATACATACACTTGTCTCTTTGAGTGCCCTGTGGGGAAAACGTGCAGGAGATTGGTATGGACCTTCCTCTGTAGCTCATCTACTAAGCCAAGCAGTAGAGCAAGCAGCAGAACGACATCCAGTATTTAGTAACTTGGCTGTTTATGTTGCTCAAGATTGTGCAGGTGATACAACAGCTGTAGAAGGATATTATTTGATAGGAATTTCTTGGTATACTCCCGACACCTAATTTATAATATTTTTTTACAGTTTATCTGCAAGATGTAGAAAATGTATGCCAAATGCCGGATGGCAAGTGGAAATCTCTTATACTTTTTGTACCTTTAAGGCTTGGTGCTGACAAATTGAATCCTGTTTATGCATCTTGCCTAACGCACTTACTCACGCTAAATACCTGTATTGGAGTTATCGGTGGCCGACCTCGCCATTCGCTTTATTTTATCGGTTTCCAGGAAGATAAATTAATTAATCTAGACCCGCATTATTGTCAAGAAACTGTTGATGTATTAAAAGATAATTTTCCTTTGACAAGTTTTCATTGTACTTCACCAAGAAAAATGTTAATATCAAAAATGGATCCTAGTTGTTGTGTCGGATTTTATTTTCATAATAAAATGCAATTTACAAACTTTATGGAGATTGCTCCCTCTGTATGTATAGTCATTCTTATGAAGATCTATATTATATGTTCTATATTTTAGATAATTCGTAAATCCAATGATATATTTTTGGTATTGCAGTACTTGGTGCCGGAAGATGAGAAAGTCGACTATCCGATGTTTTTATTTTGCGAAGGGAGCGGGAAAGATCTCCAACAAAAAATTGAAATTGCAGAAAACATAATTCCCACTACTACCTCATTTACAGGTAATGGGACGTATGATGATGACCTTGACGAGTGCGAAGAATTTGAACTAGTACAGTGAGACATTTATCACAGACATTAAAGAAGAAATATCACGTACTTAAAAAAACGTTCATGGATAGTTTTTGGAGAAGAATGATAATGTTTGTCATTAATCATAATTCTCTCTTCATTCGTCCATATATGTACAAGGAAGAAATCGATTGACGACTTTAGCAGATGACAACGTTGCATATTAGAGAGTTGAATATTAATTTCTAAAATGAATTTATGCCGCAAGATGATCTTTAGATCTCAACATGCTCGTTAAATGACTGACGTGAATTAATATATCAATATTTTCCATTTGCGATAATGCGTTTATAGATTCAAATTAGCGTTATCGTCGATACTTTATTTCTGTGATCATAATTTATTGCGGCTTTTTGCATATCGGTTTGTTGTTGCACAATTATTTTTATCTTGTTTATTGATCTCGAAAGTTATCGCTTTTAAATAATTGTTAGGATGTTGATTTACTATATGACTTAGAATTGTCATAACCAAGAAGATATTTATTCTTTTTCACGCAATTATCACGTCAAGAACTTGCGTAGATCGTAAGTTGGCGATTTTGTTATGAAGAGTACTTTTTATAAAAATTTCTTAATTCCTTACGGAAATGTTCCTGACATAACTTATTTTGTAACACAGTAAGATTAGATTTCTCCTAGATTTTTTGCAAAAGCAACTTGAGTATATTTCGTTGTGTGCTTAAGTAAAAAATGTGTGTGTGCGTGTATGTGCAGTCATCAGCGCACATTACACATATATTTAACCATATCTACCTGTTATAACATTTAAGCTTCAATTAATTTAAATTTTTTTCATAATACAACTTTAAGTTATTTATTTATTTAATATGTATTCTAATTTTCATTTGACGATTATATTGAACTTATACTAAGTTCCCAAAGCGCATCACTACGTTTGACATAACGTTTTATGTTATGAAAGAGAAACGTGTAATTAACCCTTTGCACTCGAGAGGCGACTCTCAGTCGTCACGGCGTTCCGTGCTGCAACTATGTTTGAGAGGCGACAGATCCTGTTTACGTTAGATTTCGACATCTCCAATTGATGAGAGTGTAATATTGGTTCGTAAATCGGTTGCTTAGCTCTTTGTGTTCTTTGTTAAGAAGTGTAAAGTGTTTAGACTTTATAATGGAGATAAAATATTTAATCTCATGTCCCTCTGAAACTATGGTTCTAATAACGTTAGTTCGGACTCGAAGATCATGACGGAAGTATAATTTAGAAACCCTAAAGAAAAAAAACGATCTTTGGCAGTGACATTAGCTCAAATGAAAATGAACATAATTTTGAGCTGTTGAAAAATGAGATCAATTACATTCAAGAATGCATCTTGGCGAATGCCTTATAAATTATCATGCAAAAAAGAAATACAGAGATTGATATCACATAATTATACTTTCAAGAATGTAAATATAGATAAAGTATTAGAATATAATGTTTTTGTAAGTTAATTTGTATATAAAATCATTTTACGCTACCTGTAAGACACGCGTCACGTATACGCCAAATCATCCGGATCAGCTGCTACGCCCGACCTAAAAAGTTCTCGAGTGCAAAGATTTAACAAGCATATATAACATTAAGCTATTGTTATCATGAAAAAAATGAGTTAATATTCGAATGAAAAAAAAATGTGAGCATGATATATAAGGTATATTATACTCATATTAATTAAGGTCTGTACACAACTAAAAGTTATTAAAATTCTTATATCGGTACAGTTAAAAATAAATATGAAAAAATGATAAAAATCATGTTCCAAAGTTTATTTCCTGTTTCGCTAATACATCTTAAAATAACAATATAAAGATAATATATATCATACCTTAATACACTTGCGTCATACGAGTCTCAATAAATTCTACCAATTTAGAATAAGTCTTTAGCTTCTTTGATTCCTTTATATTACAATATTAACAACGTTTTACAATTGATATTTATAAAGCATGGTAAGTGGACTTAAATATAAACCATTATATTTACAATTGCTTGTTTCATTCGTGACTTTTATTAAAATATTTGACATTGTTGTCGTAAATACTTTTAGCAAATTTAACGTGTCGATGCAATGCATTATATTTAGATATAAAGATCAAGTTGAACATATATAAAACAAATAAAAATTAACAAATTTTGTACTATGATCGTGCAAAATATTCAAATGATCTATGTCAATTGTTAAATATATATATATATATATATACATAAGTTACAGAAAAATATATCATAGATTTTTTCCACAATTTGTATTCGTTAATCAATCCATTAATATTTGTGCGTATGTAAATTAATACCTTACAGCACACATAGAGGCATATGTTCACTACTGATTTAAACGATTTGCTAACTAATTCGTTATTTGTTCTGTTAAAATACTAATATGCTCTAGTAAAGTAAGACTATGATAAGTATTTTGTAAGGGATTGTTTTACAAGCGGCCACAACTCATCAGTAGTGTTACCTCGAAAAGTACTCAATAGTCCTAAATTACCGTAAAATTTCAAAACAGGCTCAGTTGCATCTGAATATCTCTTCAGCCTTTCTTGCACAATTTCAATCTTATCGTCGTCCCTTTTACTTAAGGGTTCGCCGGTCACGTCATCTTTACCCTTTGGTTGAAAACCAAATTAATATTAGTCATTCGAAAGAAATATAGGGTTGAGAATGATCGAAAGTTTCAAAGATATAAAAAAAATCGTGTAAAGAAACTTTATCGGTTACTAAATCGAAGGGAAGGTGATCTAATTATGAAGTTTCATTAGACATGTTGCCAATTTGGATACAAATCGAAGGTTTTGTTCCAACTTACCGGTACTTTAGGACTGTTGAACCCGATGTTATATACTCTTCCACTGGGCAAATGAATCCACCTGTTTTTCACACGGTCTAATATCACCTTAATGGGAACATCAAGGTAGAGGACTAGATCCACTGGATGTATTTTCTGCAGTTTCTCCGCTTGCGTTAAGGTTCTTGGAAATCCTGTAGCAATGCCAAGTACCTATTTCGAATTTAGTTAACCGCCATCGTAATACATTGGATGTTCAACGTCAGGATTGGACATTAACTGATAAAAAGTAATAAGTTAACCATCGGAGACCTGATTAATTTCATAATTAAATAACGAATTTAATATTTGATCTAATTGATAGTTAAATAACTAACTGCAACTATACATTGATGAACAAAGATGTTTATATAATTTAATAATTCATTCAAAATATCTCAACTTTAATAATCAATTAATAATTGTATTAAATATTGTCCAACGCTGAAGTGACGTTCTTAAGATTTCAATTTCCGTTGAATTACTCACCGTCTAGCAACCAATTCTGATCACCAACCGAATCGATTTCTTTGTTTATCATTGATATCATTACATCATCAGGAACGAATTTACCGGATAACACGTAACTCGAAACTGCTTTACCCAATTCTATATAATTAAAATGATTACATACGTATTATTTATTAACGTAACGATTACATTTACTTATCGTTTCATACTAAGCATTGTTATTTTTCTGTTAATTAATCATACGGCGGACTTTGAGACGGACGATAATTGTAGCGATGAAAGATCGTATTTATCCCGAGAATATTGCTTAAATTCGTGTGTGTGTGTGTGTGTGTGTATCAAAAAGGTTGTCATTGTTTGAATAAATAACCGGACAGAATGATACTGGATACATATATAAAGTACACTCTAATCGCGTCCGTAATTAGATATTTCCGGAATGCGTATTCTTCTAAGCAATTTGTTACAAAGTATACAAAATTTTGGTAATTTACTTTGCTGATTTTTAATTAAATGTAAAAATAGCCTGTATAGTAGTTTTTTTTTTTATAGGATCAGAGATCAGAGATTGATTCATAAAAGTAACAAGAAATACCTAATAAGCTAATACAGATAAATTCTATAACGTGAATCTATGTATATCAGCTTGATTATATGTACAGAGTGACGAAGGCAATTTATACTTAGGCTAGATTAATTTATTAATTAAGTATTTGTATCAATAACTTATTAAATTATGCGTGGAATTTGAAACAATAAAATATCAACAGAGATTTACATTATCTAGCAATAAATAATGTTGCAATATAATTCCGAGCATCGAGTCCAGATGTTTGAGTGTTTATGAATAAACAGTACGATAGCAGTAAGTAAATGAACGTAATACAATGCTATTACGTGAAATCGTTAAACAAAACTTAACAAGAGCAATCTTAATTTGCTTAGGAAATATCGAAGGAATAAGCGCTTTTCTAACTGTGTTTCATAAAATAAAATATCTGAAAGACAATTTTTGAGCTCAAAGCATACATGTACACACATATATATATATATCATGAATATATGCATATCTAAAATTAAAAAATGTTCTTGACAAATTTATTTTAGAAAACAAACGCAAAGGTTTTATCATTTTTATTGGTATAATTGAATGATACAGCAAACAATTTATAGTTTGAAACGTACCGGTGTTACTGTTCATATGAAGTCGTAATTTATCACCGCTCGATATGTGAGTCATCTTAAAATGTTTGACAATTCGAGTTGACATAGTTCCTTTACCAGAAGCAGGGGCGCCTAGTATTACGGCCCTGAAGGCCGTAGCCTTGGAACACCACGTGGATAGCGTTACCATTAAATCGTTACTTTAAAGAAACACCAAAATAAAAAAATTTATCAACTTTTTATGTTGAACACTTGAACTTCAGGCTGCTCTATGCTACCACTTCTGATGACGATTCACGCGATAATGTTATGGTAACTATAATTCTTTGAAATATAACGCGTTATTCTATAACAGTGACCTGTGAACCACGATGGCGACCAGTTGTCGAACTGTTAGATAACTGATTAACCAATGAATGAAAACATCTAGTTTTTTCTGCTTTGATTGGTGGCTGTACTGAAGGACGCGTGTAAGTACATGACATCCATAATCTACTACACAATATCAATCTTTCTGTGTACTTCACCACATTAATAAGTTGTGACGTTAAATGGCTCTCCGATTTTTAATACATAAGGTTTCTTAAAGATTTGATGATAATAATACATTATTTTTATTGACAAAGTAGCACTTTATTCATATGAAAAAGTAATACAACATTAGGGCCTGTGCTCGATTTCTTATTTCCTTTTATAATTATTTTCAAAAGCGTATGTAACGAGAAAACTAGAGAAGGCCTTTTCTTTTCGTTTGGACAACTTACACATTCTATGTAACAATAGGTCAAAATTACAAATTGTGGGAATCTCGTTGGCCTTAAAAGCCTGTCATTGTGTACTACGGGTTAATAATGTCTTTGTTTGCAACGTTGCATCTATATAACTGTTTTCAGTTTTTCCTTTTTCAATTCTATTAAATCCGTAAGTCGAAGTAATGTACAATATATCGTTAAAACCATTCTTTCTTTTTTTGTAATATTGTATACCCATTTAAAATATATTTATAAATCTTCATAATCACGAGCTATCATTTATGTGTACCTTAACGTCCTTTATTAACACTAAGCACCCAAATGTCACTCAACATATTGCAAGTTTGATCAAATGCAATTGAAGCTTACCCCGAGCCTACTGCTACTTGGGTATGTACGTAGTACATATTAAGTCTTAAATCTTAAAAAAAATATATACTCAAATTTCATTTCCTTCGTTACTTCATTGCTTCCTCAAATTTGTTTTTTTTTTGTATTGAATTCTTTCCAATAAGGATTCATAACTGTCAGGAAGACTATTATGAATATTTTACAATTTTATGATGAAATATCTTCAGCTTTCAACAAAAATTAAAAAACGAGAAAAAAAGAAACGTGTTACTCATAAGTTAAAACTTGAGACTGAACTTCAATAAAAATGACACGTAAATATAAGTTTGTATTATTGTATCTCATTCCTTTAACCCGAGGGACAAAATGGGTCGATCACTGTATATAATCAAATTTTTATCCAATAAAAATATTGAAAATTCGTTACTTCACCGTAATAATGGTGCACATATAAGTGCTTTGAATCCGTTACAGTAGTGTTGATTTATGTAAATGCGTGTTTTCTGTGTCGCGTGTAGTTTCTCCTAGATACATGAAAGTAAATAAAAAAGTCACGCCAACATCTGTGATCCTTTACCAAAGCTCTCCATCTTTTTCTTTAGCTGGCACTTCTATTACTCGTGGTTTGTCGATTATTCTGGCCGTACGATTTCCTTTCTCTACGATACCAATGATCCACGCTTGGTATCCTTCCTGCTTTTCGATATCTTTACAATATGCAGCAGCCTAAAAATATGTAAATTACACGAATTTGATCAATAAAAAGCATTTCACTAATAACATCCATAGTAACGGAAAAGAAAATAATTGTAAGAGGGTCGACAGCACCAAGATGTCTGGCAGTAGCAAATCGGCATGGAAATCTCTATTTCTTTTCCTGCCGTTCTTTAGAGTACTTAATGACGAATAATATACTCTACTGTATCAGCAGGACTTGAGTAAAATACTTAAAGAAAACAAAAGATTTCAAACCTGTTCTCTAGGTAAACAAATAAGTAATCCACCGCTGGTTTCCGCCGAGTGACCTTGAAGGAGTTGAAACATGTTGCCGCAGGCTTTTGCTACAGCTGCCATTTTTGCGATTACGGGCAAATTATGAATAACAAAAGAAACTTCATTCTTCTGGTGTTTGGCCAAATTTTGTGCGTGTCCCAAAAGGCCGAAACCCGTAACATCTGTTGCTCCGTGTGCATTGTATTTATGCATTAATCTAGCCGCTGGAAAATAAAAAGATCACTTAGATTACTGTTGTTGTATTAATAAAAATATCAAACTACAATTTAACACATACCTATTCTGTTAAGCCTGGCCATACTATCCATTGCCCTCTGATACGCTTTCCTTACATCATCTTCACTGACCACAAGTTTAATTCTGTTCCAGCGATCTGGTTGATCTAACCATTGGTGAGCATTAACAGCGACTTGAGTTCCAAGTGGCTTTGTCAAAACAAGAACATCACCCACAACGGCATTGTCTGGTCTGTGATATAAACAATCATCATTAAGGCTGGAATGGTACAATCATATGTCATTCATTCATTCGTTCATTCATTCATTGGTACATACACAATGTATTCATTCGGTTGACAAACAGTAGAAGCAACACCACCTATTGTACACCAAGGATTAACAACTGTTTGACCTCCCGTTACTGTTGTACCAGCTTCCAGAGCAGAATCTTTGAACCCTCTCATGATCAAGGGTACAACAACGTCCCTTTCTTTCTCAGTCATTTTTGTACTGACTCCCAACAACATTAGCATATTGTCACATTCAGTAACACCCATGGCATACAGATCACTGATAACATTCGCACATGCAATTTTACCTGGAAAAATACTCCAATACAAGTGGTTAAACAGCATGCCAATCATAAAACATTTTATCCGTAATAAAGAAACTGTATTTTATTACTAGAATTGATGGATTCAACGAATATAATATAGAAAATATAACTATTAAAATTGTATGACAATTAAAATATCATAGTGTTGTGTATCTTACCCATCATGTAAGGATCATCAACTAATGGGTAAAAGAAGTCTGTAGTTTGTACCAAACTAAGCCCTCCATGCCTCAGTGGAGTTACGGAGGAATCCATGCCAATGCCTGAAATGCAAAATATAAATGTTTAATGTTTATCTACTTTCAAAAAGATAAGAAAAAAGATAATATTTCAAAGTTTCTTTTACGTGATTTTTTTTTTTTAATAGATGTATTTTAATTAAATTATAATATAACATTGTCGAAAAAATGTATGTTATTTGCATATTAGTTATTCCGATATTATACACATATTTTGTATATATTATTTAAGTACAAGTTGAGAACACTCGTATTTCCGGTGGCGTGGGAGAAATCGGGCGGGAGACGATAACATGGCTGCTAACACGATAGGGATGCCTATTGCGATATTTGCGCCCTAGGTATTTGCAATGAAATTCCTTATTTACAGCTAAAATTCCCGCAACGGGTAACAAATCTCTAGTTACTATATTACATGAATAAAATATGGTATTTAAATATTATCATACAGTACCGTCAGGTATGGAAAATTTTCGCCGGGAAAAATTTCTTTAATTAACAAATTGTAATTTCCACATCTTCTCTTTAATAAAAACGATTACCAAAAAAATATGAAAATTGGAAAGAGCAATTTAATCGTATTAAACGTTTGGGCAAATATTTGTATGAACATAACCAATAAAAGTTAGGAAAATGATAAAATTATTATAAGATGTCTGTATAAAATCAAATATGTCGACATGCGTAATATACTCTTGTACACGCGCGCAATAAAATCAAGCTACTCACCGATGCGTGGAATGGCCATGTGCATAAAATGGGCATGCTCATGATCTTGTGCGCTACCATCGTCGGCCTGTAGTCCCTCGAGGAGTTTCCCAAGAACCTCCTGAGGGACTTTACACCCTCATCCTTTTAGGTCGGCGAACCGCGTAAGGTGGAAGGTCGCGTCGAGATCATGTGCCACAGGGTCAAACGGCCTACGCAAAGCTAAGGCGTTTGGATTTCCACCGAGCTCTAGCTGGGCTACGGACAGGGCGTCTTGAGCAACCGGGGTTCCCTGTAGTTCCGCCATCTTGCTAAAACTAAAACTAACGACGAACCGGGTACGCGACGCGTTTCGCGGCCCTGGCACAACGATTCTCTTTCCAGCGGCTTCTCCTCCGTTCTGATTCTTGTTGCGCTATGTATCTACAAGTAGGTTCTCACGCTTGCCAGCTGCGCTCTCTGTACTTACGATACGCAGCTACAAATCCACGAACGCCGCCGACAGACAGTCACTGGCTTCGTAGCCCTTACTCTACTCGAGTAACACGAACTCGTTGCAAACGGGAATTATACTTTGCACCGGCGTCGACTAAGCGGGATCGTACGTGCTAACAAAATGGACGCGCCTCCAGCTTTTACAGTATCGGAAGAACGCGCAAGGCTACCAAGAGCCCCCCCAATGTCCTTCCCATGATATTGCTTTATTCTGATAGGCCTTTTCGAATTGACGCATGCGCGTTTCTCGCTCAGCCTCCAGGTACGTCCGTATAACAACGATTCGCCCGTATCGGTTGTACGCGGAGCTGAATTTTGTTGTGTCACGAATTGACGCGACAAGTGTGCCTTTGTGACGTGTATATACTTTGCTCTTGATAAGTTCAAGCACCGACAAGCTAATTATATTTTATGTATGTTCACGTCGTAATTATCGAATAATTGGGAGAAGATTTGATTGTTCAAATAGATGCGCAGTTTTATAAACGATGATCGGCAAATGTTTCTCGTAAAAAGATATTCAGATTTAATTGCTACTAAGATGTATATTCTGCTTATTCACCGATTGATAATAACATATTTTTCTATTCAAATTAGTATACATATTTATATTTCGTTATAACTGATTTTGAATTTATTGGTTGAAATATCCTACACTTTTTTTTTTTTTTTTGGTAAAAACATTCAATAGCAAAAATTCTGATATACGCCAATGAAAGTACAATCTGATTTAAAATTCTTTCATATCCAGTTGCAGTAATATGAAAACGTAGAACTACTTCAGGATTTCTAAAGTCGTTATTTATATTTATCATTATCTTATTCTAAAAATTAATATACATCAATTAGTTTTTATTATAACCTGTTATAAGTAAGAATTTTAGGCAAATTTTTCTATGTTCAGAAAAATAAAAAAAAATCATCAAAAATGTGGTAATTTGTTATTGAAGGGAGATTTTTATTTTGTTTTCTCGCATTGATCCACGTTTTTAAGCTACGCGATTATTTCTTAGGATTTCTTACTAACGCAAAGTATAGCTCGTAAAGGCAATTCGTCTGGAAAGGACATTGTCCTGCATGCATTTGCACGTGCATCGTATATACAATACATTTAAGAATGTTTCTGTAGAGTGCAGAATTCAGTTGTTTTCGAACAGTTCACCGGAAACAGCCAAATCTTTTGGCGCAACGCATACTCAATTTTCATTAGTTTTTTCCGTTGGCTCGAAGATACCGCGTTGTTTCGATTGACCAATCCACGTTCTTCAGTGATTCTCAGTTATGTCAAGACATGTTTTAGCCGTGCATATCTTTCCGCTCATTTTTACATATTCTGTATCTTTTGCGAATTTACGAAGCAAGGAGAGTAAGTTGTTATCGGAGTGGGAATAACGGAAACGAGCCATTTCTGTTATCCAGTCCGGTGCAGTCGTAAAATTGTATCTATCTTGTTTCTAACTGTCTTATTATTACAAGTATTTGTGGGATTTTGTTGTTTATTTTGGTGGTAAAGTATACGGTTTTATTAATTATTTATTGTTATTACGGTTTTATCGATAATAATATATCAATAAATTATAAATTATAAATTATTTTAGAATACAGATTTCTCTTCACAAATTGCCCTAACATCCATTTCAGAGCCTTCTTATATATTTTATATTATTAAACGTAATTTAGGCAGTCTATATTGTTATACATTTATACATATCATTGCAAACTCTGATAATTTAATTTAAAACTGATCGACCCTTTCGTCCTGTTGATTTTTTACTATAGCGCAAGGAATATCGTTTTCGATCGACATTGCCGATTCCTTTTCGTTTAGTATTTTATCGATCAAATTCAATACAGATATTTTAAAACTTCTCTTTTCTTGTCTCGTCATCTGCCGTACGTCTGGAAGTAAGCTTTTAAAGAACAGTAAGTCTGCATCATTAATCGATTCGTCGACATCTCGTTTTTTGGCTAGGATACAATTATCCGAGCACCTATGTGATAATCGGTCGTCTGTAAGCCTCATCGTTTTACTCCTCACGAACGTGTACTCTTCGTTCTTCGAGTCCCCATCTCTTTCTGGCTCTGGCATCGTTTGGTTAGATTTATTTAATTTCTCGTAATTAGAGGACGTATCAGAAGCGGTCTCCTCTTCGTTCCAGTTCTCCTGCGCTATTGGTCCTTCCTCATTCAAACTGTCATCTGGCCTGAAAACAGAAAAGAGAAACAGAAAAAAATAGCTCGATGAATCACGTGATATGTTATCGATTTTCTATTGCATGTCAATATAGGTCAGTTACCTGCGAAGTTTGCTGTAAGGAAGTAAAAAATCCATATAATCGGCCATGTAATATGGTTTTTTTGCTTTCGAATTCGCCGTATTTTGATTTCTTAAATGTCTACTGAAGCTGGCGCGAAGATTCTTCCATTTCTCTTTACATTCTGCAGCTATGGGAAAAATATGCAGGGATATGAAAAACACGGTTGAATCTTTATGGGAAACCTGAAAGGCATATTTAAATTTGGAGTAATTCTTACCAGAAGCGTTTACTTCTTGCGCCACTGCTCTCCACATTTTATTTCGTACAACCCTATTATGGTAGTCATTACAACTGAGATCATATAACGCTGGATATTTTTTAACTGTTAATACTAAGTTTATGTAATTCCTTGTTTCATCCATTTTTTTAAATAATAAATAAATATGTCACTCTATTGTGAATTAATACCTTCTTAAAAAGAATGGATCGTTTATTCAAATTAAAGTACGTTCAGCATTGACAGAAAATTATTTCTCAAAGTAACAACCGGTTGTCTCCTTAATTTCTACACGAATAGTAACCACGCGACTTTGAATTATCGGTGAATATGCATTTATCGGTGTGCAGTCCGTATCACAATATCTGGTGTCATACGGAGTTCGCGAACACGCGATGTCTGCGACGCTTTCCCAACTTGTGTCACTTTCACTAGCCACTTTTCCTACTTTTAGATTGATTTTCTGAGTTGCTGAACGTCGAACAATAGTTGGAATATCATAGCGCAATGCGTAAAACAATATGTACTTGATCGGTGGATATGGTTCGATATCAGAAAGTTGTCGCGTCACCGACAAAACGTCATGTCGCCTCACGTCTGTCGTTCCCAGGAGTGAAGACGATATTGTTGGACCCTAGGTGTACAATAGTAGTGTAAATTGCCTACTAAGATTATTGGTATGGTTTCTATTGTATTGTAATTAATGTAAACTGTTATTTAATACATTATATCCAAGAATCGATTAACACGTTACTTGAGATGAGGAAATAAAATTATTAATGATCAATTATAACGAGCTACATTCATGCAGGGATATTCCTAGTGTGTTTGGATCGGAAAATAGAGACACGCTTTTAGTTATTCAGTTATTTGTAATCTGTATTATCCTTATGCGATAAAACTAACCGTCCGATAGCACGGACAACAAGGCGTCCATGTCGGTGTTGTTATCGACAATGAAACGGTAGATAAAATCTTTCGAATTAATCAAGCGAAATAATTCGTTCAATTATATAATTCATTTAGTTATGGACAACGTATAGGATATACATATGTATCACCATCGTTTATGTATGTAAATATAGGATAGATTTGACGTTATATGGGATATCGGCGTATCTTGTGTCCTGAAATACCAATTATGAAAAAAATCAGTGTTTTTTACGCCCTCTGCAATTTGCTTCGGTGAATGGTATAGTATAGAAATTATGTATATACGTAAGTACATACATATTTGATCTAACTTAATTGATAAAAGTACCTGTCACATAGAAGCTAAAAAAGAGATACTATATGAAAGATATATTATATTTCAAAGCCTCTTTCAGCCTAAGAGATGTATACAGAATGTTACCAACTATTAGTATCAGAAAGAAAATGAGAGAGCTCATACTTATGATTCCGGTTCTTCCCAGACTGGTGCTGCCGCCAGCAGTCAAGCACTGCAGATATACCACGCCAGCATGTACAAGAACCTTTAAAGTTAGGAATGTTGTTTGTTTGATTCCAGCATCAGAAAGGAAATTTCCTCTGTGCTAGCATATACAAATACCTATTTAATTCTACCAAAACGACATTCCACCAATATTCCCTGCGGACCCATGCTACAAAAGTCTATTTCATTGTACAGTTCTACGGAAATATTGTATTTTCCGTAATTCGATATAGATAAGTATGAGAATAACAAAATTGCGCAATAACTAACCTTAGTTGACTCAGAAAGAGAAATTAATTGTTTATTATATATTTTTGGAAAAGAAAGAAAAGCTTTTTCTTTCAAACGATAATGGATCAACGAAATGATGCAATAATTGTAATATATTGGCCATACACAATAGCTTTTCGGATCTAACATTAAATTTATGTTCCTCGCGATAATCTTTTTGTTATAAATAATTTCAGTAGTTAACTGCTGCAAATAATATTTCCGATGTGTTGTATCTGTTTTGCATGCTTATTCGTTTATTAATCATGATTCTCAACACTTCTGTATGAAAATCATGGTTCTGAACACTTCTGTATGTTCAGAATCACTATACGTATAATCGTCGCAGTGCCCCAATTCCCGAGATATTCGCAAAAAGTTGTCGTTACCAGATCATTGAATCCGGCCCATTATATATCTGTGACATAATCCAAGTAACAATCCAATCCAAGTAATTTTTTATTTATTTATCTAATTTGTACTTTACAATTTGTCCAGCTGGACATTCGGTAAATAAGTCACAAGCGTTGCCATAGTCGACACGTTGGTCGCTTCGTTCACTAAAATTTGCCGATCTCTTTATATTTATATCTATTGCTCATTAATCTCTTTATCTTTCTATTATACTTTACGAATTTAAATAATTCAGCATCTATGAAAACTTCATTCACAACAAGATATGCCATCCTGTAAGAATCGTCTTCGAAAATTTTACGTGGGTATAGATTATTACTATTATTACTTTTTATTATGTAGCGGCACTAGACCGCGAAGAACAACTCTTTTTTCAACGGTTTCGTCGGTACATATAGTATACCATCGTTGGAAGACTGTTTATGAGAGACCGAAAAAACATAAACAAGGTCGCAATAAAACGTAAGTGCCGAAACGTCTAATGGGCCGTCAATATCCCCACGGTCCTTCCGCCGAATACTCGGAAGAAGGCGTACGTGACCGCGATCGCGAACGCCTAACGAATACATGCGTAGTGGGGATATCGAAAGCTGACAAAAAGAAAGGAAAGGAATTAAGGGATCCGTGATTGGAGAGTCGTAAGCGAGAGTCGTAAGTGAGGAGTTGTGAATAAATAGTCGTCCACACGAGTCGCAAGCTGAAAGTTGTAAAGAAGCCGCTAGTCGAGTTAATAAATGCACTGTTAGATAAAACGTCGAGCATTTCGTTAGCACCCTACACATCCTACCATCTCAAGTTGATGACCATGACGTGATTTAAAACGAAAGAGATGAACATGTTCGTGCGACATAAACGACGTTTTCGTAGATCACGAGTGTTCGAAGTGGCAAATACCAACGAGGAAGCGCACGCAACAAACACCACGGACAGCGTAGACACAGTTGGCCAATCATTCCACGTACCGCCACTATGGCCTCAAAAAATAGCGCTATGTCATGTTGAAAGTATAGTTCGAGGCCGCGCGCATCACAAGTGACAAAACGAAGTTTAACGCCATCGTTGCGATCCTCGGGAAATATCGAACGATATTTAGAATAAGTCGAGTACATAGTGTTCACCGACGACGGGATGATACGAGCGGCTCAAGAGCGAACTCATCAGAAGACTGGCCGATTCGGACAGTATGAGAGTGCGGAAGTTGCTGAAGGTTGAAAAACCTGGTCATTCCATCAGTTTCGAACGACTTCGTTATGACGCTCTGGGAAAACTGTCTTCCGGCAAATACGCAACAGGTCCTGGCCGTCGTAAGGAAACGGACGCAAACCCCCTGACTGAAATGGCAGACAAGATCCACGAAATATGACCAAAGGTCGGACGAGTCAGTCAACTAACGACCGAACCGCGTCTCAGACAAGATACACGACAGGGTAAGCCGATTGAAGGGGCAAATCAGCGTAACGAGCCTCGATAGCCGGTGCCGTCCAAAACCACGCTCGAGACGCCGCCGATCGCGTTCCAGAGAAAGGGAACAGTCCGGGCTATTCTACTACCACAGAACTTCCGTAACCGCACAAATAAGTGATGGCTCCCCCTGTAGTTAAAACCAAGGAAACTAGAGTTAGCCGTCCATGAACGCGGCGCGTGGCGACGGCTTCGTATCCAGACATATGTAACGGGATACGCATGGCGACGTACGATACGATTCTTGTGTCTTCTTCGACGTGAGTTCAAGTGCCGTTTCGTAGTGACAGACATTAACACGTCCATCATTGAAATGGTCTTCTTGAGGTACTACGGGTAGCTGGTGGACCCGCCAAACGAACGCCTCATCGACAACCTGTTGTCGACGGGGTACCCTAAACGATTATCGGCGAATCGATGTACGACCAACTTCTCGCGGCATTTCCGGAGTTAATCCGTCCGCCCGGTCTTCGGAGAAGGAAGAATGCGGCACGGCGTGCAACATCATATCGAGACAAAACCAGGATCACCGGTCTATAGCAAACTCCGACGTCTCATACCTGACCGTCAAACAGGTGAAGGCAGAATTCGAGATGATGTTGGAACAACATTAGTGACTAGACCATCGAAAAGTCCATTGGCGTCACGTCATTGGCCTGCACGTCGTCGCGAATCGTAAGCGAATCACCTCGAAAATCGACCTCATCGGCGCGTACCGTCAAATACCGACTGCGCCCGCGAAAAGACTGCAATCGCGACTCCGTTTGGTCTATTCGACGCGGCAAATACCATGCTCGAATTTCGCAACGCAGAGCAAACGTGTCAGAGATTCGTCGACGAAATTACGCGCGGTTTAGATTTCGTACATGTACGATGTACAAGTATATGGACGATTTTCTGGTAGCTTCGGAAAACAAGAAGCAACGCCGCATACACTTGCGAACGCTATTTAACTGCCTAAACGATTACGGCGTGGTAATAAACCTCGCAAAGTGTGAATTCGGCGCGCGTGAAATCACATTTTTGGGATATATAGCAAATGCCGACGGAATAAAACTGCTAACCGGACGCGTGGATTCGATAATAAAAGTTTCGAAGCTCGCGATCGTTAAGTATCTGCGAAGGTACCTCGGTATGATTAACTTCTACCGACGTTTCATGCCGGGAGCCGCGAATATTCTTCAACCGTTTAACGATATGTTAAAAGGCGCAAAGAAGGGCAACGCGCCTTTTACGTTGTCTGAACAGGCCGAAGACGCGTTCCGTGAGTCGAATCGCATTCTCGCAGACGCCACGATGTTGATCCATCCGATATCTGGCGCATCGGTCAGCTTCGCGGTAGACGTGTCCGATCACGCGGTAGAAGCGGTCTTACAACAGCGTGTGAGAGACACATGGCAGCCGCTGGAATTTTTTACAAAATCTCTGACTGCGCAGCGGAAGTACAGCGCGTCCTAACCTCTCGCATACGCGTTCAACCAAAATCTCGGTAAGTGTTATATTTGGCAGTTTACGACCGACATTGGATATATCTGTTAAAGTGATAATATATAACGTTTGATTAAATATAAAATTTATGTGTAACAGAATAGCTTGAAGTATTAACGTACTATTCTCTTATACATGTCAAACAGGAATGAATTTGTTTTATTGCACATTTATTCAATACATACGCGATGCGCTCGTCTCGTGGTGTTTTCCTTTGTCTTCCTTTTTTTCGTTCCTCGCTTGTACAATACAGATGTACACACGTCTATTTTCTAACACGCTTCCTTACATTTATATTGTACACTTTCGTTTTACATATTTTCTTTTATTTAACATTCATTAGTTTTCTAAATTTTTCTATTTTTCATTGCACAAAGACTTTGTGAATACCTCCACAATATTCTCATCAGATTCAGTTTTGATTACATCGATTACATTTTCTTCTACATGCTCATGTACATAATGATAATGAATTTCTATATGTTTTGAATTTTTTGTAAAATTTCCATATTTCGCTATATTAATAGTTCTGGAATTATCTTCGTAAATCTTTATTGGTTTATCTATCCTTGCATTAAATGTTTTAACCACTTCCTTTATAAATATTAACTCGTCAGCTGCTTCTAATAATGCTATATATTCAGCAAATCTCAAGGCTTTTGTTACATGTTTTTGTTTTTTTGATTTCCAATGAATTACATTACCATATAATCGAATTACATAATCAGTGTGAACTTCCTATCATTAATATAACCTGCCTAATCGGTATCTACATAACAGTCTAAAATTTTAACCTTTTTATTTTTCTTACATCCTAATTTTAAGTCTTTTGTTAAATACAAATATTTAGGTATTCGAAACGCATATTTATAATGAGTTTCATTGTAACAGTTTTGAAATCTACTTAGAATAGTTAACGCTATAAGTTATATCAGATCTTATAGCTGAGCTTACATATAATACTGCACTAATCAAATTTCTATATTTAATATTACTTTCACATACATCATCCTTTTCAATTTTCAAATTCGTTCTCACAGGTGTATTATATAATTTACTATTTTGCAACTTATACTTGCTTAC
The DNA here is from genome assembly GCA_014825975.1 of Bombus haemorrhoidalis. Classification (NCBI taxonomy): domain Eukaryota; kingdom Metazoa; phylum Arthropoda; class Insecta; order Hymenoptera; family Apidae; genus Bombus; species Bombus haemorrhoidalis. The sequence continues at coordinate 15,616,835 of CM026171.1, forward strand.
TAATAACTCAATATATTTTATTTGACTTAGCTTCACTTCATTTTTATAATAATCATATTCAACGTTAATTCATAAATGTTCTTTTACTTCACCTAAATCTTTCATTTTAAATTTATCAACTAAAAGTTTCTTTATATCTTGTATTTTCTCTTTGCTAATGCTATAAATCAATAAATCATCTACATATACAAGTAAATAAACAATATCTATTTCTTTCTTAAAAGCATATAGACAGTAATCTATATTACACCTTTTAAATTCTAAACTTATCAGAAATTTATTTAAATATTCATACCAGGCTGTCGGACTCTCTCTTAAACCATATATATATAATATCTTTTCCAGTTTACATACTATCGTTATACTGTTCGTACTGTCCTCGTATTCTTTCGGTTGATTGACATACATCTCAGATTACTTTACCATTTAAGAATGCAGTTTCCATATTCTTAAATGGTAACATTTGTTCAATAGCTAGACCCATTCTACAACAATGAGATAATAATGTTTTTAACATTTGTATTTTTGCTACAGAGGAGTATATGTCATCAATTACATCTGTTTGTTGAAAACCTCTTAGGACCAGCCTAGGCTTTATATCTACCATTTTATTTTCTTGTGTAAATCCATTTTACATTCAGCACCTTTTTCCCTTGTATCTTATCAACTAATTTCCACGTTTTATTTTTATTTAGACATCCTATTTCTTTATCCATAGCTTTTTTTCAATTTTTAAATTTAAATATTATTACTATATATATTTCTAATTGGTTCTTTTTTCTCGCGTTTTGATTTGCGTGGTATACGCTGAAAATCAGTCTCAGATTTCTAATCATTTTTATTTTCTTTAACTTTTCCTTCTTCAATTGATAGTCAATGATTCGTCATTTACATAATCGTTGTTTTCTTTGTCTGATTCATCTAGACCAATGCATTTTACATTTTTTTCTACGATATCGACATGTCTCGCAACTATTATTTTATTACTTATAAGAACTCCATAACCGACCTCATCGTAACCTAGTAAAATTCCTATATCTGCATTTTTTTCAAATTTAGAAATTCTTTTTTGCTCTGGTCTTCCCACAAAAATTTTACTTTCATATAAATGTAAATTTGTAACATTTGGTTTCCTTTTGAGAAGTATCTCACAAGGTGTTTTCTTTTCTATAGTATTTGCTAATGTGCGATTTTCCAAATAAACAGCTACATACATTATTTCTGGTCAATATCGTTTGTGTACTTGTGCTTCTGTTGATAAACAACGTGCCATGCCAATTATTGTTCTATTAAATCGTTCCGCAGTTCCATTCAATTTAAGTGTACATACGGTGGACAATTATTGATAGTTATGTCCTTTTGGTAAAATTATAAATATTATTATTTAAATATTCTTTCCCGTTAACGCGTCTCAACAATTTAACGCTTTTACCTGTTAAATTCTCACTTTCATTTACAAATTGAATTATGCAATCAAAAATTTCTGCTTTAGACTTTATACAATAAATCTTTGCAATTTTACTATAATCATCAATGAAGGAAACAAAATATTTTTCCCCATTTATACCAGTTGTTGTAAAATTACCACACACATCAATATGAACTATTTCTAAAATATCTTTGGCCTTCGTTCTACTTTTTTTTGAATAGCAAATTATGCATTTCATTTTTTATGCACCTCTTATGTTTCATAAATTCTGTTTCGAATTCCTTTGTTATTATTTACACAAAATATAATACATAAAATAGGAAAAAATTTACATGGCCAACTATTCTATGCCACTTTTCTTTCTGACTCATGTAATTTTTACTATTAGCAACATTTACTGAATGCTCTGTGCGCTTTAATTTATTTGTCATTTTGTACGTTCTATTTTGTTTAAAAGCTACTGCTGCAGTCTTACCATTTCTATCTATAATTTTTGATAAATTTCCTTTAGAAACAATCGTATTATTTTCAGTTACCTTTCCGTAACTTATTAAATTCGAATACATATTTTTTCGCATAAAACACGTTCTTCATTGCTATCTCATTTCTCTTATCGAACGTTTTAAAATAACTAATTACATTTCCTACTTTCGTTGCTTTAACGACGCTATTATCTCCTAAATATATATTCACAGGTTCTCTAAATTCAATACATTCATCAAAATATTCTACATTATTAATTATGTGATCAGTACAACCGCTATCTAATAATCAATTTACTTCAATATTATTTAACCTATTTACTTCGCTGTTGCATGCTGTATTTACCGTTGCCACCCATGCGCTTGTTCCTGCGTTATTCTGCTCGTGTTGATTACGAAAGTTTTTGCGCTCTTGTCACGTAGGAGACACGAGAAATCGCGAAATTGACAGATCATCGGTAATATGGCGTCGCAGTTCGAACGTTCCACAAATAAAGTAAAGAATTGTAGATATAGTAGTAAAATTTTTCGTACGAATCTAACAGAGTTCAGAGTATTATATCAAAAAGGTGTCGAACGCTGATTTGAAAGGGTTTTTATACTAAGTATAAAATTTATATATAGTATATATATTATAGTATATACTTTATTTAGTCCCTCTGGAGGAGTTATCGTTGGGCGTATATCAAAGGCGGCTGTTTGGTTATTGTTTCGATAGCTGTGGCATGCAGGATGTTTTGGCTACCCTATTACTATTTCTGGGTGTGTGACACCTTCTATGGTGGTACCCTCTTCCGGCACTGCCTCGGCCGCGACCGAGTGTTGGCCCACGCCAAGAAGTGCCGTTGTTTCCCGTTTGGCCACCATCTTGATAATCTCGTGCGAGATGACCAGTTTTTGAAACAGAGTCTCTCCTTCTTGTTTTTCTCTGTTGCAAATACATTCGATCTTCTTTCTGTTCGGTCGTCCTTTTGATCTTTCATTTCAGCCGTTTGTATTTTATTTCTAACGTACGCCACACTTTGATCTTCTTCCTCTTAATGCGTCTATTAAATCGTCTACATAGCTGTACAATTCCGGCAACGCGTTTCAGCATGTAATTCAATTTCTCCTTTTCCTTTACAGTAGCATCCGCGTTTTTCAGTTCATTTACTACCTTTTCAAATTCGCTGAAAAATGTCGCTGACTCGCTATAGTTACTAAGTTTCATTCTTTCCAATCTATTTCTGTACACAATCTGCAGCGCCGTTGATTCTTCTAAATACATCTCATCGAACTTTCTAATTATATCATACGCCGTTTCTTCTTCACTAACAAGTTCCAATTGCTTATTCGATATTGCACTATATATACAGTTCACCGTTCTTAAATCCTTCTCATCCCAATCAGCTTTATCTGTTTCGATTTTTTTTCCTTTTATAACTTCATTACCTTTCTTGAATTTCAAAAACACTTCTATACGCTTTTTCCACATATTATAATCTTCTCCATTTTGTTTCTTTGTTCGTCCTCGAATGTTTCTACGTGTTCTCAAACGGCAATCATATATTCACGGTACTCACAATTGCACGATAATCACAATCACGCTCTGCTACCTGCTTAAAGTAATAATATATAACGTTTCATTAAATATGAAATTTATATGTAACAGAATAATTATTTTATATATAACGGAATAACTTGAGTTCTATTCTCTTATACATGTCAAATAGGAATAAATTCGTTTTATTGTATATTCATTCATTCAATACATACGCAATGCGCTTGTCTCATGGCGTTTTCCCTTTGTCTTCCTCTCTTTCATTCCTCGCTCGTACAATACAGGTATACACACATCTATTTTCTAACAATATCAAAGGTCTAGACAATAACGTAGCCGATGCTCTATTCCGGATCGAAGCGATAGGAAAATCCCTGGACCATCAAACTCTCGCTGTCACGCAAGAGGGCGACACCGAATTACGCGAAATCGTCGACTCCGGTATATATGCGTTACAACTGAAAAAGATACGTTTCTCCGACCACGACGTGGAAATATTTTGCGACGTATGAGGCGAAACAGTTACGACCGTATGTACCGAAACCCTTGCGGCGCAGCAGCGTATCCAATTCGCTCCACAGACTTTCTCATCCTGCGATACGCGCTATCCAGAACCTAGTAACGAGCTGCACGGTGGGCACGACAGTGTATTCCGTGTTAGCAATGTAAAGTCAACATACAGGCCGTTAGCGGGATGTTTGGAACACACGCACATAGACATTATTCACAAGGCTACCGATATTGTCTAACATGCATCGACCGTTTCTCACGTTGACCCGAAGTCATCCCTATAGCCGATATGGAAGCGTCAACTTGCCCTTTTTCTTTCCTGGATAGCTCGTTTTGACGTGCCCTTAAGAATAACATCAGATCAAGGATGTCAATTCAGGTTCAAACTATTTGAAGAATTATGCCGGTTGCTCGATATCAAGCCTATCATCCCGCGTCTAACGGGATGGTTTACATCGCTAGTTACAAGCAGCAAGCAAATGCCACGATACGACTAATTGGGTAGAAGTTTTGTCAATTGCTTTATTCAGGATACGAACCACCATTGAGGAGAACCTGAACGCAACGGGCTGTCGAAATGATTTATGGCACCGGAATACGGTTGCCAGTGGAGCAACAGGCAAACTCGGAATACGCGAACCAGGTAAATCGAAAAAGTCAGGCCCGATCACATGACATGGCACGAAGAAAATGTTCATTTTCCGCGAACTCGCGTCATCGCCATATGTATTTTTGCGCAATGACGCCGTCGAAAGCTCCTTACAGTCGCCGCACGACCGGCCATATAAGGTGATATAACTAGGCGATAAAAATTTTACAATAGAGATAAATAACAAGAACGTAAAAGTTACTATAAATCGGTTAAAACCCGCTTTTCTTGCACTCGACGACGTCAAGCATCAACAACAATACGAAGATAGCGCCGAAAGCCGCAACGCGTTAATCCAGTTCGAAACCTGAAACGATCGACGACATCGAGCATCAACAACAATACGAAGATATCGCCGAAAGCCGCAACGCGTTAATCCAGTCTGAAACCTGAAACGAAGCGAAGGGCGGGCAATTACGAGCGAAGAAAATTCGAGAAATAGGTACGTCACGCACACGGGCAGAAAGTCCCATACCAAACAAGTTGTAGATAAGTCAATAGGTTAAAGTGCGTAGCTGTGAATAGAATAAGCTTAGCACGTAAGATCTACCTGCGCGGAACAACAGTTTCGTCGGTACATATAGTATAGCATCGTTGGAAGACTGTTTATGAGGGACCGACGAAACATAAGCAGGGCCGTAATAAAGCGTAAGTACCGACAGGCCGAATGAGCCATCGATATCCCCACCATCCTTCCGCCAAATACTCGGAAGAAGGCGTACGTGACCGCGATCGCGGACGCCTAACGAACACGTGCGTAGTAGGAATATCGAAAGATGAAAAGAAAGGGAATATAGAAAGGAATATAAGGAAAAGGAATATAGAAAGAAGAAAAGAAAGGGATTAAGAGATCAGTCGTGATTGGGGAGTCGTAAGCGAGAGTCGTAAGTGAAGAGTCGTTCGCACGAGTCGCGAGCCGAGAGTTGTAAAGAAGCCGCTAGTCGAGTTAATAAAGTTAAATAAAACTGTTAAATAAAATGCCGAATATTTCTTTGACACGTCCGGTAGGATTGAGGTGGTAACTTCAATTAAAATTGTTATTACTTTCTATGTAATTTGCTAATGTGTTAGGCAACGGTTGTCGGTCGTCTCATAACGGCGGGATTGAAAATTATAATCCAAATGCAATACATTGATGATATTTATTTTTAATTGAATTAAGCAGATATTTTTTGTAGTCTCGTGTATGTAAGAAAATGCGAAGTTCGAACGCTCGGGACGGCCGCCTGGCCTTCGTCATCCTCGGCTGTAAAAAGAGAAAGAGTCCACGCTTTAGAGTGTTATAAATTAAGCCCTCTTCCGTACGGTGTCGTGACCCAGCCGACCTCGACGGTTTCACGGCTGCGGCGCCGAATACATTCGAGTATTCTGTATAAAATCGTCAACGCGGACGAACGTAACTGACTATTCTATGCATTTTCTACCATTCTGAATGAACACAAGATGACATGTGGGAGTGATCCGGCAGTTATTCGAAGGAGGTCCCTCAGCATCCCCCATGGAGCATCCATCGCAAGTCGTACCATTCTACTGCTTTGAATTTTGCTACGACGGTAGCAATAAAACGAGCGAAGGAAACAATAACACATTACTGATAATAGTAGCTGATCACTGTACTTGGCCGGAGTTAATTTCCAAGAATATTTAAAGAAGTCTAGTAGCTGTATCAACCATCAGTCCATTGACCTAATCTAGTGTAATTTAGTTAAAACCGATTGCACAAGGTTAATTCGGCGTATGAGGTACCGCTGACGATCGACGCTTATTCAACGACGAACAAATAAATCACAGTACACAAGTGTAAAAAATAGAAATTAATTTAAATGTTGTAATGTTCGATATTAGTTTGATCGTAAGAATCTCAAAAACCCAATTGAAATAATCTTATGAAAATAAAGTAAAAAATATAGAAGCCTTGTTTTTCTTATTCCTATTTATTGAAAATTCCTCTTTTTTTCTTATTTATCAATGATTGTGTCATTGCCAGATTATAAGTAGATTAACAGATAGAATAGATAAACAGATTATAAATAACAAGAATAAATAACACCGGATATCCATTTTAAATGATAGGATTTAAAAAAATGATTAATTATTAATAAAAAGAATTATTAATTCAAATTTTCAAAAATTAATTCTTTAAGATGTGACTTTTGAATAGAATTGTATCTTTTGTAAAATTTTTATTAAAAATTTTCATACACTAAGTTCTTAAATGTAATATTATTTTGACATCTACATATAAGATTGATATAGGAAATGATATATTTTTTTAGTAATTTAATCATCAAGTTGACACAAGCAAGCTACTCCTCTTTTAATCCAGTGGGATTCGTCAACGTGTGTTGGTAATAAAATATATAATACAAAGTTGGAAGAATGACCAGTAGTAGCCAAAACGCCACGTCTTTCGCTTGTTTTGTATACAGGACAATGATATACGTATTCAATAATAAATTCAGCTTTTATACCAGGTTTCAACCACATTACAGGAAGGAGATCAAACATTATTTTTGGTTCAGATTCATCAATTTCTTGTAATTGCCTATTCCATCTTGCTCCTTCTAGATATAGACCCTAAAAATTCAAATAAATCTTCTTAGAACAATTGTTTATTTATATATATTATTATTATATGCCAATTTTATCGATATGTTCTATCAGCATAAAGAAATGTTATACAAAGGTTACTAAATTTTTATTACTCTATTTGATATTATACTTAGCCAAAAGTCTTACCCTTATATAAACTCCATAAGGTGGTGCTGTTCTTACGTAAGTTTCAAACTGAGTTACTTCGAATTTAAAATCTAATTTATCGATTGGAATTTTATTTTTACGGGCATAATTTTGCAAAACACCCGTAAGGAAAGATTGAGTAAAAAAGAAGCCAGATATCCAAAACACAGTTGGTGCATCATGATCTATCCAGTCTTGGAAAAATGCTAATCTGTCTATTAAGTCATTAATATAGCTTGCGAGTGATTTTAGTGAAGGATAAGATCTTTTACTCCAAGTAACTGGCACTATACCGATACTCATACTGAGAAAAACTTCTTCCAATTCAGATGACATTAGAACCAATCCTTTAATGGCTTTTTGTACATCTACTAAAGTAGCTTTGATCGTATCAACGAGGTTATTAAATTTAATGAGTTCTTGACGGAGAACCGTATTCATACTATTTATATAGAGTACTGGATATTTTTTAGAAATTTCTAAAATATCAAATCGCAACGTCAACTTTGATAAGATGTCATCGCATAGACCGTAAACCACATCGTCGATATCTCTCTCAACTCCCACACTAGTAATATGTGGTTGAGTTAATAGAGTCCCTTTAAGTAGCTGCAACGATTCCTGATTATCTTTTGTTATATCTGCATTTTCATGTAAACCAAACACTTCTGGCTGTTGGATAATTGGCAGATTACGAATATATTCTAGACAGCCGTGATAATCTGTATTTTCTGGTAGACGATATATACAACTTGGTGTAAAGCAATACCTGTATTAAAAATATATAAGTACACAAGTTTATACAACATATCTTATCTATCACGGTGTATATAAAGATCTTAATTGCTATCAAAAAATTGAATTCAAATGGGTTGATTGTTCATTTCATATATGAAAATTGGAAAAAGGAAAAGTAAAGGAACATCGAATATACAAAATTTGGTAACCATCTTAGTCCTTTATCTCTAGGGAAAGTAACGAAATCTGACGAGTATTTGAAACGACTTGCAACATTGGATTCGATTTTAAAGGAGATCAACATCGAAATTGGTAAGTGTAAATGTGAACGAAATAGTCTACTCGAAAAAATCAGAAACTCTAGAACTACAACGAAATAGGAACATATGAAGCCAAACGAAACAGACAGCAATAGTCGACAATAAACCAGTAGAATATGTAGAGTAATTAGAAGTGAAGATAGTCTGTACATAATCGCACTCTTATAAATCTACATCCCTTCCGAATGTACTACACGTCATCATTAGAGATAACTTTTGAACGTAACCGTTCACGTAAGTTTGGAATTTGGAGTGGCTATATGGTGCGATCAGTCAGGTTGCAACTGATCGGTTGATATCACGAACCGTGAACGCTATTAACGTTCAAGGTGGAGGTAGATTAAAGATGCAGAGTAATGTTATGTTCAGTTGATTTATTTGCACCGTTTAGTATAACACGAAGAGAATCACCAGCAAGTTAAGATGTTGACCGATTGAAGATTAAAAAATTAATGTCCTCCGGAGATGATGCTGTCACGAAAAGGAAAACTAGTGATGTCTAAAGCACGGAACAAGCGGATTCGTTGATGGCACTTTTGATTAGGCAAATGAGGGCAACGATCATTGTTGCTAATTGGATAAGGGAAAGGCTGGTTAGTTGAAAGAATGGGTGCTGGCCGCCCCCCAACCAAAGATCGCTTGTGGATGGTATTGTACATGGGCAAAACCCACTATCCCGTGTTTTCTCGAAATGGACTATAACTCAATGCTTCAACTTAAAAGATACGTGTGTGATCTTAACTATAGAAAATGCTAGAATTTATGATGGACCCTTAAGATTATTGAAAGTCCGCAATAAAGGTGTTTAGATATCTGGTGGTCGTCTTGTCCGAGAGATAGAGTCTGGTTTATGTAAAGAGTTATGGGACGTAACAGACAGCCACTCCAAATCCCGAACAACTACTAGAGGTCAAGAAGAGTCTTCCTTAATTTTTTAAAAGTGGAACATTATACTCTGTTCATGTAGGTAGCTCTTATGAAACTGAATTTCTGAGGTAAAATTCATTTTATTAAGTATTTCAAATATATCTGTAAAGTATATCTGTTATGCTTTTTGCGAAAACGGCTTATAACGCTTTATACGAATCATTCTGTACTTTTGAAAATAATATCTCACCGTTTTAATCTTATCATTCTATGAAAAATTAAAAGCGTTTTTACTAAATAATAAATTAACAGAGGAACAAGATTTATGCGTTCTTCGAGGACCTAAAGGCGATTTTTGACAAGCTAGGCAAGAGGAAGCTCCTGCAGGTGATGGAGATAAGAGGTATAAGTAAAGGACTCATTTAAAGAGTTGCAAAAATTTATGAAGAAACCATTTGCGCGTAATAAGAGGAACAATTAACAATAAGCTCTCGGAAGAATTCTAGACACATGAGCGTATGAGATAGCGATGCGCTCTAAGTTCAACGCTACTCATAACGTTTATAGACTATATAGAGGAAGATTTTATTTAAAAGAGGATGGGTAGGAGGGTTGGCGGTGGAGAGCGAAAACTTCTAGCCCTGGCCATTAGTTATTTTTTTATTATTATTATTATTACTTAATTTGTACTTTACAATTTGTCCAGTTGGACATTCGATAAATGTTTCCAGCTTCATTGCTAATTAACACGTGGATGGTTACCCCCATTGGGATACCATCTTTAGTGAGATCAGTGAGCTGTTTTCTCTTCAGTCTTCTTTTTATGAGAGTTTTGCTCGCTTCAGCAGCCACCTGGTTTGGATGTTTTGCCGTTCTTCCTTTGTATTTTCTTTGCGTATCTGTCGATTTCTTTTTTGACTATTGATATTTTTAGGTCTTTGCGTATACCCTCGTTTCTGACATACCATGGGGCGTTGACTGTGACTCTATTGTTCTGACTCTAGTTTATTTACGTGTCCCCCACAGTAGTATTCCGTACGTCCAAATTGGTTTTTTTATCGTTTTGTAAATTTTTAGTTTATTTTCCATACTGAGTTTAGAGCATCGACTAGTTAGCCAATGCATCTGTCTTCTTTTTATCCGTATTTTGTCTCTAATTGATTTAGTATGTTGCTTCCATGTAAGTTGTGTGTCTAAGTGCAGTCCTAGGTATTTAACTTGCCTTGTTTCTTTTTATGGGCGTGCCATTCAATTGGATATTTAGTGGTTTCCGTTTTCATAGTGTAAATGTGGTTGCATGTAAATGTAATATGGTTGCATTTACTGGACTTTGCTTTTATTTGTTTATCTTGTAGCCATTTTTCTATTTCTATGATATGCTCTTGCAGTAATGTGACTGCTGTCTCTGCATTAATGTGCCTGACTAGGTGTGTCCGACTATTGTGTTTAGGATTCTTTTAATGTCAAAGATTTCTTTGTTATTGGCTTTGAGTTCAAGTTCTATTAGAAAAAGTATTGTCCTTGGATGTAGTCCTTTAATTACTATTTTGTAGCTTTTTCTTTGTTTTGAGCTGGAAGGTATGATGCCCAGGCGTTTTTCTCCTTTAATGTTTTTGTTTGCACTTTTACTTGTTCCAGTTTTAATGGCTTTATACTGAAGTTTTCTTTTCCAGCAGTATTGTTCAATATTTCAATTGAGGGATCTGTTATTTGGGCATCAATGTAGATCGGTGGTGGTTTAACGATATGAGTTGTGGCTTTTTCTTTTGGATCCGAATCTACCTCTTGTGAACTGAATGAATTTAGGAGTGGGATGTCTTGCAGCCACTGTCTTGTGTCTGGTATTATTTACGCTTTTTGTGTGCTGCTGCTACCTCTCAAGGTTCGTCTTGATATGATAGTTCGTCATTGTAGCTTTCGTGACGTTTCCATTTCTTTTATAGGCGAGCTTTCCTGTTCTTCGTTAATCGGTTGTTTTCTGTTTAACGTATCTGTAGCTTTATTTATGTAATATATTTCACCTTTGTTTGTTATATGGATTGGCGGTATTTGTTGCTGCATTTTGGAGCTTTAACCATTTGGCAGTGTTCGTTGTCGTTCTGTCCACCTAAATTCACTGCTTGTCGCACTTTCACTGAAGCACAGTTTGTCACGTCTGTTTAGCTCGGCTGCTCGGGCAGAACTGGCCATTAGTGTATGCGAAATAAAATAGACAAACTCGAAGATGGTACCTCGTTGGGGGTAGCCATCCACATGTTATTTAGCAATAAACTTAGAAACATTTACCAAATCTCAAATTGTAAAGTACAAATGAAATAGAAAAAAAGAAGAAGAAATTACTGCATGCAATTTTGTATATAATTTTCAACAAAGGAAATGAGTTGAAAAATGTGTAAATGGAATATGTTTGTATGTATGTATAAGATAAGATTTGGTTAAAAAATTTGAAAACTGAAATCCATTTTTAATTAAAATTAATAAACATAATACATCTAAATAAGAAATACGTATATACATTACAAATGATACAGTCTTTAATGTAAAGAAGTAAATTAATAGATTACGAATTTATAGTATTATAAATATCTAGACGTATTCATAAAACTTACTGTGGATTGGTAATAACTTCCTCGTTGTAGTATTGTTTCAATAATGAATTCAGCAAACGTCTATCCTTATCATCAGTTACACGGCCACCGTAATTACATTCACCCGTTAAATAGAGAAGTGCATCAAACGGTACTTGTTCGTAATCATTTAAAAAGAGCTAATATATAAGGAAACAAAAACTTCAATATATAAAGTGATACCAACGTGATGATGCAACCGAAAAGAGCGTGAATCTACATGAAAGAATAAGTCGAAAATGTAAAGCCATATTTTTTTCGTGTAATAATTTCCGAATAAATCAACATTAACGATTTGCCGAATACACGTACACTTACCTATGCACGACTCCTACTTCCAGTGGATATTACTGCAAAGCCTGTATGGTTTTTGCATCTGAACATTTGATAAAACATTTTATGCAAAAAGATATTACTGGTCTCAAAGTATTTTATCTATATTTTATTTAAACACATATTCAATAACGACTAAGATTACTACTCACTTAATTACTGAACATAGCAGATTAAATGTATTCCTACCTATTCGAAGGTGGCGCAAAATTAAAAATGTTACTAATACACATTTCTAATTGTAACATCAATAATTGTAACGACTGTATCTTAATTTAGTGACAAGTTTGATGTACATATAACTCCATTAAGCATCCCATTCCAATAAAATAGAAATTACTTTTTTAATTAAATTTTAGTACATCTCGAAGTCAGTAGCATCTTTTTGTATCAAATGTTCGAACGCAAAAACGATACAAACTTTGAAGTAATATCCATTAGAGATAGGAGTGAGCGAGATCGTGCGTAGGTAAATGTGTGCGTACTTGGCGTATATTCAACGTCGATTTATTCGAAAATGAAATGCTACACGAAAAAGTAACACTTTACATTTTGGACTTATTTTTTCATATAGTCGAACTATTTTCAGTTGTACCACCATGTCAATATCAGCTTGTATGGTAATAGCACAGAATATAATAATATACACATTTAACATTTAATACAGTATTTCATAGTGACGAATAGAAAAACAACTATATCGATTACTGTTAATTACATGCTATGAATTAATATAAATAAAGATATATAAATATGAATAAAAAATGCATAAAGACGTTTACAGTTATTATACAATATTAATTTAATCTTCGAATTGTAAAATGCAAATTGGTCTATTATAAGAATAATGAATCTCTCATAACAAGATTATGATGAAAAGAAATATAAAACAAGCGAATTTATTTAACATAATACGTAATGTATTTGTTTCTGTTCCAAATGGAGCAGAATTTCAACATATGAATTTTACTCTTTCGAATGAAAAATGTTCTATTATATATAAAGAGTAGAGATTTGCTTGGACTTGGGATTTACTTTACAAAATCTTACCTGTAGTTGTAACATACTAATGCGGAGATCTGATTCATTAAATTCGTATGGTATATTCCAGCCTAATGGGCCAAAATTACGCCTTTCTTGAACAACAGCATGAAAGAAACATAGAGAAAAAAGGAGGCTCCTCCATTCACTTATCTTATTACAACTGTTAAAGAACTTTGTGTCTGATATGGGATCATTCAGATAACTCCTCAGTAGATTATTCTTCAATCCTTTTGGTGGTTCATTGGTCATTTTAACTCCATTTTGTAAAATAGAGATTGGAAAATCCTTGGATGGATAGCTGGTTAACCATAATCGAAATTTGGAATGTGTATTTTCTGGTATAATAATTTCATCGCAAATTCTGTCTAGCTCTTTCATCCAAGACACTGCCAAATGGCAATTTTGAAGTACCACCCACTCTCCTCCTTTTATTCCTCTATCTATCATGTTCACTGCTATTGGACCTTGACCTTGTCCCAATGATATAGACATCAAATTCTCTTTTGGTACTCCATAATCTTCCGAAAATCTAATTAAGCCTGCCATTGGATCAGAACCAGGAGAAAGAATAAAAACAAGAGGAGTTACGTTACTAGAATCGTTATAACATGCTTGAAGATCAAATGGTGGTGGTTCTACAAAAGACTGTCCCATGTTATATATAACGAACATTCGCACAGCAGCCACAATTTTATCTGGTCTTATACATTTAAGTATAATTAGCTTCTTTAAATTTTCTCCCTCATTTTGGAATGGATATGGGAAAGATTCCTCCTGAGGATTGGACGAGTCATAATAAGCCTTCCAATTTAACGTTTGTGTTTCAAAAGATTGTTGTAGCTTCCCAAGCTCAGGTAAATTCGTAGCTCTAACTATTTCATTCCAAGATTTATCAGTTAACCAAGGAGAGCCAGGATTAGGATAAGGATTATCTAGGGCTACGTCACCTGCCAACAAAAATGTCCAAAGTTCTTCATCTATCTTTTTATCAGCACGTAAAAGACCACCGCACAGAACAAAAGAGAATATCAATTTATCCTTTTCAAATAAAGAACGACACACGTTTCTATAAATACTAGCTGTGAAATATGTATTTAAATTTTTTATTCGATTATTTAGATCTTCACTCCGTTCACTGTTTGCTATTGACATTTCATAGAGATGAATGAACCACGGTAAAGAATACTGGTACATAGGATCAATGTTTGCCAATTCGGAAATACAGAAGAACAGAACAGACCCGTGCCTCGAAACAGGCTTATATTCATTACGAGCGTTATCAATTTCTATCGCTGTTTTAGCAGCTACCTCTTGCTTAGCTTCGATGTCTTCTGCCAGTATTTTCGAAGTTGATAATATTGTAATTGCTGTTTCATCCTCCAAAATATTGCCCTCCGAAGCAGATAAAACTTCTAAAATTTTATCCTCTATTTCCTCCAATATCTTTTTATTCTTTGCACCTTCTATAATCAACTGATTCTTGCGTTCTTCCAGTACGGGTAATTCCTTAGCAACGACTATACCTAGTAACTGATCTTGAAGTCCCTGAGGTGTAATCATAAAATTTAATAATGTTACTTTCACAACTACTTCTGGTAAATAATGTGGATTCCTTAAACGCGTCGTAATATAAAATCGAAAATCAGGATTATATTCAATTATGTTTTCACCGAATTTTATATATAAGATACCACGTTCTTTGTAAATATTTTTAAGAAGCACAGGTTCTAATATCGCATCTATTTCTTCTAAAATATTTTCCAACAAAACAGGTGTGCCAAGCTGTATACAAGTGTCCACTATTTTCACATAATTCGGATCAGAAAGTTTAATAACTGATAAATTATTTTCTTTCTCCATATTTTTTATCCATTTGTTTGCTTGATTTTGCGGGTCGATCATAAGTGGCCATCGATCAGCGTTTTTTACGATTATTCCATTTTCCACAGAAAAGTTATCTGCCGGTAAACCAAAAATGATCCACGCTCTAATTTCTACTTGTTTACCTAAAATATCAATCAAATTAAACTTTCTTCCACATGGAATTGCTGTCTCTACACAAGATTTGTGCCATTCCGCGATTAATTTGTTTCTGTACTCTATAGTGAAGGCTCCAAAATATGCGACTACTCCTGAAGACAATAAAACGTCGCCGATAACGTTATTAAGGCTTGCACCTAATATCGTAGCTGTTTCCTGCCATCTATTCTTCTCTCCGCTCAAACCACTTAGCAATTTTTCAGCTCTATCTAATTTCTTCTTACAGTAATCGATTTGATCTTCGAGCTTCTTCTTCTCTCTCATGCACTCGGCAAATTCGTCATTGAGCGATTGTAACTTCTGAGTAACTTCCTGAAGAAGGGCCCTCTTAGCGTTTAAAGCCTCCATCTGTTTAGCAAGGGCGGCTTCAGCTTCTGCCAGCATTGCTTGTTTTGGAGCAACGACTTTAATCACTCGATCATAAACTTCAATCGCTCGTACCCACTTGCAGAGACCTTCGCATGCCGTGGAAACCTTTTTAATAGCTTCCGGTTGAAAACTTCTGTCACTTATAAATTTTTCACGAATTATTTTCATATATGCCGGCGGTATGTTGTCTTTATCAAAGTTTTTCAAACTCTCGAGAAATCTCATATCACCCAGTATCCTTATAGAAGCTGGCCAGTAATCTTCCACAACTCGACCAGTCGCTGGATCTTGAACCTTTTCAGGTTTGATTCCTTTTAAAACGCAAATAGCTTCCATTACTAGTCTTACGCCCGCTGGTGGACTTTTCATTGATCGCACAATACTAATGTCGGCAGGTTTCAAGGTATCCAGCGCAGTTAAAGCAGCTTCTAAGGCAGGTGTAGCTTCGGCTAGATCGCTTTCGCAATCATCTTTTATAGCCTGTGCAGCAGCTGCAGCTTCGTTTGCTAAAGCTTCTTCTGCACCTACAATCTCCTTTCTTGCTTCAATGTTGATAGTATCCTGCTCTATTCTAACCATAAGCTTATTGCTTAACTCGGATTGTGCCAGTAATTTAGGTTGCAAGGCTTGAAGCTCCTGTTTCATAACCGCTATTTGCTCTGCTGCGAAATCCAACCTTTCCAATCCCATTTCGTACCGCATTTGTTGCTCGGTAATTTCTTTGATTTTTTGATCATATAGCCTGCAAAACGATTTGATAAGTTCTAAGAAACTCGTCGGTGTTATGTAGTATCTTCTGCCTTGTGTTTTATAATAATCTTCACTAGCCAATGCGATGCTTATGTGAAACTTTTTAGACATGTAAACACACTTCTCTCGCAAATCCATACTGATGTTAACATTTTGCAATGATACTCGTGCTACCTTTTCTAGGGCGTCTTCAGGCCAAACTGTGTACCAATCAATAGTACAGCAGTTTATCAGTGAGGGGAACATTCGCAAGCGATTTCTAAACTTATCTCCTATCGGAGACATTGTCAAGATCCAGTGAAGGTTTTTTATTATCCTCTCAAGGAATAAGTTATAAAGAATCATAGGAGTAATTTCAACTTTTCTCCCACCGATGCTATGCATTATATTCGTCATTTTATCTAAAATTTCGGCCTTTTCTTCAGTATCGTACAAATTTGGTACATCGGCAGTGTTTAAAACCATATTTATATCTTCGACGAAAGATTCATCCTTTATTTGATGATCGCCAAAAATGAAGGCAGTAGATTTTCCATCGCATCCGACACGTAATAACAACTTTTTTAGGTCTTCTCGCCATTCCGAAAATTCGTAAGTCGTAGTAATTTCAATCTGATACATAATATATTCGCACATGTTAGTTGCCAATTTAGCGCACGAACTTCTACCCGATCCGCCTATTCCTATTAGAAGAGCGTTTCCACTTTCTTGTTGCAATATTCGTGAAATGCGAGAAACGTGTTCAACAGCATATCTGAATAAAACTAACGACATAGGTGTCTTAGAAAGCATATTGTACTCTGTTAAATAATAATCCATTTTTTGCTGTAAATCTTCAATATCTATCACTTCGTCATATATTTTCGGTTCAGCATCGGGTTCTATATAATTACCAAAGAAGAGGTCACGCATGTGAGAACTTGTTATTGTTTCTCCTTCTTGTAATAGTCTGTTAAGTACTTTCCCCAGCGGTTGTCGTAACTGATCGTAACAAGTGTACTGAACCATTTCGAACAATGTTTCTCGATCGTTATCATCCACCAGCCTATCATGGAAAACTCTATACACTTCGTGAACCCATAGTCTAATTAGTTTATCCGGGTCCTTCATTCTAGAGGCTGGTACCAAAAGTATACCCTTAATAACCCGGCTGAAGTCACGCAAATTAAAAGTATAATGACTTTTTGCCGGAGTTGGTAGAAAGGTTTTGATCGCGTTGAGAAATATATCCATCGTTGCATTTACAATCATTTTTCCTAATCTTGAAATTTCTGATGCAAATCCCTTTGCAAAGTGCGAATCAAGAATCGAGGAGAAGATTTTGGTCATCGTCACCTCTTCGAAAAAGTCGATACCAATTATATGCATGTGTCGAGTTAATCTGGCTGTGACCATGTTGGAACCGCCTCCGGGTGGCAACATGGCACAAATTAGAAACATATCCACTAAGTATAACATTGTCGTATCTTTTAAATCAAACCAGTGACCATGATCCACCCACTGACGGATGAGTTCAATTGGCGGTTGAGCTCCGTATTGTTCTACCTGCGGCATACTTAGATCATCAACAAATAGTACGCATTTCTTTCCCATTTGCGGGCCATATACACCTTTTCTTCTACGATCTAACTTAGACATCACTATCTCTTGGGTTTGAGCAGCAGTGGTACGAGCACTGAAGTTTACAATATTCTCTATATACTTTTGTCTAGGTAGAAATTGCAAATAATTCAATACAATAACTGATTTGCCGGTACCAGTTGGCCCAACAAATAAAATAGGTATTGCTCTATGTAGAAGATTTCTGATAAAGAAATACTGAATTACCACTTCAGTTGTTGGTACAATTAATCCATTTGACTTTACATCCGGTAACAAAGACGCCTAAGATAAAAAAAAAAAAAAAAGATGAATTAGACACATAAATTGATATTAAATTCGCCTCTTACAGTAAAATCTATTCAGAAAGAAATAGAAATTTACAAAGTAGTCATTTGAAACGTTATTGTGGATTATATATTTAGAATAATAGCATCATTCTTATTTTAAGCACCGAGAAAAATTATTCTCTATGTTTATAGTAAATATTTCTATAACATTTGATAATCGAATTATAAACTATCCCAGATAGATAGCGACAGAGGATCATACATTATTTAATAGATTAAATGAAATAACAGTAAGTAATAAGATCGTAACTATTATTAAAAGAGGAATAATTATTCATAATAAGCAATTGTAATATTTTTGAAATTAATAAACTGCTTCATGAATATGACAACGTCTCTATATTCAAAACCCTCTAATGTTAAAAGTAGTTATTAGACTACGTTAATAATTACATTGGGGAAATAATGCATTTATACTTCCATTCAGTCACTACGAATCACAAAAAGCCTATCTGTATTATGCTTGAGACGTTTTACAAATGTAACATAGTACTGCAAAAATGAAAGAAAAATTGAAATAAATTGCTTATCAAAATATTTAATACTTGTAACGTTGTGTCCATCCACGGTATCCAACATCCATTATTTCTTTTATCGTATATCCAATCGTAAACGGTTCCCTTATCAGGAAAAAGCTGCTGTTTCGTCAATTTAAAAGCTTTTGGTTTAGGATATTCTTCGACATTTCCGAGTGATAATTTTCTTAAATAAACGTCAAAAGCCTTCCTGCTATCGCTCGTTAATGTTGAACACATTCCCCAAATCATACTAAATAATAAAACACATTGAAGCCAAACTGTGCTAACTTGTGTTTCTCCATCCAGCATTGCAGTGAAAAGTTTTGTAAAAGACTAAAATAAATAGTTACAATAATATGTATTAAATCCTGATCTGAATCTCAAGGTCTACAAAGTCTAGTCTAATCTTTACCAATTTATACACTTAGCATTTCAATGCTATTAATATAATGACAGATTAGAGATTCATTATAAGAATAATTGAAGATGGAATTTCGACAAAAAAAGAAGCTATTTAGAGGAAGATGTTTGAAAAAGATGAAGTATTCAATCAATATAATAAATAACTCCTACAACGCACAACGGAGCATGTGAAATTCGCTTAAGTTAATAGAATAGTATAACTTTTTCTTACATATTAGGTCTTACATATTATAAATATATTACATATATATATATATATATTATTTGAGAAGAGATTAAGAACGCATCTACCGCACGATTAATGTAAATACAGTAGAAATATATTTCTACTTACTAAGAACATATGAAGATCTGACGCTTCCACGAATGTCTTACAATAGTACTGTACAAAGTACAAAATTGGCTCTGTCAACCATTCGATCAATTCAATAATTAACTCATATTGCTCGATAAGTAACTTATTTTTAAGGTATGTTTTGTATGAGTCAAATAACGCATTCCAACCAAGTTGAGATGGTTCCATATAAATCATGCCACATCTACTGACAGTAGCTGGTGAAGCATGTTCCAGATCAGCTGGCTCAAACATCATATTCATTTTATGCGACATTTGTATAATTTCTCCAGACATCAGGCAGAGTTTTTTATTATCATCAAGCACCGTGTTCATACTTTCAATCCATATAGCATCAACAGGTCCATCGAAAACTATCCACTTCCGTTCGGGCGATATGGCTTGTGCAAATTCCCTGAAAATGTTTGCTAAGACACCATCGCTCCATTCGTGCGATACTGGATCAAAACTACCATACAACTGATCCAAAGTAATAGCTTTTGGATTAATAATCTTATAAATCGTTGAAAATTCTCTCATAGTAGCGCGTCTTTTACCAGCTAACTCACCCAAAGCTTCGGCCAAAACTTGATACGCTTGGGTTTTTCCGCTTAACGTACGACCTACGATCATCAAACCGTGACGTACCAACAACATCTCATAAATTTGTATTATTTTTTCCATGTACCAAGTCGTGGCCTGAAGATTTCGTTTCTTCAAAACAATTCTAACTAACTCTATTAATTCCTCGCGATGAGGTTCTGGTAAACTGGTATCAGGGAAAAGATCTGCATATATTCCATTAAATAGAGGAATATCCTGAGCCAAAAATTTCGGAAGATTGACGTCAATGATCGCTTGAAGGATCAAAACAGATTCATTTTGCATGGGATACTTCAACTTCAAATTTCCGGCAGCAGTAAGCACGGTTTTTACAGCCCGCATGCCATAATCATAATGATTTTGTGAACTTAATTGTTCAGAACATAATTTATACGTATGAACTATCTTCTCTGCAAGATTCTTGGCGTCTATGAAACCGAAAGAATACAAAGTAATCTCTCCTATCATGGCGTAATCTGGTACCATCATCGCTACTGTACGGAAAAGAACTTTTAAATTATCAGGAAGTTCTTGACGTCCGGCATAACCAGGATTCATCGTTATGATAACATAGTAAGTGGGATTCAATTTAATCTCTGTACCCTCGAACATAAATTTCTCCAATTGTAAACTTATAGCCATCTGAATGGTTAAAATTTGCTGAGCAATCACCGAGAGAACTTCTAGATCTATTCTGTTAAATTCGTCAAAACAGGCCCATGCTCCAGATTGTGCAAGCCCTTTAAAAAATTTACCCATTGCTTGAAAATCAAGTCCATCCGAACAATTAAAAACGACACATTGTTTAGCGACAGCTTTTGCAAGATCTTTTGCTGTTTCTGTTTTACCAGTTCCTGCGGGGCCTTCGGGTGAACCACCAAGATTTAATTTTAATGCACTCATTAAAGTTCTGTAGCATCGGTCAGTTAATGGCGTTATTACAAGTCTTGAAGTATTTCCAAGGTACTCGAAAGCATATGCTACAGAGGTCGTAATTATTGTGACCAAAATGCTATCGTCCAACCAATAATATCTCAGTTGTGATATCCAATCAAAATCCATAATGTTAGTCACTTGTTTGTCAATGAGCAGTCGCACTACGTCACGAGCATGAACATCTATCACAATCAAAGCATTTATCGTTATTCTCGCACCCGGCTCTAATCTACCTCTTACTAAAGTGACCGTTTTTTCTATTTGATGATTACATATCTGTAGATAATCTATCGTAGAGTGATCTTCGAATGATTCGCAAACTTCGCTAGTCCAATGTACTTGACTGCAACAAATGACAATTTGACCAGGCCAAGAAAATATCCATTCTTCCCTAACGGTATTGAAATATGCGATAATACTTTCCTCGGCGATGTCTCGAAGGGAAGCTCTCATAAGTTCTTCCACTTGACACAACCATTTTTCAACCATACCTTTTGCATCCGCTGGATAAATCTTCCCACTTAGTGGAACATACTCTTCTTCATCCGATAACATTCCGATAATTTCTTCATCTTTGGTAAATCGCAATTTACTAATACCTTCGAAACACTTCTTCAAGTGGGGCTGCACTCTCTGTGGGTCCTTAGTTTCAGAGAGTATTTCTAAGAGTTCGTCATTTGACAAGAAGAAAAACCTTGGAAAGAATAAACGTTTCTTCTCTAGATACTCGTTTAAACCTTTCTGTATTTCTTCCAATAACGAGTTACATAACGTTAATTCTTGCAATATATTTAGCATGCCGGTAGCATCAAGTACACGGCTATGTTCGACAGCGTATGCCATGATCTTGCGCCAAATTTTATCCATCCTTCTAAAATGCTTCGCTTCTGTCGGCATTTGACGCATTATATCTTCGCTGCTAAATATCGGTTCCAGATACATCCAAGTTGCTTGACACATTAACCACTGATCAACGATATCCTGCATTTGCAGTAATTTATTTTCCCACGCCTGCATCTCCTCTTCGAAAGCTTTTATAAAGGGAGAACTTCTCATCGTTTGAGCTTTCAAAATATGATCGTCCAACAATTGATGAATATCATCTACAGCGGATAATATATGAACACCAGTTTCACGATACAGTATGAATTGAAACTTAACATCTGCCCATTCTTCCTTCATCCTTCGTAGATTTTGTTGAAGCGCGTGTTCTTTGATAGCAGCAGACGATATTTCTTCAAGTCTACTTATATGAACTAATAATCCCAGTTCTACCATGTCAAAAAGACAACTTGTGGGCGTTGGTACTATATCCACATTTGCTACTTTGCTAATTTGCTGCCAATGTCGATCCTGTAATCCGGGAGTACAAATAATCTGTAAAAGCGGGATGTATTGTTTGAACTTCTCTACTTTTCCACGAATCATTTCAGTAATTCTTCGCGCGCCCGGAATGTCGGTAAGAATACGAGCCAGCCTGTATAATGTGCGCCAGATATTATCAGTCTCGTCCTTAATTTCTTCGGCATCGAGATCAAAGAATGGACCATTGAACCATCTGTCGTAATTCTTATGAAAATCTAATACCGTATGCCATAGGGTATCGAGTGCATTGACAATCGTTGACATCGTTGGAACTAATAAGTATGGACTTAATTCCATGTCTAAAAGTCCTTCTTCCTCATTGATCTCTTCAACTTCTATCCTAATCTCTTCCATGCCTTTAGAAATATGTTCGATTTCCAATACCGCATCTTCCATCTCATCCATAGTTAGTACAGGTGGATCCTTCTTCTTAAATTGATCGATTGCCAATTTCATGTTGTATATTTTTTGTTCAAAATTGTCCCTTCTTATACGCAACACTTCCTCAAGATACTCTTTTCTCATGTTTAATCTCGTGTTTGCTAGATCCATTACGGTTTCCATTTCTTTCGGCCATGTGATGGTGCGAGTATTTAAGTGAATGTCATCATCCGTGGGTGCTTGATAATTAAAAAGGAATAAAATCAACTCTACAGAACGCAATAATTTTCTTCTTAAATTAAACATGGTCGAATCTCGACTCTCGCACAAGTAATTGTACAACTCAACAACATCTTGCGTCTTCTCAGGCATTTTTGAAATATTTTCTGCTATTGTATCAAAATTAGAGCACAAATCTCGATTATTGGACCGCAACTCGTTTGCAAAAAAATTACAAATAATTGTGCGAAGATCATAAAGGATTTGCCTTAAAATGTTATTTAAAATGGTGCAGTCGATTTCTACCAAGTTCAGAGGTATCTAAAATTAAAAATATACAAACTTGATACATTATTGCGAAATATTTATCATTTATACGTTTACCTTGTTACGAAACACCGAAATTTCTCCTCTAAGTTGGTCATAATTTTTTATTTTTTGTTCAAATTCATGTAGATATGGCGTGGGTTCGATCTTAAAAAAGTTGTCTAAATTTCGCTTAGCTTGGCCATCGATTATGTACAAAAAATCTTCGTAACATTTCAAATAAATTTGTGGACCCATCGTATGAGCACTGACAACATTCAGTACATCAGTGATTATGCTTAAAACCTACAATGATAAAACTAATGAGAACACAGCTTGTAAAATATGAAATTAATCATGTGATATGAAAAACCAGCATAAAATAGCGAGTGATTTATTATTTTGAAACGTAATAAAATTCCTCATAAAATTCAATTCTTATTATACGTCGATTAAGTAATACACCAGTTAATATACAGAACGGGATGAAAATGATAGCCCACTTGAAACGTTCGTGCGTATTAAATTTCTTACGAGCTGTTATCGAGGTGGCTACCTATTACCCAAGTAACTTATCCCTTCGAATTGGAACAGATCTGTTATTTTATCTTATATCTGTCTTCAGCATACGAATAAAATCACTTCAAGGATTAATGAAAGTTCAAATATCTTTTTTATTGTTCCTTGGAAACTTTCGTTCCTCGTGACGAGTACCAAAAATTTTCCAATTCAATTTCTCCACGGATCCGAAGATGCAGGATCACCTGCGAAGGTCACGACAGACAGTTCCTTGGCACCGTGTAGATTTCTGGGTAACGTCGTACTATATTTTTATTTCTTTTTTAAATGAATTTTCTTTTCTAGACGAGTGAAGGGAAAGTTTCGAATAAAAACGTATCGCTCTATCGAATGCAAAAGAATTACATGTGATGGATAGTGCGAAAGAACGCTACAAGCTCGTAGTGTTTTGAAAACGTCTGAATGTCAGCTACAAGGACGTGTAATAAAAGAATGGAGCTACCCATTTAGGAATTTTAATGTCGCCTTTACAGAACGTTTCAAGATCATCGCGAGGTCAAATGGATAAAGGTACAGTACGTCTCCCTCGGTACTATAAAATACACGTTTTTGTGTAGAACATCTTTTCGTATCGTTCATATTTTTTCGGATATTTGAGCGCTCCAATTTAAACAGAAAATACTGTTTATTTAGAAATAAACAAAAACGTTGAGTGAGCTATCACTTAGTCTCGCAATATATCTGATTGGTTTTTTACCCGCATAATCTTTCTTCTTTCTATTCTCGCTTTAAGTACATATAACGTAGTACAACATGTGAGAAAAATACTGTGCATAAATGTTATGGCTCAATTACTTAATTATAAATTTAATATGGAATATCGCCACTTCTCAACAATTTTAGCGAAACAATTTTAGCATTAATTGATATTAAGACAATTTTCCGACTAAATTTCTTTCAGCTTAATATATGTAATATCTATTTAATTATTCCATAAATTACTTATTCGATTTAAAAATCATCTCATTTATTTTCGCATGAATATTCGCTTTTTATTTATTATATATAAATACCTTTCAGTTATTAAATTTAGAATAGAATCAATTGTATAGACAAGCTTAAGAACAATTACATACAAAATTAATTAATAAAACAAAGCAATATGTATAAAACTAGATCTTAAGAAGTAATGATATAAAGTGAAAACATGAAACACAAAATTATATAAAGATTAAAATGTTTAATATCGAAAAGATGAAAAATTACAACATTTCCTTTACCGATTCTTCATATCGTGATACAGAGAATAAGAACTCCTGCTTCTTCAATTCAGGAAATAAAATCGTTTCAATTTTCGGAATCATTGTACCAACTTCAATAACTTTATCAAAACATTCTGAAATAATTGCACGTACTTCTAAAATACTCGGTTTACAATTTAATTTAATTGTACCAAGTTCTGGTTCTACTGTTATTGTTATAAAGGGAGTTCTAAAATGTAACTTTAATGATCATTATGTATACAAATCACCAAAACTATAATATGAACATATTATTATATTAATAAATCACTCACTTGTAAAACATTAGATCCTCAAAATCACCCTTGAAATAATTTCCGTTACTGTATTCCATAAAAAAATCTCTAATATTGTTCAGCGTTTTCATCACCATCATTCGCAATTGCAAAGATAAAAGTGTATTTACAGTTCTAAAATATTTTTCAATCAGTGATACAGATGCATTATAATGTTTCTCAATAAAACGAGACCAAGCGTATTTCTTCTCTAAAAAAAATTCAGCTACGTCAGCCAGCCAATACTTGACAAGTTGATCTATAGCTTTATCACATAATAAATTCATTTTAGACCGTATTTCATTTGCCGAAATGGGGATAGTTCCTAGATCTTCAAGCTTAACGATCGTTACGTCATAATATCTGAAAGAATAAGTCATTTTCATACACGTTGATTTTCAAACTTGAAGCACACAGCTTCGAAAATAAATCTTTTAAACATTTTCAACAGATCAAATGTTCTTCAAACGCACCTATAAGATTATCTTGACTTTTTTAAATGATACTACGTATTTTTGATTTCACACTGTTGTATCTGATGTCACGACGAATTCATCTACCTACCGTAATATGACCTTGAGATGATTTTTTTCGGATCCGACGACAAAGATCAATGTGACCTTGACTTTTTGTTAAAAAAAAAAAAAACGATCTTACGAAAATTTCTTACATTGACACTTATAAATGTCATGCTAATTAACTTTTACTAAAAACATTCTTTTGTCAAATTATTATCAGAAGCTCTTGAAAACCGTGGCTTCAGTTACGTATTGCATCCTACATTTCGACAAGAATTTTGTTATTGACCGTAGATTAACTAATAATTAAAATACTTGTTTTGTTTACCACTCTTTGTAACAATTTATGGAAAAAAGTTACACGAACAATAATACATATCTAGATACTCGTTGAAATTACAGGAATGGTGTAATATTTTTTAGAATTGTTCAACAGCCAACTTAACTACGATAGCGCATGATTCCTTGTACGATTTGTTTGATTGTCCATCAAATTAATTTTAACTAATTCGTCGCAGTGAAAAGTGAAGAAATGGATAAATGAGGTCGAACGAGTGTCACTTTTGCTATTAACAAGTAACGTCGTTCAAATGAGACATACCGAGTATGATAACACTGTAAATATGATAGTGTGGTAAAAAATATTCGGCACATTCGGTATTTATATGTTGCCGATTATACATATATAATATATATATTTATATTAACAATTTGCTGGATTTGTTAGAAAAATTATTTTGTCGATATTTAAAATAAAATATATTTTCAATAAAAAATATTGCTAGATATTTCGATAAAAATTTTTTATTTAAGTAAGATAATTATTATCTAAGTAAATCTCAACACATTAAATTCGTAATATTATACTCGTGCTGGCCGAAAACGAGTGTGTACTTACCTGCTAATTTGTAAGTAAATTATAAACGTGAAAGAGTGTATTAGAAATATAGTAAACATCTATATTCAATACCCAACAAAGATTGCTATGTTCCAATAGAATTGAAAATTTATTATAGTCACTGCTTTTAATTTTTACAATTATCTACGAAGTCTTATACAAAATCATTACATTATAAAATATTATGTTTGCAATACTTACTTGGTAAAATATAAACTTTGAATATTTCTCAATATTTCATTTCCGATAAACAAATTATAATGCATAAAATGGCCTGCCATCAATTTAGATTGATGCCACGGAACAGGCGCCCGGATGATTAAAATTGGATGTTCCTGGCTCAAAGGTTTTATAAGAAATTGTTTATAAGTATCAATAATTTCTAATTGTAATTCCATCATCAGTTCATCAAAACTACAAATAAAAATGTCTTCTTCTGAAACTGTTGTTACGTATGGAAACGGACATAATAATTAGAAATTGTATAAACCAACTCTTCTAATTTTCGCAATCTATCAGAAATACGTTCTTTTGCTGCTTCAAGGTAAGTATTATCATAATAATTTAAATCACCGTCACTCATACAATAGTTCTTAAAATATATTGGTTTGCTATGAATCTTTCCCTGAATAAATTCCTCAGGTTTCTTATTACTCTCTTTCAATATATCGTCTATTTTCTCTTCTAATGATTTCGGGATTTCAGCTTCAGTTATTTGAAACATCTGTAAATTTAATTTGATAATATTAACTAAGCATTACCAAGTACTAATTAAATGCAAAACTCCTTGCCTAATCACGTCGATCGATAAAAAAAAAAAAATATATCCTATCATAGAACCAAGGACGACAAAAATTAATTTAAGGTTTTCTTTACTAATTATTGAGATAAAAAATCAGTGATAATATCGCTGTGACTCAGCAAAGTTCTCTACACGAACTCAGAACAATTCGATTGGCGTTGTAAACCTCAAATTTTACCAACGACACATAACCAAGACTTGCTTGTACAACTCTTAAAGAGGAAAATTGTATTTGGTGTCCTAAAGGATACTGTGGTAACTTGTAAAAAATATTGTAGATTAAACATTAAATGCGTAACCATACCATGGAATTTTCAAGAAAGTTAACGTCTTTTTGAGCCCTCCAGTTTATTTAAACTCTTTCTCAACTTTGAATAGATCAGGTAGGTAATAGACGGAAAGTGCGAGAATCGGAATTATACAGAGGATGAGTCAATATGTCAAACTGGAATTTAAGGAACCGTTGGATTTAAAACCTTTTTCTTCTGAGGGCAGCTTATGTAAAAGCTTATGAACAAATGTTTTCATGTTCATAGAGAATAAGGAGATTGTGTATATTGAAAAAGTTGTCTATGTTGAAATAAAATTTATAGCTCCATTACGGATAATTATTGATTCACCTTCATATGAAACACGAACACGCATTGTGGCGAAGATGCTCTACCTCATACACAGAATTTCAATCAAACGTTAAATTCAAACGTTACAATTGACGTAATAAATAAAGTTACGTGTACTTGCCATTACGTTTAAAATATTCTTATGTAAAGAGAAACTTTTACAATTTAATTTATACGTTAATAAAAATTAACAATATGTTACCTTTTCTTCTGTTAACATTTTGTTTTCTTGCTTTCCTGTTTTTAATATTTTATTCTTACATCTTTTATTTGTTTTAATATGCTCTTTTTGGATTGATCTCCGCAACCATGTGCCATCTGCTAAATCTTCCAAGCTAATCATATTATTTGATAAAGACCTTACAAACTGTGGTGATGTTTCCTTTTGCACATTTTTATACTTTTTTATATACTCTGCCGATGAGTTAGCGAACTTCTATCCAGAAATAAAGTACTTATCTTGTAAATTAAATTATGCTCCGAATTGTTTGTATGACATGTTATTAATGTTAACATGTTCATATAGTTAATTGAATGTATAGTGTAATTCCACCCATAAAAAATTATGTGACCTTAGTTTTTAATTCTCTCTGATACTTAAAAATCAGTATTAGATTGCACCTGCTTTCTTATTATTTTATAAATTGTTTAAATACGTGTATAATATATAATAATATATACATTACAAATTTACAATTTCATACTAAATTTTATTATCACATTTTAATATTTCATTAATATCACTTCATTTTAAAAATGTAATTTTGGGAAACTTTATCACCAATATTAACGTAAAGTAAATTATACAAGTATTTATACAATACAAGAATTTATCCTAAATATATTTTTAATTATGCACAAACATTAAATATACCGCATACATATAAATAAAAATTATATATATAATATACTGCAGTCTTAATAATGTAAAATTACAAAAAAATAATTCACAATTATAGTAAAATTATGACATTTATCTATTGTTATATATTGTTTCTCATATGTAAATCTTAATAGAAAATACATAATTATTGTTTTTTGAATGTATTACCTTCATTTAAACAATTATATGTTAGATGTGTTCACTATCTTGAAGAAGCTACTTTATTTGTAAATAGAAGGGTAACTATGGTAACCATAACGAGTTAATACTCATTAAATCTACCAAATAATAATACATAATGAGTATCAATATTACCTTAGAATAAATAAATAAAATATGATACAGAAGCAAAATAAGTGTAGATTCACCATTAGTATAAGGTACTGGAGTATAAAGGGTGATAAAGAACCTGGAAACGCTCGAAGCCTGTAGAATCTTAAGCAATTAGAAGTAGGATAGTTGATAAGGCAACTAGAGAACGAGGTAATAGAAACTACGTTCTCTGTTAACATAGTTTGAACATACTGTAAGGCATTTTGTAAAGGATATGGACGTCCCTTATAATTATTAGGGGGAGAGGTACAAAAAGCAAATAAAATGTAGTAAATAGATAAATAAAATTAAAAAATTACATATCATTTGAATTGATCTAAACGAAAAAGTATAATACAATTTTATTGTATATAAAATAACTCCAACAAAGATAAACTTATACAAAGATATTTAGAGCTGTAAAAACAAAATGAAATTAAAAGATTGAAATTACAAAATATTTAGGGGAAAAGTTTGCGCGTATAAAGATAGATAGGTTAACAATATTTATTAAATTTAATCAATTGAAGCATACTATATTCTAATCAATAATAATTCAAATATAGATATTAAAAATATTAATTATTGTCCCTTATTCTGGACGTTCAATATTTTCACATTTTTGTCTTTAATACGATACATTATAATCCAATAAAATAACAACAAAATTAAACAGAAATTTAATAAAAATGCTTATTGTAAACAATAATACGACAAATATTCTTGTGCTTATATTCTTCCTATCTTTCATTTGCTACACTTGACAATACGAAAGTTAAAACATCTTTAAAACTATTTTTAATTTGTACACTGAATATTCCTAATAATCAATATAATAGCAATCAATATATAAAAATATGCATTTCTATTTAAGAAAAGATACATTTGCATTTGTAAATAACATTTATGAAAAAAGTAATGTAAACTTCCTTATATTATTCAATATTCTCATTTAACATTTTTTTTTTTTGTACTGTTTTTGTACAAAAGTTTGTACTACTACAAACAAATATTTCGTACATTTGAGGGATGCCATACTAACTAGGTTATGTTTACATCAATCACTGTTGCCACATCTGTTATATTTGTGTTTAGCATCAGTTAACTAATTCAACAGTAGCTCATTGTAATCACATTGATCACCGTCAGCATCCATAAGCCCACAGGCATATTATAATTTATATAATATTATACGTATTTATAATAAACAGTCGTTTATTGACTCAAAGATAGTACCGTCAGTCGCGTCGCGGATTATACACTCTCATTTTCATTTTACACATGTACGTATGTACACACGCGTCTCTGTTTAGACAGAAATAAAATATTGGATTTTGATGATTAAATCATACATATATGTATGTAAGTACGTACTTTCATACATATATGTATATATGTTCACTTATGTCATATTCCTTTTTTTTTAAATAAAATGTTGAGAATTATAATATAATCCTGTTTTTAATCATAAGAACATATCAATTCATGTAACATATTCTTTTACTACATAAGTTTTGTTATAACCTATTGCCACATTTTAATATAAAAATTTATAACTCCACCATAACTAATAATAAACGGTTATTCGCATATAATCGATAGCAAGTGGTGCCCCCTTAGCTGTCACAGATAGTTCAATGAGAGAAGTAGGTATTTCAAGAATTGCTCGCTGTCATCTACCTCCAACTCGCTTTAGGAGCACCAGTGTAACAATAAAAGTGTGTGAAATAAAGTGAAACGTTATTTAAATTGTACTTTATATTACTCGCAATACAAAATTAGTTTACAATTTACAATCTGAGATCATATATGAATCAACTATTTTGTGATATCATTAAATAATAAAGAGTATGTTTATACAAGTAATGAGAATGTTAGAACTGTTGAACCACCAAATTTATGACACAGTTTTATAATCGTGATTTTGATTATTTAACACATAGTAATACTTTCAGAATACATTTAAAAAAGAAGACCTTGACACAGAATTGTATGCTACTGTTGTCTGGGCACAAATAGTATTTTCTTCTTTTTTGTAGTTACAATTGATGTACATATTACAAAATCTATTACATAAATAATATATAAAATAATCATACACGTAGATATATATATATGTTTATATATATGTATATGTATATGTATATGTATATATTGTACAACAATTATGCATAAATGAGTCATAATTTTGAATCTTTATTAAATCTGATTACATATATTATATCGATAGAAAACGTAGCTCATAATAAATAAAGGGTACCAATTTTGTAATTATGTCATCACCACTTAAAGGAAAATTATTATCTAACGATAAATCAACAGATGAAGGGTTTCATAAGCACAAAACAGATGATAAGGAGTTAATCAAACCAATCGTTGAAAAGGCATCGACTTCTATGCAAAAAGAAGAAACTACAGTCGCAACACGTTTAGAAATTATTCGGAAATTAGAAGAAGGTGTTACAATTGGTAAACTTGCTGCGCAGTATGGTCTTCACAAAAGGACCATAGAACGATATAAAAGGAATATCTCATCACTTCGAAAAATTTCAAAAAATCCAAGACGTTTGGTTATGAAAAGAACTCGTGCATCTTTACACGAAGATACAAATGTCCGATTACTTGAATGGATTTTAGAACGACAGATGAAAGGAGATATCCTTCGCGACAGCATGTTGCAAACCAAGGCGATGGAATTGCATGAACAATTTGGATGTTCGACACCTTTTACGGCTAGTCGAGGTTGGCTGTGGCGTTTTAAAAAAAGATACAATATAAGCGGCTTCGGTTGCCAAGGAAAAGCAGATGAGATAGCACAATTGACAACAGAAACATTAACAAAGATATTAAATGAAGAAAATATCAATAAAGAAAATATATATAATATATATGAAACAACCTTAATGTGGAGAATTTTTCCACAAGCGGTCTCGTCGAACGAAGAAGAATCGTCGCAAAATGAAAAAATAAAAAAAGATCACGTCATAATAGCATTTTGTGTCAATGCTACGGGAACGCATAAATTACCGCCATTGTTCGTTACTAAATATGTGATTCCACAATCTTTAAAGCATAGTAGACATATGTTACCTATAGTATATAGAAGTCAAAATAGTAGTTTTATTGATGAAACAATTTTCACTGATTGGTATGCCAATCATTTTAAACCCAATGTAAAGCAGCGTCAACAGCAGGAACATTGTATAGGGAAAGTGTTGTTATTCGTTGAAAATTTTAAATGTGATATATCTCTTAAGAAAGAACACCAAGACTCTTATTTCAAAATAATAATTTTTCCATCTAATACACCTTCGACCATTCAAATAATGGATGAGAGTATAATCGCAAATTTTAAAAAATTATTTCGGGAGAAATTGCATTATCGTCAAATACGTCAACATGATAATGAAGTAAAGAAGTTCTATACCAATTACGATATAAAAGAATGCATTGATTTAATTAGTGAAACATGGGACGAAATAATAGTGACCGACATTGTACATTCTTGGAGGAGACTTTTAGGTAAGCAAAATACTCAGATTATTATCAAAGAAGAAGTCGAATACCTCGAAGAAACCCAAGACTTCGAAGAAAATGTTGTTTCTGACAAAATATTGGAGTCGGTTGTAAAATGTGAGGAAGAAGAATTATCGACTATTACAACAAAGGAAGAAATCGATCGCATGTTCCATAGTTTGGAAATTTGGGCTGAAACACAGCCTGATTTCATTAAATCGCATGCAGAAGTTTTAATACATTACCATAATCAACAATAATATTTTATATAATAAGATAAAAGATTTCTGATTGAAGTTTCAAATGTTTTTGTGTATCATCTTTCTTCCCTTCAATTGTATCTACTCGTTCTTTTATATTTTGTACCCATACTTTTGTCCCACAAAAGAATATTAATTTTTCAGAATAATTACATAAATAGGATGAATAGAAATTTTGAATAAAAAGTTCGTGTGTGCTATATGCTTATATCTTTTAGTAGTTACTTTGTTGATTATTAGCTATCAATGTAATCAAAATGATGAAAAATTCATTTCTTAATTTTTCATAGTAGTTATAGTTTTACAATAGTGTATTTTTGGAGATTTGACTGTCTTTTTTGTAAAATATATACATGAATGCTTGTCTTTTGCTTTGCATTATATTGTATATTTTGTTTTATATCTTTCATTTTCATATACCTTAAATGCTTAAAAATATTTTCACAAAAGTTAAAATAATCAGAAAGAAATTTAATTACATTTGATGTAAACATTTATTATATGTAACAGTGAAAATTAATGTATTATATATTACCTAATAATAACTATAAAGTCAATTGAAGCATTCAATGTATGTTAATAAAATATGTACATTCTCTGTCATTTTAAACTTTACAGTAGTAAATAATTATTGTCATTAGTATTTTCCTCTAACATAATATTTTTTTCTAGCAGTTTTCCAAATATTAATTACGAAAATTATATATATTTTTATATAAGATGTACTGTATCAATTGCACACAAAATATTTTCAAAACATTGCATAATATTTGGATTATCTCAAAATTCTTAATTTATAATTGTTAACTAATAAAAATAACAGGAAGTATGAATTAATGTAAAAAATTGTTTATTAATATTGCTTTCAAGAACTTAAATTCAATAAATATAAATATTAAATTTTACATGTTTTAGCATAGTTGTGTTTTTTAATTTTATCCAAAGAGATTTATAAAAATTTTTATTTTTTAAAATCTAAAATTTTGGTTACTGCATAAGAATATCAAAATAAATCATTAACTTTAGTATTGGTTATTGTAATACTCTTTGTTATAATATTAATATCTATATAAGATATATATATATATATATCTGTATGTATCATGTAAGTAATATACTATAAATGTTGCAATGACTTAGAATCAACACATGACTGTCAGTCAGTGCAATATATGATTTGCATTCTTCTTTTTATCTTGCAAAAACCTAAAAGTATTCAAATTATATGTTACAAAGTGTAAAAAATGTACCAAAAGTAATACATTATAAACCATAAAATATTACCATGTAAAATTAATAAATAAGTACGATGAAGTACACCATTTCAACATGTGTTATATCCGACCCCATCCTGATCAAAGGTTGCAAAAAGTCCGACTAGAGTTAGATACATAATAATATTACCTGATAAAGTCAAGTAACAAGCGCCCCATTGTATCTGAAAATCCATAATAGAAATATATACATCACTTATATCAGTGAATTGTTTTATCTAATCTAATATAATAATGATATAATACAATAGTACTAATAGTCAGATTAAAAAGTATGCGTATACGACTATACCACTGGATCATTGACTGGAGACCGAGCTAAGACAATAGGAAGAGCAAATGATGATACAACAAAACCTGTAGTAATGAATATTGCGAACTCCAAACATGGATTGGGATTATTGTCAAAATCATTTGTATAACGACGTGCAATTATAGTTGGAATTGGTGCTAATATATAAAATAGTATGACAAAAAGTGGCCACCATACTCTGAAAACAATATATTATAAAGACTAATACACATTTTGATATTGCAATTTATATTTGTAGTATTAAAGCACTATGTAAATAGTATTAAATACGAAATGAATAATTATATGTTAATAATAATACTTACTTATATGCAGGTAAAGCACAACCTAGTATAACAAATGTCATACCAATAGAGCCTCCAAATGCCAAAAGTACTAATCTATAAAAGGATTTTTGGCTATAAATTGTCTTAAAAAATTTTGTATAAATTATATTTTAAAATACTTACGCTGTTTAATAGTGAAGGCCATTAATAGCATGGAACAAACCAAGAGAAATTTATATAAATTATTATACATAAAAAAGATATATAACTTTTATATTATAAGTTATCATAGTTGTCAAATTTGTCCAATGAAAAACTATATCATATTTTATGATTTGAAACAATATGATTAATGATTCACGCAAGATATACATATAAACATAAAATGTGAAAAACTAAAGAATATTTGTACTAATGGATCCTTTTGGTTTCTTAATTTTACGTATAATTTGAAATAATACCTTTTATATCTCAAAAAATTTATAGGTAAACATTTAAAAGACTTATATCTGTTTCATAAATGTTTAACATACAAAACAAATATTAATTAGTAAATCTGACCACACATAAATGTTTATAATATTTAAAAGTGATTATAGTAAGAAAAGTTAATAAAATGAAATGCAGTAAATTTGTATTATATAAAAATAAAATAGTATGTATATATATGTTTATAAAGTAAATTAATAAACATGCGTTAGCTACATATAAAAATTTGACAGCAATGACAATAAGAGTAGTAAGGTTATGTTTAGACGTATCATCTTTAATTCAGCTTTTTCGTTAAACTTCCATTGGCAATATCATATTTTTTAATTTTATGATAAAGGCTTATGTATTTATGCAATTAAATATATATGCCGAATAACCTTTAATTCCAGCCATTATAGACCGATTTGACAAGTAAGAAGTATGTACTTATATTTATCGTATTTTCACTTTGAGAATGTCGTGACGTAAGCCACCTAAAGCCTAACATACTTTTAAAACTAGACACATGCTAGTAGATTATCCAATGAATACAGTGTAAATTTAAAAGAGAAAGAGAAGTTTTTTTTCACGAATATCTACATTTGTTACAAATATTACAATCCATTTAATATTTCATATTAATATCTTGATTTAATAAATATCTAGTAATACTTATATATTTAGAAATTTAGAAAAAAATAAAAAATATTTATAGGATGCTATAAAGTACAAAATTTTACCTATTAAATTGACAAAAGTAACAGTACTCAATAATTTGTTTATACTAATATATGTTTTGCGTGTCTGAAATTGAATAGTAATGTATATTAAAATTTCTTAGAATTTCTGTAGTAAAATATAATTAATTAAATAATCAAAATTAAGAACTGAAAATTACGATAAGTAACGATAGTTTAAAGACTCCGTAGCCAATAAGATTTTAAAATGGCAAATCTATTTGCCTATTGTAAATTTGCCTTCAGCTTTTGATTCGACAATAGGGGAGTCCAATGCAAGCCATGAAAGTTCAAATGAGAATGTTCATTGGATCGGCTATAGGTGTAGCTGACTTGTACGTGTACGATATCAAGTTCTGCTCATTACGTGTGCATTTTCTTTTGCGTTGAAATTAACAGGCGAATAATGGGCGAACCAAAAAGGTGAGACAATTTAACAAAAAAGAAACTATTTAATTAAATAATATCTGTAATGATATAATTTTAATACTTCAATGTTCAAACAGAAAGTATACAAATAAATTGTATCCATGCTTCCAATTTTACGTTGTCATCATGTCGACGCAACGCGTCTTTTTATAGATTCTTATGAAAATAAATGATATCTATTAAATTTTCTTCTATAAAAATTAATCGGTTTGTATAAACTGCAATTATTCTTATGATAACAACCTGTAATGACAAAAATCGCGCTTATCATTTTTGTGTGCCGACTGTTCATGGCCGAATACTATACCGAACATGACAAAGGAATTTTGCTGATACTGATATTTATTTCCTACTATGTTATTTTTTAATCTTACAAAGAATTCGTAGTAATAATAAAGGCTATATAATTTTACTTCTGTTTAGTTTCAAGAGATAAGTATAACACAAAACTGCGTAAACATCATATGTTCAATTTTAAAAGCTAAATACATTGATTTTTTAACTACATTTTATATGATTATCATATGCGATCTTATTCACACAATAAATAAA
This sequence comes from Bombus haemorrhoidalis, assembly GCA_014825975.1. Taxonomy (NCBI): domain Eukaryota; kingdom Metazoa; phylum Arthropoda; class Insecta; order Hymenoptera; family Apidae; genus Bombus; species Bombus haemorrhoidalis. The sequence goes on from CM026171.1 coordinate 15,654,252, forward strand.
AAATTTTACAAATTATTTTTTATAGGTTTAACGAATATCTTGTATATGAAAAATGCTTATTATTTATTCTATGTATAAAAACAAAAGTTTGAAAACGCCTATATTTTTTATCAAAAATTAAAATTAGGGGACAAACATGTTAAAGTATTACTATTAAATTTTATAGAGTGCAAAAGTATTTTCGAAGTTTAACAGCATTAATCATAATACATATATATTTATATATTTATGATAAAAAATACATTAGTTTAATGTAAATAGATTATAATATCAAAATTAATTTCTTAATTATTCATATATAATGATAATTCATTAAACATGTCATATATATTACATGTTATCATAAAATAGTAATAAATAAAATATATATCATAAGAAAACATATTATGCGTTAAGAAAGTTATGCTTGTTAGTAACAAAAATAAATGAGATATTATGATTATTATGTTTATAATACAACTTAAGTGGTTATATAGACATTATATAAATGACATAGAGACATTAACTTTAATAGATTAAATTGATAGATAAAAACTAAAATAGTTTAGTCATAAATTAAAATTACTTCTTATTTATCAGCATTATATATATTTTATTTAATGATTAATATCTCTTTGTTGAAATTAATCAAATGCCTTGTGTTATAACAGTGAAGATTTGGCGACAGCAATTCTTCGAAAGAAGGACAAGCCAAATAGATTATTAGTGGATGAAGCTATTGCAGATGACAATTCTGTAGTAGCTCTTTCTCAAGCAAAAATGGACGAATTGCAACTTTTCCGAGGAGATACAGTATTGTTGAAAGGAAAAAGACGCAAAGAAACTGTGTGCATTGTTCTTTCTGACGATACATGCCCTGATGAAAAAATTCGCATGAACCGTGTTATAAGAAATAATCTGCGTGTACGTTTAAGTGATATTGTTTCTGTACAAGCATGTCCAGAAGTTAAATATGGAAAACGCATTCATGTACTACCAATGGATGATACAGTAACTGGTCTTACAGGGTAATCAATAGCTTTTTTAGAAAAATGAAAAATATATTTCTCATATTTTAATTTTAATTTTAACTATATCATATTTTTAAATAATGAGTTAGTTTTAAATAACATTTAATTTTGATAATCGAAATTATTTTATTATTTGCTCATTATTACTGTTTTTTTGTTTTACATATATATAAAGATACAAAGTGTACCTAATGTAATAATTGCTCTAGTCAAAACAACATTAGGTATACTTTATATCTTTCCAACTAATATTTAAGATACATAAAATAGTTATATATAAAGTAACGAGTGAAATCAAATCAAGATACCTTCTTCAGAATAACCTGAAAGTAGAGGTGCATATATTCTAATATTTTGACATTGCATGCTAATCAAAACAATAAATTTTATAAATCGATGTAAAGTTATATTGAAGTTAGGCAAAATATGGCTGCTTATTTTCATTTATTTTCCTTAAATAATTTAAGAAGTTAATTTTTAAAATAGTTAAAAATTTAATATTATGATAAAAAGTATATATCTAATATATATTTATTACAACAGATATGTTTGAAAATATGTGATATAAAAAATATAATGTAATGTTCAGTTTATAGAAGGTAAAGCATTACAATATGCAATATTAAAATAGTTGTCTACACCAATATTATTACATATTTATGCTTTCAGTTCTTTAAATACTTCATATTTAATTACTTAATACTTATTATATTAATATTTTTTGTCAAATATGTATTGTTATTTCAAATTCATATAAATCAAGTATAACATAGAACACATAACAAAAGTGGTTGGTATATTTAGGTAATTCCCTTACACAATAACAACTTTAAAACTGGGAGCATTTATGAAGAAAGTAAGATGATTTTAATTAACACAAACCGATATTAATTATATATATATGCAAACACCCTGTTTTAATGTATAATGTAAATATCAATACAAATTATAATTTACAATTATAATTATATGTTCTAAAGGTCATATATATATATATATATATATATGTACTTGAAGGGGTTAAAAAATATATTTATATTTAGACTTTCTAATAGATATGTAAATAGAGTGTAATGTGTTCTGTGTACATAAAAAAGTAAAAAAGAAACTCACATTATTGGTAATTCAATATTATATTTTAATTAATCGTTACTTTTTTTTAGATACGCATAAAGTTTAATTATAAAGTAACTTACTTTTTTGTTATAGAAACTTATTTGAAGTATATTTAAAGCCATACTTCTTAGAAGCTTATCGCCCTGTTCATAAAGATGATAATTTTATTGTACGTGGTGGTATGCGTGTTGTAGAATTTAAAGTAGTAGAAACAGATCCTGGACCATTTTGTATCGTAGCCCCTGATACAATTATTCATTGTGAAGGTGATGCTATTAAGAGGGAGGTTAGTTCAGTATAATCTTCCAACAGGTATTTATTTCTTTATATCGTAATATAAATATGTAATAACATTGTAGGAGGAAGAAGAGGCTTTAAATGCTGTAGGTTACGATGATATTGGTGGTGTTCGCAAACAATTAGCTCAAATTAAAGAAATGGTAGAATTACCTTTAAGGCATCCATCTTTGTTTAAAGTTATTGGCGTTAAACCACCTCGTGGTATTCTTTTATATGGTCCGCCAGGCACAGGAAAAACCCTTATTGCTCGGGCAGTTGCAAATGAAACAGGAGCATTTTTCTTTCTTATCAATGGTATATTAATCTTTAAATATAGCATAATATCTTTTTATTTTAGAATGTTGCTCAATTTGTTATGTTGAAAGGTCCCGAGATTATGAGTAAACTTGCGGGAGAGTCAGAAAGTAATTTAAGAAAAGCATTTGAAGAGGCTGAAAAAAATTCACCAGCTATAATTTTCATTGATGAACTTGATGCCATTGCTCCAAAAAGGGAAAAGGTTTTTATTATTCATTTTATTTGATACATTTACAAATTGACTATATGATTTATATGTTATTTTCCATCTAGACTCATGGAGAGGTAGAAAGACGTATAGTGTCTCAGTTGTTAACTTTAATGGATGGCATGAAACAAAGTTCCCATGTTATTGTAATGGCTGCTACTAATCGACCTAACAGCATTGATCCTGCATTGCGGCGTTTTGGTCGTTTCGATAAAGAAATTGATATCGGAATACCTGATGCTACTGGTCGTTTAGAAATTTTACGAATTCATACGAAAAACATGAAACTAGCAGATGATGTTGAATTAGAAGAGGTTTATATAATTAAGTTTGAAGTTATTAAATTGTTTATTTTAATAGTATTTACTGAATTAATGCAATCGTTTAGATTGCAGCGGAAACACATGGGCATGTAGGAGCTGATTTAGCTTCGTTATGCTCTGAGGCAGCATTACAACAAATTCGTGAAAAAATGGATCTCATTGACTTGGAAGAAGAACATATAGATGCTGAAGTTTTATCTTCTCTTGCTGTTACTATGGATAATTTCAAGGTAATTACCTCATGCATTAAACTTTTACGATCCAATCAGTATACGACGTATGTTTACCATGAATTTACTCTGAAATTTATTATAAATCTTCTTATTTTCCATGTATTATTATTAGTTTTATTTATAATCATAAGGATAAGCAAAAGAGATCTTTTCCAGTACTATTTCTCCAGACTTCCTGTTATTGCCGCGTAGTTATCAGTAAATTGTAGATATTTATGCACATTTATATTTTCATACACGTAATTTAAAAAATGGAACCTAAATAGAAGATTGTTTTATCTACTAAATATTGTACAAATTATTATACTTTAGATATTTTATATATTTTTGCACATTATACAAGATATATGTGCATTTTTACATTTTTAAATTTCCCACGAATGTATAAAGATCTGCAGTTTAGTCATTAGTTTTGAAAAGTTCTTCTGTTTATTTGATCTTAACAATAAAGCTATCCAAATTCGTTTTTTTTTTTTATTTCAATGATTAGCTCAGTCTTAGCAACTATGATATTGTTAAGTTTTTGAAAATTAATTTGAAATTAATAGTGATATTCAAATAGTGACGACTACACTGTAATGACATTGAAATTGAAAGACATTCGTAAATTCTGTAAATATTGTCGTGTCTGAGAAATTAAATTAAATTTATAAACATATTGTATAATATAAACAATGTTATAATTTAATATTATAAACAATTTTATATTTTTACTTTAGTATGCTATGACTAAGAGTAGTCCAAGCGCATTGCGAGAAACTATTGTAGAAGTTCCAACTGTGACATGGGATGATATTGGAGGTTTGCAAAATGTTAAAATGGAATTACAGGAATTGGTACAGGTAAGAAAATAACTAAATTACTATAAATACTAAATTGGACTAAAATACTGAGTAAATATTATAGCTATACAATAAAATTATGAGATTAGAATAATTATGTTTCCTTTGTTATCTAGTATCCAGTTGAACATCCAGATAAATTCTTAAAATTTGGTATGCAACCATCCAGAGGTGTATTATTTTATGGACCCCCTGGTTGTGGTAAAACATTACTGGCTAAAGCAATAGCTAATGAATGTCAAGCAAATTTTATTTCTGTAAAGGGTCCAGAATTATTAACAATGTGGTTTGGTGAATCTGAGGCGAATGTTAGAGATGTTTTTGATAAGGTAAGTAATTTAAATTCAAAAACATAAAACACAATTATTTTATTTATTATAATCATATTTATAGGCAAGAGCAGCAGCTCCTTGTGTACTGTTCTTTGATGAACTCGATTCTATCGCCAAATCACGTGGTGGTACACTGGGCGATGCTGGTGGAGCAGCAGACCGCGTGATAAATCAAATTTTGACAGAAATGGACGGTATGGGCGCAAAGAAAAATGTATTTATCATAGGAGCTACTAACCGTCCAGATATTATTGATCCCGCTATTCTACGACCTGGCAGATTAGATCAGCTGATTTATATACCATTACCAGATGAAAAATCTCGAGAAGCGATTTTTAGAGCTAACCTTCGAAAATCACCTGTAGCGAAGGTAGAGAAAATTAAATACATTTGTATCTCTAGTAATATTCTACATTTTGCTCCAATACATCCTAGTTGCCTAATGATATCATTAATATTTATGTTATAGGATGTAGATTTGAGCTACATAGCTAAAGTAACACATGGTTTTTCGGGTGCCGATATAACAGAAATTTGTCAGCGTGCATGTAAACTTGCTATTAGACAAAGCATTGAAACTGAGATTCGAAGAGAAAAAGAACGTGCTAGTAATCCATCAGCATCTATGGACGTGCGTATCTAAATGTTTTAATGTTACATATATTATTTATATTATTATATTATATATTATTACACATTTGAATCAGTTTCATACTTGTTATTGATAATCTTATATATGATATTATAGATGGACGAAGATGATCCTGTACCAGAGATAACTAGAGCTCATTTCGAAGAAGCAATGAGATTTGCACGACGTTCTGTATCTGATAACGATATTAGAAAATATGAAATGTTTGCGCAGACGCTTCAACAGTCTCGTGGATTTGGAAGTAATTTTAGGTAAAATACATAAATCGTTTAAATATTTTTTAAATTAATGTATGAAAACAATGACAAAGCGTACGCCTGTAATTACACATTCTATCTAATATATTAGATTGTAAATCTAATAAATTTTAAAGTAAATTTTAAATCTTCGTAGATTTCCGCAAAGCGGAGCAAGCGGTACTCAAGATACGACACAGGGTGATCAAACCTTCCAAGATGATGGAGATGATGATCTTTACAGCTAAGTCTTCATGTCTGTGTACCTCATTACAGTGAGCATGCGACAAAAGGGCCTGTCTATTCTGCAGAAAATACTTTGTGTTTATAAACACAAATTTTACAGAAAAGTAATTCTAAGAAATTGATAATACAAAAATACATGAATCTAATTCAATACCAATTATTCTATGTTAGTATATGCAATTTTACGTATGTAATTAGGGTAAATTTTAATTAAGCTAAACTAACAATATAAGTGTAATAAAAGAACATTTTTTTATATTCAAATTACACAAGAAAAAAATATAAAATTGCGAAAATTATATTGTACTACTAAGATAACATAAATTTAATTTCATTTTATATGTATAGATAAAATGAAATATAATTCTTTGATTATTACTTTATACGTATATAAACTACCCTAATCTCATACGTTATTTTGTATATATATTGCATAGAAATATACGAATTTTCCGTTGTTCATAAGTTTTTCTATGTAATTTTATATTTGGGTTATTCACATAAAAACATAATTCTGATTCTATAACAGTGTTATATATTTTTTCAACTTGACTTAGAGATAGACTCTTTTGCTACGTTGTCGCTGTATTTAATTACATTTCATTGTTCACACTTTGAGATTACAGTAATGTGAGAGTTTAAGCAATGTCAGTGAAATTGTTGGAACTGGTGATGTGTATTGGTGAATTTACAGTCTGCTTGTAGTAGTAAATTTATTTACAAATTACCAAAGAATCTCTTAAAACCTTTCATTTTAGAATAAAGTGTTAACTTCATTATTCATATATTCACACACACACACACACACACACACACACATATATTCATTCATTTTTATCATAGTTCACATAACTTTATAAAAGTTGAAGTTCTTTAATTAAGCAATTAAAATTTTCTGATATACATTACTTACCTTTACATTACGTATTTGCAAGTACATTGTTTATTTTTACATATATAATTCTGAAACTATTGATAGTTCAAATTATTTATTATTTATTTATGCAGCACTTACAAATTTTATTACAAGTTATTACAAAATGCTACATTTTAAACTCTAATTAACTTAAATCTGTGGGTACACATTTTTTATGAATATTTATTAAAATATTTGTATGCACATTGAAAAGAAGAAAAAGCAAAAATTAAACCACTTTTTAAATAGTATATTATTATATCTTACATTACATTAGATATTTGCAAGTTAGATTAATTCACGCTTTACATACTTTTTTATTTGATTTAACATTTTTTATTTTCATTCTCTAAAAGTATATCTACATATTATTGTTGTAAAATTTCCCAACCTCTTAATATTTCTAATGGAATCATAACAGTACATCTTTACAAAACATTAAAGTTGCATTAAATACATTATGTAAAATGAATAAAGAATATTATAATAGAATAATAGTTTATTGTATAAAAGTTTATTATTATGTTCAATAATATAATTGTTTTATAACGCACAAAATTTAGGAAGATCGAATGTTTTCATAATTAAAAGCAATGCATCATTATAATTACATATATTCGTAAGAAGTTTTATATGCAATGTCAGTACTTAAAAATTTATTATATATGCGTATGTACACTTGTTTTTAACATTACTTATTTTTTATAAAAGTTAAATTATTTACTAAACAAGATATTACGTTCATACAAAAGCACCGAAAGACATTATGGGTCTACAGTAATTGAATTAATAATTACATAGATTATTGCCTATTTTTTAAAATAATATTATTGTTTTAAATAACGATGTTGTCTGCATCCTTAGATTAAAGCATATATTATAAAATGAGAACAAAATTTTATTGCTTATGTATTTTCAAAATTATAAACAAACATGTAAAGTCATAGAAACAGTATATAATATTATTTTAGACTTGAAATGTGAATGTATCAAACGAATTAAAACAGTTCATACTGAAAATAAATGAAATAACAAGGATAACAGACAACACAAGATCTATATCATATAAAAATTTTTAATTACAAATATGTAAATATAATATCCTGAATTTTGCTTTGTTCTATTATTTTAAACATTCAAAAGTAAAGACAAATATCAAGTTTAGAATAAATATAAAGAGAGCAAGCAAAGTGCGGAAATATATAAGTGGAATTGATAATATAACAAAAAAAAAAGGTCATAAAACTAACACAATATAGGAAAACTACTTAGAATTTATAATATACCTTCAAAAATGCCACAATCTTTCATTATGCATAATACATACAAGGTTATAATAAATTTAAAAATTGATTGATATTATATATAGAAAAATTACAAACCATATAATCAATATTTAAACAAACTGATAAAATATTTTCAACTAGATATTTTACTTTAAGAAAGACATGAAAAATAATGAAATCCATTCAATTTTTTGATAAACAAGACTATTGAAAACACACTAAATATATAACAATTGTATTATTATACACTGAATAAAGTACAATAATTGAAAAGAAGATAAAATTTTCTCAATGTCTTGGTTTAATAAATGATATTTAATTATATTATTTCCTAAAAGATATCTTCATACGCATTGTATATTTTATGTTCAAAATAATTTTAACTCGAATAAAAATTCAAATATAATCAAACTCATTTCATTTTATATATAACTGTTTATATAAATCTATTTTTCACATTTATATTATATCAAGTATTTCATATATAAAGAAAACATGAAATATGTTATCACAAGTATTTTCAGAATATTCCATTTTTGAAAAATATTCATGGACAAGTTTGTTAAAAACATGTAAGTATTATACTATTCCCAAAACGTCAATTTATAATATTTCTTAAAAGAATAAGAGGTTGTTTTATTAATCACTGAACACACAGAATATGACAATATATAATTACAAAATACAGTAATTCAATAAAAATAAGTACAAAATATTCAATAAGAATATTATGTACTGAAAAAAATGTTTTTGCATGTCTAATGTATGTGATATCTTGTTATAAACATTGTTTTAATAATTCATAGTAAAAATACTTAAATGTCTACATACTGTTTCACATAAGTTTATGTTAAACATTTTTGCTAAATATTTTCAAGCATGTTACACCTTGAATTTTTTCAATGTATTTTCTTTTAAGCATTGCAGTAACCATCATTAAATTACTAAACTTTCTAAAATCAACTGCATGCTCTTTGATGATAATAGAATTCTAATATAAAATACTGACTTGAAAAACACAACTAAAAGTATCATAAGAATTCTTTCAAATTATTAACTTTTGATACGATATGAATATCTAGGTATATGATAGCTTTAGTATTTATATAACTTATACAAATTCATCACTGTTTCTTTATAATATTTTCATTAAAAAAGAATTTGTTGCTTTCCTGAATTTGCAACATTAGCTATGATTATAGATTCATAGTTGACCTGTATTCAGTGTTCTAATTTCAATCACTGTTAGATATAATTCATCCTTATAATTTTTGATATGCCTCAATTATTACACTCAATCCGTCCTTTGCGTAACAGGTGGAAATTCAGCATCATCTTTCAAACGGAAGGAACCCGAAAAGCCTGGTGGACTCTCAGTTGCTGCTATCATCTCGTGATACTTTTCTGACTCTATAAAAATCCATTTATTTATTTCGATCATAAATATTCAAATTAGTAACCATTTTAAGCGGATGTAACGATAAAGATGTATGAAATCGGAATTCAATGATACATGACATATTTTTCATATCAGATTTCATTAAAAAATTTTCAATATTTATCAACACAAAACTAAATATAACGGAAAAATATTTCAATTATCATTGTTTTTATTATTTTTTCGAAATGTAGTTGCAACATTTGTTAATGAATGTTAATAATTAAAAGACTCATTAACATTAATTTACAAGAAATATCTTCAACAACAAGTCAGAGAAATTTATCTGTTTCTTCAAAATTATTAATATTTTACTTATTTATATTATTTCCTAATATTGTGATACAAATATAATTGAAAATTTAATTAATAATTTTATTTCTAATAAAATAAAATTTATCTTATATATATATATATATACACACACACATTTCATTCATTGAAATATAGCTTATATGCAAGATGCCTCACCTAATTCCACCTTAATTATTCTCTTATTTGTCATCGAACAAAAAAATGTTTCAACAGAAAATTATTGTATTTTAGAAGAGAAATTAGGCTATGAGAATGAAAATCATCTGCAAATTACATCTTCTGAGATTTTACTAATAATGTTTTTGTTTATGAAAGAACTTGTTTTTTGTTTACTATTAAAAAGGTGAGATCAAAATGCACCCAAGCATATCCCATACTATGACCTTCAAATAACCAGAAGATTTCCTACCTAAACAATTGAGGTGAAAGCTAGGTAATGAATTACAGAAGCAAAATATAAACATTTTAGTTGTATTATTTATTCTTTTTTCAAGATATGCTTACACGTATGATGTTGGAAATACTTTGGAGCACTTTCACCTCAGAAGCCTGAACATTGCTATATACAATATCTTTGATCATGCACTTTAGCACATTAAAATAATAAAGAATGCGATTAAACTGCTCATTATGTTTCTGCAATTCATTTGAGCTTTCACCTCAATTATCTACTTAGAAAATTTCCTGCCCAGATTGTTTCAAGATCATGGTATGCGATGCATTTTGATCTCAACTTTTTAATGATAAACAAAAAAAAAGCCATTCCGCTTAAAAAAGAAAAACGTTAATATTAGTAAAATATGACTTGAGATGATTTTCACTCTCAGAGCCTAATTTCCATTCTGAAATACAATAATGTTCCTCTCTAAACATTTATTTGTTTCACAATAAATAAGAAAGTAATTAAGGATGGCAGAGTTGAGTGGGACACCTTGTATATTTTAAAAATAATATACATTCATACGTTTAAAATATCTTAATGTGTACTTTACTTTCTTATAAAATAAAGTAATTGCCTGCAAATTTATTTTTCCTTGATTATTAATTTCGAATGTTTAAATATCTTGTCTATATTATTATGATTCAAAGTATTTTAATAATCAAGAAAAGTTCATTATCGAATTAAATTATAATAGTAAACATGAAATTCGGATATGCAGATTTTCATTTTGTTTTAGCTACAGAAAAATAAAATTTAGTATTCTACACATACCCAAGTGCATATTAATTATTGCTTGTAAGTAGTTGCTCTTTAATAGCGTAATATTGTGTTTGTTGTTATAAGTATATTTAAACTATGATTATTAAATTTTAGTAAATATACATTTAAAACATGTAGCACCCAAACCATGTAAGAATTACTTAATGTTACTCTCTCATTCTTTTACTCACTGCATATACAAAAGAATATATAGGATAAAGTATTAATTATAGCAGAAAAACCACAGTAAAAGAATTTTTAAATAGAATGTATATGGAGAATGAGAGTGAAAAAAAGCAAGGGACAGAATAGAGAATATACCAGTACCTGACATGGAGTCTGGCGAGCGGCCGCGCAACACACCCGCGTAGCTATTTATGCAGGCTTCAGTGGATAATAAAAAGAAAAAAATTACATCAAGTAAAGTCAATTGTTGGGGCCCCCCTTTAGCCCCTAAAGAAGTTACTTATTTACTTAAGAGGGGTTAGAAGCAAGGAAAGAGAAAATATAAAGTAAATAATAAAAAATGATAAATAGTGTCAGCACAAGGGATTAGATAAGTAGTATTTATAATAAATAATAAAACAAAAGAATAATTTAATTTTATTACGCAATTAAGAACATCATTTTTCCTAAAAGCATTGTATAAGTATCTTATTTAAAAGGAATTAGGACATATTGTTTTAAATATTTCTAAAATTGTAATTAATCATTTGATAGATATATTTCTTAATAATATTTTAACGATTATCATATGTCATAATTCAAATTACCTAAAACAACGTCCTAGAACCAACTGAATTACATACAGTAAGTAAGCATAATTAAACTAATAACAACAATTTTTAAGAATACATTATTCTCTGTAATTGTTTAAATCTTAATTGTTAAAAGTGTATTTTTTAATGTTTCAAACTTTTGTCCTATATACATTATAAATAAATAACATGAATTGGAAAGCTCAGTTTTACATTGGGCAATATATAATTAATTTTGTATATACAAAAGTTAGCGTAATTTCAGTTCACTATGATAACTTAATATATTACTTTTAATAATAACGAAGACTTAAAATTTTATTTGCAAACAAAGCATTATAAAAATACATTTGTCTCCATAGCAAGACAATCTAAAATTTTAAGACACTAAACAATTATTCAATTGTATATGTGCATGCATCATATATTTTTAATATATCACTTTCATTTTAACTTAAAAATTAAGAATATCTTTGATTTTGTGCATCTCTGACACACACACGCACGCACGCACACGCACATACTTCAAAACAAAACTTATTGAATTAATTAAACACTCATAAATATTACTTCCAAAAACATATTATGTAAATATAATGTAATTTATATTATGTAAATTCTAATCACCCAGATTAATATAACTAAAAAGATGAATAATCTGTTAATATTTAACATTTGTTACTGTTTTTAGTATTCTCTAGGAAACAATACAAAATTTATCGTAAATTTGTAATAAGAAGAAAGTTATTTAACAAAGCTAATTCATATATTTTATCATTATTTTTAAGTTTATGTAGTAAAACTTTATAAGTATAGAACTGAATGATCAATTTAAAAATATATGTATATATGTACTACATACAGACTCTTTCCACACTATCAAAAATATTATGCTCTTACAAATTTAAAAGCATATTATTCAATACAAAACTGAGTTTTCATACGTTTACTTTATCATTCGATAAAGTGAAAAATTTGAAACAATCAAAGTTATGCCTTTGTAGTATGTATACTAATCAAAATGGTATTAATTTCTCCGTTAAAAAATATTTTGTAATTTTATGTTAAATAATGACTGCTTATAAACAATTTTGTTATTAATTTAATTATGCTCTTTATTGTATTTAGTTTGAAAAAGAATGTATTTATGTACATTAAACACTTATTTATTTTTAATTTGTATCTAATGTAAAAATAACTTTAATAAGTATGTATTTCCAATTCAATGATGATTTCCAATCCAATGATAATTACTTTACAAACTTACATTAATATGTACCCTATGCACAAATATACACACTATGCATATCTATTATTAAGAATATTAATCTTCATGTATGTATTTTAGTAAATTGCGTTAAGTAATAATAAATATTAATAAAATATAATCTTCATTAATAATTCATTAAAGTATCATAAAATGGATTTCTTCATAATTTCCCATTAGTCGTGAGTCATATTGTATTGTTCATTAATCTCGATATTTAAAAAAAAAAATTTGTCATGATTCCGAATATAAAAAAGCATTTATCATGTTTTACAATATTCATTTATATACATTTTTGGATATACAAAAATATAATTTGATTTTAATATGCTATATCCAATGTGGTATTTAATTTGTAAAAGTACAACTAAATATTGAATATTTTTTTTGTATATGGTAAAATTATTTCAACTTTTTACATTCTGTATAATATAAAATGCTACAATATGTCAAAATCTATATTGTCAAAAATAAATATAATATTCACTTCTTTAAATATACAGTTTCTTTAATAAACTTTTGTTATATTAATTACAACATAAATATAGATAAGAATCATATTGTGTACAAATAAATGCACATATGCATTAACAAAATATGATGTACAATTATAATTTGTGCATGTAAATACTGCATCTACAACAATTATAATGTATCTATACATGTACGTTTGTCTTAAAAACAGAGAAGGCAAGCCAAACTTAATCTGTAAATATTTTAAAACAAAAACTTTTAAGCATTTTTTGATTTTAAGATAAGAATTCATCAGTATTTAAATCGAATATTAAAATTCAATGAATCTTATAATATTATAGTATAGTCATGTTAATGTGTCAGTTTTATATGAATGATATATCTTTATCGTCAACACGCTCGATCGTAAAACCTACATTATTTTTAATATGTTGAAATACTTATGATATTGCCATACCTGTATTTTGTACTATTCGTGCAGTATTTGTTCCTGAAGGAGGTTCTGTAGATCCTGCTGTAGACGCACTAGCACAATCCACTTCATCTCGTTTACCATCTAGTCTATAAATGTAATTTATCATTTATATCTCATTATTTACATGACTAGAAAATTTAAATGATATTTTACGATATAATAATAATAATAATAATATTTTATTGTACATCCTAATGTAATAACTTTATGTCTATTACAATAAGCTTTTTTGGCATAATGGATTGATTTATTTAGTATATCTTTACTTATTTTAGGGATAGTTATTCTAATCTTATAACATACATTAAATATAGATATATTTTATGCTATAAAAGAATTTTAAATAATTAATTTAAAACAATTTATAAAAATTTAATTTTCATGTAAATACACTGAATTGTTTAAAAAAATGTATAAGTATATATTTTGTTAAACTCAGGAAAAGTTTGAAAGATCTGGAAATAGATGAATAGAAGAAAAATTTAAGTTATTAGAGAAAATTATCATATATAAGACAATGATTTTTAAGCAAATGCTAGGAAAAATTGTAACTACTAGATAGATGGTAAATTAGAAAAATTTGTACGTATTTTCAATAGTTAAAAAATAATAGCATGCATATATTTAAATCAGACAGGTTATAGAATACAAGCAATGTAATTGTATTACATGATACACAAGAAGTTATGTACAATACAAAATAATTAAGTATCAAAATTATTGATGAGATATGAATTAAATTAGAAATATTGTATTATAAGAGTACAAACCTATGTTGTTTAAGCAATGTACAATCTCCACCTTCAGTTGAGTCCAAATTATAAACATACAAATAACCCTCAGCACTAGCCACCAACAACCTAAGTACTTTATGTACGCTGTATAATAAAATACATTTTAGAAAAAGTATATATGTTTACATACGTAATTTATTAATTAAACTTACACTGTGATGGCACAAACATTTTTTAATCCTTGAAATGGCAAATGGACGCTAGCAAAGGCACGTCCTTGATTGAAAACATCAGTTACTTGTGAAGGTAAATAATTAGCTGATGCAGATACAGCCTTTGTTAAGTATCCCATCCAAGTTTGTGATTCTTCTGTTGTTTGCCGCAATCTGATAATAGTAAAAGAAAATTTGAATCATTAAAATGAAAATTTGACACTAGCATTAAATAATTAAATAATGACAAATTACATACGCTTCCTTTGGTTCTTCCAACTTGAAAATATGCACTGTTTCTGTATTACTTGAACAACAAAGAAACATAGAGTCCACACTAAAAGCAAGACTGCTTATAGATACGCATCGCTTAACTCCACGACGAAACTCAAACAGTTTTGTACCATCATGAACCTTCAGAGATATAAAGAACCTTCAGCAATGCATCTAAATTTAGGAACTGATCAAATAATTAATGCCATATGAATAATTAAACTTACATGGAAAACTCTAATTACAGTACCCTTTTCGGAAGCAGTAGCTACTTTAGTACCATTAGGGCTAAATGCAAGTGCTGCCAATGGGCTGTCATGCGCAGGAATCATAGTTTTAGCTTGCTAAAAATAAAGAGTTCATTTAAATGTATGATCCCTATCTTTGTTAAGATTTTTATAATACTTACAAGATTAATTGCATCAAATATTTGAACTTCACCAATTGTGTTTGAACCTGGATAAGCTAAATAGCAATTATCACTATTTATTGATAGTGTACACAGACCTGCTAAATTAGGTGGAGTATCACGAATTGTGTGTAACACTTTCATGTCTCTTATGTTATGAATATATAATGATTCTTCCAGACATACTACTAATCTCTGTAAATTTATATTACTTTATAATTCCTATATATTTAACAAGATTATGATAATATGATGTATATCGTTTTATTAATAGAAACTCGTTTATAGAAATATTTGATACATCTGATCTATCTATAACTGATATTATTTAGGAGAAGTCCCATTTAAGTTAGTTGTTCCAAGAATGTTCATGTTTCTTATGTTCAAGTCTCCTTCATATTAAATAAAGAAAAGATTAAAACTAATTGCTATAAAAATAGTTTAATAAATGTTATTTCATAGCTTTATGTATCAGAATACATAATTTGACATAATACACAAACTTAATTTCATCCACAAAATATTTATTTCAATGAAAAGAACTAAAATTAAAATTTAAATAAGCTAGTTTCTATTATCATACTATCATACATTTACAATTGCTATTATAATATGATGAAACTTACTGCCCTATTCAATTTCACAGCCAAAATAGTATTAGAATAACTATAATGGCAAATTTCAGTGCCCTTCCTAAAGTGACAAACTTTGAGTTTACGAGGCGATCTTAGACTAACTACCGCCACAAGACTGCTGCTGAATAGTCGTTCAACAATGTATATGTCTTCAGTATCTGTAGTTTACATAATGATACATAATTGAAAAGATGATCTAGTAAAGAGATATGGTAAAAAATACTAAAGATAATAGAATATATATTAAAGAAACATAATTTCTAAATTAAAGGTTTTCAAAAATATAAAATACTTGTCTATGCATGTATATATGATTAATATATACAAACAATTTCAACGTTTATTTTTAAATGTATAAAAATTTGTTACCATTTTCATATATTTTCTCAAGATGGTCAACAGAGCTTAAAGAAAAAAGTTTGTAGCCTGCCTTTGATCCTACTGCCAAAGATCTGAAATGAATTTTATATAGAATGACTATTATCAATAAGATACAGGGCTTTGAAACATTAACAAGTTTTCAAATTAAATTACATTGCATTAGCAATTAGTAATAGTTAGTACAGTAATAATTATTGCAAATATATTGATATTGTATAGTATAAAGTATTATATATTAATAACGGATTAATTAATAAGGAAATAATTCTTCTTTCTTCAAGACAGCTTGAAACAATGATGACAAATTAAAAGTGGCAGAGAAACCAAGATAATAACATGATAGTGATAAAAGACATTAAGTATATAAAAATTTTTATGATCATAATCATTTTAATCATAATAATCATTTTATAACAATGATACGCAAGGTAATCGATATGTATACTACTACATCAATAATACGCATCAATAATAGGTAAACGAAGATGAATAACGCAGACGGATAGAAACACTATAAGAAATCCAGATATGTACGCGTCAGCAGGTATACACAAAATACAGAATGTTTTATATAATTGATGAAACAAAGATATATTAATACACAGGATATATACTTAATTTTGTTTAAAAAAAAAAACAAATTTCACTTCGTAACGAAGTAACAATAAGGTTAGGGAACAAAGGACGACGTCCTCACTTCACAACCGAGGGTGCGACACTTACGTGCAATCCTGATTGAAGTTAACAAAGAAAACACGACTTTGAGGATCAGTAGTCTGATTTGCGAGGTTCATTAGTCCTGATATACTGTATTTTAATCCTTGTGTCAATACATCCACGTTATGCACGAGATTTTGCATAAATCGCACGGACGATCCGCGTAAGAACACTTTATCCACTTCTTTCTTAATTTCTTTTTATATCCTTTTCTCTCTTTATTTTTATTGCCTCTCTTTATCTGTTTCTCTTTTTCCTTGTACGTATGCTCATACAAATACACGCACGCGCACGCTTCTACAAGATTTGTGAACAGATGTCGAACTCGGTGTCGACGATTCCTACAAGTGACTATGTATACAGCGCAGTGTACAGATTCATACTACCAATGTTTCATATATCGAACAGCTGACAATCTCTACTAAGCTGACTAACTGGCGGAACAACGAAACTGAAACATCAAATTTTATTTAATACATTTTATTGTCATGACAACTAATACGAATAATTAAACATTGTTATAATACTTTTCCTATCGTTCTTTATTGTAAACTTTATTTTGTAATTATTATATTAATAAAATCATTTCTTATATCTCGACAAACCAATAAATATGTTAATAAGGGAAACATGTTGTACTTATATCTATACCTCCATTCCTTTATTAACAATTATTTATGAATTATACTTAATTATAATATCCTATTAAAATACAAAATTAAATAAATATTAATACATATATATATATATATATATATATATATAAAATTTGTATTTCAGTGTTACATAAATTACACATGCGCATGCGTGCGCGCGCGTTTGGTATGATAAATTAAAGGACTTATAATATAAAAATATCCAAAAAAATGAAAAATATAATGTTTAGGACAAAGGTTCCATTATTATATTAACGGATTGTTTATATGATGTCGGATAATTTTTAATAATCTAAAAAGCGTTCAAGTATTTTTTCCAATTATATTGTCTATAATAACTAGAAAATATGTCATTCGTAAAAAATGATAAGCTTCAATAAGAAATTTACATTAGAGTATGCTTATTACATTCTCATACGGATTATATGTATGTATTCACATTTAAAGATCAGCTACTCGAGGAAAACTAAAAAAGAATTTGCACTAGGAAATTGTTTTATAAAGTACACTTAAAATTTAAACTGAAGCTAAAAACTACTTTTTGAATTCCTTCTTTCTTAAATTACGACTCTTAATACAAGACAAATATACATACTGAAAAACAATTACTGTCTAGCCATTAAATAATTATCCGTATAATTATTTAATCTCATTAAGATGATCTAGAGACTCAGTACACATCCAAGGGTATATATGAACCTTAATTCGAGTTAATTTAATTCCAAATGAAACTATGAAAAAAGATTATTCAAAAGGATAATTAAAAAAATATCAGCTAATAATACGTATGTGCATATGCCATTATTATATATAGCATCAACTAATATATATTAAGTATAATCTTATACAGATGTCATCTTTCATAAACTAGATATATATAACATATCTACTACTCTACTGCACTGTAAAGATTATCTACTAATCTACTACTTTTTCATTATCCTATTACTATCTGTTAATAATTTTATAAATTATCATATATGCATAAAAATTTACGAGTATTTTAATTTATAAACAAGGTAATATGAATATGAATTTACTATTTAATAAGAATGTTGAACGTAGATAAGGATTGAAAAAAATACGATCTGGTGTAACTCGATAGTTATATCTAGGTACATACTTTTTATAAATATCTATATACATATCTATATGCTTACTTCTTACTCTTACTTCTGCTTCTATCCTATCGCCTTCATTGGCCTTCATAATGGTTAGTTGCAGTGGTTAAAGAACATTTCGTTCGGTATTCAGTAGTGCTGCGACAACGATAGCGGTAGTGTTAATGATGACTGAATAAATCATTTAATATAAGAGACGTATTAGTTCTGTCAATATTTAATATTTTATGTGTATAATTTAAAAATATGAAGCACGAGGTAAAAAAGAAATAAGTATCGCGTAAATTAATGATTTACATTAATCATCAAACTGATTTGTTGCATTGAGGTTTTATGTACTTAAATTTGCTGAATTCCTGGGAAATATGGATATGTTTGGTCTTCATCAATTCGTTGCAGCACCAATAAAAAATCTTTTTCGATTTCAACGCATTAAAGAGTAAGATATAACAACACAACTAATATTAATTAACAAATGTTAACTGTTTCAACATTTAGTATCTTGTTAACTTGCTTAATTTTTGCAACTAGTGAAACAATGGCTGTCTAAATTCATATTTAACATTATAAGAAAAATATTTGATTATATTTCATTTTTGCATGATATCCTATTTACATCTTTAATGACAAATTTGAGCTTTCATCCTTATTTATAAAGTATTCTAAAAACTAATACTTTATATTTTTAATGTAGCATGTTATCGTATTTCCTTTGTATATCTGTATGAAACCATAGAAGTTTATTTTCTTATATAATATAACTGGTTTTAATAATACTTTTACATAAGAAATTTAAGATTTTACGTAACTGTTGTATAATGAAAAAAGTATTCTATTTAATAAATTTAAAAATAAGAAATCATTTTCCTGCATTTTTATCTACATTCTCTACGAATAAATTTCCTCCATTATATTTTTTAATTCTCATCCTGTTTGCTAGTAGAATTAAAACTTTGCATGCATTGGAAATTTTAATTGGGCCTATTTAAATGAAATGCATTGCTATTATGCTTATAAGTGGACAAAGAAGTAATTTCATCAAGTAATGTTATCTATAGAAGATTCAATTTGTATGGATACTGAACTATTAAATCTTTACAATGTTTTGGAATATATGGAACGTGTATTATCATCAAATGTAGGTTGACAAGTAGGTATTATATATATTTGTGTATTAACATTTATGTAAACTTTAGTACATATTTCCCAATTTTTAAAATAATATGGAATCTTTTGTTTTATTTATTATTTGTGTATATTTATAAAATCCTATGTTTATTATGTCACTGTTATATGTTACTTACACATATTAATATCAAACAAGTCTTATGCTACTATTGACAAAAATATATTGATAAAAGATATATATAACAAATAAAAAAATATTAATTTTATACTTTTGACTGCTGTATTTAAAGAACTCGAGGAGATATTTGATTTATTATAGAAACAAATATTTTTACATTTTATTTTCATACTATGTTATTAGTAAGTTTTTATGTTACATTGTTATAAATAAGTAAAGAATTAAGTAAAACATTAGAATAAACATCCTGTATATTTCTTACAAGAAGAATACTGATTTATTATCATTATTTTTGTTTTTCAATACTTTCTAGATTTACATTATATGCTTTATATGTCTTAAAAAATACAGAGCAAGAATTGTGATTTGTTCATTGGAACAATGTATACATATATATGTATGTTCTTATTTTAATTTTTTTATGGTAGATTTATACGTCTTCAGTTTATAATTTTCTTTCACATTTTTTAAACATTTCTTTTTCCATATTTTACATTCTAATTCTATATTGTATCTATAATTTATTTGTATATATGTATATGTA
Organism: Bombus haemorrhoidalis; assembly: GCA_014825975.1. Classification (NCBI taxonomy): domain Eukaryota; kingdom Metazoa; phylum Arthropoda; class Insecta; order Hymenoptera; family Apidae; genus Bombus; species Bombus haemorrhoidalis. Next base: position 15,675,165 of record CM026171.1, read on the forward strand.
ACATCTTTTTCTTTCAGTTTTATTAGTAATTCAGCAGTTACTAATAAAAATTCTAATTTGGATAGTAACTTTTTAAAAGAGTCAATCACATATTTACTAAAGTCACACATATTTTTATTGCAGAATATGAAATAACTGCAATTCTCAATATTTTCTTACCCAAAAACATTGTCTTCCTTATAACCGTGAAAAATGTCAAAATTATCAAACACTTTTATTTAGAATAACAATGAATTTGCAAGTAAATGAGTAGCATTATAAATTTTTGATCAAGATTTAAAAAAGAGGATTAATAATAATGAGTTTATACTTATTTTCTATAAAATTATGATTTAAAAGTAAACGCTTTTTTTGAGAAAATCAAAATTAATCATTTGTATAAAATGATTAAATTTCATAAGAAGGAAAATAACAAGTTTTTCTTTAAGCTAGGTAAACTTTTTTTTTATTATAGCGTTAATTTATGATTTCTTGTATCCAAAAGATGAAAATATATATGATATTAGTTAAAATCGTTAAAACAGGTGGATGTATAGTCTGCCTAACGAGATGAGACAACAAACAGAAAGTGATTGCTGCGGCTGCGGCTATTGGCTGTCGATTAATGACGTTCATATTTCTAGTTAACAGCTCAATTTATATTAAAATATCTAAAAAAACATTGTAAAATTAATTGTACACAATAATATAATAAATAATGAACGATAATGTAAAAAATAATTAACAATTACAAGAAATGATTATTATATTAAATAAATTTTTTCTTATAAAATATTTCAATTTCTGCCATTAATTAATGGATAATTGTAAATCATAGAAGTGACGTGCGAATATGAACTTTATTCAACGATTTCGTAACACGATACTATGATACGCATAAAAAGCATTGCATAATTTATATAATAGCATATATACAAATTTTTGTATTTGAATACCTATATATAATATAGAGAAATATTCTGTGCATTTTCTCTTGTTTTGTAGTTACATTAGAAAATATTAGCATTTAAAGTTAAGAATTAAAAAACTAATGTAAATAATTCACAGGTAAATAGAAATATTGTATATAGCATTTTTTACCTAAGAGGAGCATACTAATCCTTACGTTATAAGCAAAATCGACAACATATACGAGCAATGTCACTATATCTGATAGATAGGCATTTTTCATGTATATATGTTTCTACTGATCATACTTTTCATAATTTTTATACAGTACAATTTTTTTATTTGTGATAATAGAACAATGGTAAACTATAGTTCAAATTATTCGAATAATTTTAAATTAAATTAATCTTATAACAAATTTTCAAAGCTGCATGAAAACAAAGTTCTATTTAATAATTTATATCTATTTTTTACTTACGTTTTCATCAAAAAGTAATATTTTTTAATGAAAAAACATTTGTTTTTTGTATTAATTAACGGGTCAATCTGTATATTTCTTTACACTATGACAAAATAAATAACTGTGTACTATTTTAAGTTTTGAATTTTGGAATAACTTTGTAGAAGTATTGATACAAAACTGTAAATATTATTTAAATAATATTTTTCTATATATGTTTTATCTTGTCTGCTCTTGATATTTCTTACTCTTATCCCCGACGTATGTAAACAATATGTGATGAGTGAGCCAAGAATGAGAACTATACAACTAGCAATTCTCGGAACAATATCTCACTACTAACGTAATTTGTTCCAAATTCTACGGGAGTTTAGTGCATGTTACTATAATTTTCATTTAACATCAGTATAATATTAATTTCATACGATTAATTTTCTTTATTATCTCTTAATTTACTGTGATTCATGCAATGAGATATTAAGTTCGAATAAACAGTAAAATTTCATAAAATTCAAATTATAATTAGAATTTTGTGCTTTTTCTAAAATAAAAGCAGTTAAAAGTTTAAAAAAAAAATGTGTATATATACATATCAGATTACTAAGAGTTCGATGAACGTATAACCGTCTGTACCGTTTAATATTAATCATTGTTCATTGAACACATTGAGATTATATACTAGGAACATGTATATATTAATCTATTATATAGTGTGCTCCGATGTATATGAGAAATACGGCAGAGATAAATTCAGGACATAAAAATGTTAAAAAAGATTTGTATAAACATGCCTAATATGGCCTTGGTTTCGACTTAATCGTAATACATTAAAACATTGTTTAACGTATTTTCGCATAAAATGATGCTTAACTTAGATAAAATTATAAAAATATAAACAGGCACATTGTAAGTAGTTGAAAAATAAAATAGTAAAAATGTTAATTGAAACAATATGTGAATATTATACATATACATATTTTTTTCTCGTTGAAGGTTACGTAAAGGTCAAGATATTCCGCATCGTTGAATCTTTTTTGTGGAGTTATAAGATTGTTATAATGAAAATATGTAGTTTCATTTAAAAATACTACGATGACTTTAAAATCTCGAAAAGGAGTGGCCTTGAAGAAATTTTTTGCCTATCACAACATTTATCCCTTCGAACTGAATATTCTCTTCCTCTGATATTTTTTCCTATCATAAAAAATAACCGAGATATTTAAGATGATCAAGTTAGGTGAAATACCCTGTAGAAGATTCTTTATTAAACGAAAATTCCTCCATTTAAATTTCCTCTTCCTTGTATCTTAGCACGTCTTTTATTTTTCGAAGTATGTAATTACTCCCCAATCGTCATAGGTCTAATAATTAAACCAAGTGACGTTATGCACGCAAAGGAAAAGTCGTCAAATGCTAAATGTTTGAAATTATGGCTAGACTGACGATGACATAGATAAACTCTACGGTTTTGCAGGTAATCCACATGTTTTAAGTTTAAGGGAAAGCTGTTTTGACCAAAACTTTTTTTATAGATCAGTTGACGTCGACAACTTGATCGTTAGGTGGGCATCATAAACTTTGGCTGTTTCAATGCATTTTGCTCTTGTCCACGCATATATAGGATATTTCACTATCTGAAATATTTTCAGATATTTCAAATTATTTCAAACAATAAACAAAAATATTACTTCTGAAAATTGTAAGCTTTAAAAAGAAATGCACAATATGATAACAATAATTTCTTTACAAGTAGAGATGTCAAAAAGATTAGCAAGAGACCAATGCTGTTTTTATCAAATGGAATATTCAATTTCTCATGTTCAAATTCGATAGAACAACGAGTTTTTAGCATAGAAGTACTAAGATATAGTTGTCCTAAAATTTACCGTACCCGAAATACTTGGCGTCATTTGGCTCTTCTATTGTGTAATCATGAAGTCAACCAAATTAAATCTCATGTCATTTATTTTAATGAAATAATAAGAATGTAAATACAGCAGTAATATGATAATTGAACTCGATGCGAAAATTAAAAATACAGCGAAATAACCTGATCATATCTTGATCAGTTTATCTTAAACAACTGACCAAACTTACCATTGAAACGTAATACCGTTAAAGAATACAGAAAAACGAGTTATATCAATCTACTAATTACCATGAGACAACCAATAACTATGTCATTATAGAACAATAAAATTTATGTATTTAAAAATTTTTCACTTCTTCAAAATTTTCACTTGAACCAATCCTAAAAAGTGGTAATAAATTTTAACAAATTCGTTTATTCATCAAAACCGAGACTTTATGAATTCTATGAATGAAATTTAATAGGACTTATAGTTGATATAAAATGCTAGTTTACACATGGAATGTTCCATGTTGACAACTACAAAGAATGCTAGAGCTTAGAGCAGCGGTTCTTAACCTTTTGTTTACCACGGACTTCCTTTACATAATTTTTTGTTGCCGTGGATCTTAAAGACTTACTTCAAAATATAAATAAGTTAATTCAAGACCTAATGTGTCAAATATGTATGTAGTTATTATATTCATCAATTGCTCATTAACAACCTTCAAATTTGAAGAAAAGAGATTCATTATAAATATAATACATATACCAAATATTTTTTATTCAAATAATACATTAATAATCACAGAGTAAGAACCGTTGAGGTAGAGTATCTCGCTTTTTTTTTTAATTTGTACTTTGCAATTTGTCCAGTTGAACATTCGGTAAATTTTTTTAGTTTTATCGCTAATTAACATGTGGATGGCTACCTCCAACCGGATACCATCTTCGAGTGAGAGTACCTTAGTATCCCAGACAAGCGTCGCACTTGCATTAAAACTCGCTTAGCCTATGATACAGAAGACTTCATTCATGGCACCTTTCCTCAAGCAACGCAATGTCGCATTTTATACCATAAATAACGTTATTTAGAACATTACAGCCAAAGATCAGAATTGTTGAATGATATTCAAGTTATTATTAAAGTTACTTCAGAAAATACGGTTTTGAGGAAAATGCGTTAAAAATTTTCCTCGTCCTCGTACTATCAATTACTTGTGATTCATAATACATATGAATGTTCCTTCGGAAATAAAACATTTTTTAATTCATAATTTTGATTTTTTTTTTAATACTTTTATTTTTTCTATGGATATTTAAATCTTCTACATTATTTTTAATTCAATTGTGGAACATTGATAGTACATTTAAAGGCATATATTATTCTTAATAATAATTTATATATATATATATATATATATATATATATGTTATATTATAATATGATCTTTTTATTTATTTCATATTCGTGATAATGTATCAATTGATATGAATTGACTCTATTTTCTAGAAATTTCATATCTCTTTTATAATGTATGTTTACTTTTTATACAATTGCAAAGAATACGAAACGCAATTCAAAAATTCAATATTTCATAATCGTATGAAAAGTAATTATTATGTAAAATAAATTACTATATATTTTTCTTTTAGATATGCTTACACTTGTAATAATCACTTGTATTTGATCTTGTAAAGTGTTTTAACCTTTTTTAATCTGTATGTACTTGAACATTGCATGCTGTAAAATCAATGTAACTTTGGCAAAAATTGCAGCTAATGCGATAATGTGATTTGCACAACTTCATCAATTAGCTGAACATTATAAGATTCAGAAGTTCTGAGAATCATGAAGAATTTTCTAAAAAGACCTTGAAAGATAATTTAACCTCCGAATAAACAATTGTTTACGGATATTCTATTGCTTCAAGCCAATGAAGAAATCTAAGGTATAACGCAAATCAGAAGCTTTTCTTGAAAAAGATTAACACGTGTTTAGTTTAAGCGATATAAGATTTGATTAGTACGATTTTTCTCAAAATCTCTTTTTCCGCATTATTTTGTAGGATTTATTTTTAACGCTGCAATGGTAGCATAGCCCCTTAATGCAGTCCTTCTATATATATATATGTATTATTATATGTAATTATAATTTAGTATACTAATTAACTAACTAATTTATTTAGTATACTAACATATCAATATAATTGTATAAATATATTATAATAATTATACACTGTGGTTCTAAATTTGTGTTACAAATAAAAATATGGTTTATAATAAGATGAAATCGAAAATAACGAAAGTACGTTGGGGGTCTTATTTTCGAGAAAATCATGAAAATTTAATGTTCTTGAAAAACATGTACCAAATTCTGAATTTTTAAATTCAGAAAATTTCTTTTACTATACGTTTAATAACTGTAATTTTAATAACACACTGTGTATAAACAACTTTTTATTTTTTCGGAATAAAGTATTTATTCTACTTTGTACATTTCCTTCCTTATATATTATAAATATTAAACATATACTAAACATTTTACGATGTTAAATATATAATATAAGATATACAATACCTTAATATTTAGTAAATAAAGATAAATATATTAAAAAGAAATAAATTGTACTAAAATAATGTATTAAATTCTTACAGAATAAAATGGATGAATCCTCCAGCATGTAGTAACGAAGCATATATACCTACTTCTGTAGAACACATGGCAAATGTAGCTACTCATGGAATTTGGGTTGTACCATCAGTTATAGGTAGCTTGGAATTGGTTCGCCGCTCTATGACATGGACCCAATTGGTATCAGCTTATGTATATGGCACATCCTTGATTCTTATTTTTACGGTCTCAACGTTTTTCCATAGTGTACATTACTGCAATAATAACAGGTAATTACTATTACATATTTTAACTTAGTTTAGTTTATATAACTTTGTCCATCATTTCGTGTTAATGAAATAACAAATAATTATATTACAGACACCTTAAAGAAACACTTCATCGTTGTGATCGTGCCATGATTTACATTTTTATTGCTGCTAGTTATTTTCCTTGGTTAAATGTAGATCACTTCCCAAATGATGAATTATTATTTACAATGCGTTATGCTATTTGGATTATGGCAATATTGGGTATACTGTATCAACAAATCTTCCATGAACAGTATAAAATGTTAGAAACAATTTTTTATTTAATTATAGGAATTGGTCCTAGTTATGCAATTATTAATGCAGTAAGTATATAATTATACATTGAAAATACGACTATGATTAAGAATGTTAGATAATAATGATCGTACATTATTTAAAAATTTATACCTTAATACTTGCAGTATCATCAATATAACATTACTGAATTAAAATTGGGAGGACTGTTTTATATTTTTGGCATTGCGTTTTTTAAATCTGATGGAAGAATACCATGTGCACATGCAATTTGGCACCTCTTTGTTGCTGTAGCAGCTGGTTTTCATTATTATGCCATACTAAATCATGTCTTTCCTGCAGTCTGTCTGTCAGATAATTTTATGACAGCAGATGTATCATCATTACCAAAACTGTTAAAATCTCATATTGATGAGTTATAAAATCGAATTTTTTATTATATTAATTTTGTATCACATCAAAATTTTACAAATGAGAATTTTTAATATAAAATTGATGAAGTAAGTATTATTTTTGTTTAATCTTCAAATATTAATTTACAATTATGAGTCTAAAACTATTAAAAGAGCGATATCTCTATTATTTAAATTTTTTGAGAAATAGAGATTATCTAATATGGAGAATGTACTAATTTTAAAAAGTAATTATATTAACCCTGCGGAGGTCGCGGTCGTAAAAATTCCTTCAGAGGTCGCGGTATATTTGAGAGATGCAGTAACTTAAAATCTATATTACAGTGCTTATTTTTGCAAGAAGACTGTATAAATATATGAAAAGTCTTTAATTGTACTAAAATTAATACAAACTATAATATATAGATATATTTACAGTATATATAAACTATATTTAAATATAAAGAATGAACAATTATATATTTAGAAATATTTAGAATTAAATTTTACCTGTATCTGTCAGATCAACCACGATCTTCGGAGGGTTAAGTACCTGAAATATACATATAAGAATTATATTCTTGAATTGTGGATATTTGTCAAAATATAATTAAAAAAAGTAGCGGTAAAGGAAATATTCAGCTATCATAAAATTGTTATTTGTAAAATATGAATTTCTACGTATTTGTACTAGAAAAGTAATTTATACACGCTTTAATAATAGTTTTAAATTTAAATATAATGAATTGGAGTATTACATAATAAAACTACGTTCATCCGAACATATTGGGAAATAGTAATAACACAATTCAGATAATTGGATCATCGATATGATAGAAGTTTATTGATTCTCTATTCCACTTATTCAAATAACTCAATTTCAGCTCATTCCTTTGTCTCTTTTTTTTTTTGTTCATATCTTTTTACGTTTTGGGATTTTGTGCGTTTCAATCTGTTTAAGTTATTAGGACATGGTGATGATATTTACGATATTTACATCATTCCATATTCATATTCATACACCTATTATAGCATTACTAGGAGTTAAGTTATCTTCTGTACGAAAAAACTTGTCAAACAAGAGTTGAATTGATGTCGATGAGAGCACAATTTGATATTTTTATTTTCTTGCAGATGGACACAAAGAGGACATATGTATGAAGGTTAACTACGTTTTGTTACATCTGTTTTTTTCTTTAATACGTATATTTTACTTAGCTTCACTAGATTGTATTCCCAATATGGTTGATTTGTCAATATTATATTCTGATGACAAAGTTGATTCGTCCATTTTCAGTCGTTTCAGGATATTATATTTTTTACCAAGATTTAGTATTATTCTCTTTCCAACATATATTGCCAAGATACTGATACATTAAATTTTTTTCAATAATTTGAGCCAATTTTGAGTTTCATTGTTATATAGTATCATTTTAGTAATGTGTTCATATTCCTTCATTGGGACATATGAAATATGTTCTGAATACGACAAATAGCTAGATAATAAATAATAGAAGATTAGCTACAAGTTCAAATATTTGTCAACAAAGCTCTACTTTATATATGTACTTTCTATATAATAATTTGATTTTATATAAAAAGTATGGTAAGGAGCCCAAGTTTGTACAATAAGTCAACATGTTAGTTAAATTAGAGATTGACAAAATTTGATCAGATAAATGGAATCCTATCGTAATAGTAAATGATGCCTAACATTTTAGTATAAATTATTTACTTCCTGTATAGCATATATTTGTATAACAATTATTTTTTAATAATCTTAGATAGTTCTTTTTATAATGTATAACATTTTTATAAACATTAGCTTTTATTGTTGGTTATAAAACAAATATTATTTAATTCATATGACATTCATCTAATGAGAAATAAATAATCAAAATTGTCTGTTCATTAACTTTCTGTATTTACAAGAATATTGTGCCAAAAATTATATCAAAATTGTATTGATATACATACAAATTATATAGTTTCTATAACATAAAATAGTAGAATTTATATATAGAACTTATTATTTTACACAACATATAACATAAGGAAATATCTGATATCTTATATTCTGTTGTAGTATGTTTAAGTATTTTTAGCTATTTTTCCTATAACTTATGATTATGAAAGTGTAATGGTAATATAATTGTTGTTTCTTTTCTGATGATTATTTTATTAAGAAATGTAATTGTGATGTATGTTGCTAATACCATAAATTTATAAAATAATTGGTGTAGTTTTATTATTAAACAAATTTTGGATTCATTGCTTTATTATTTATTTGTATCCATATGTATATAATATGTTAGAGGCAGCGCACCTTCCTGCCAACATAATGGCAGAGAACCTGCCGCTATTTAGCCTTACAATAATTTATGATTGAATCGATGGCTCAGCAAGGACCTGCTTGCTAGTACTGGCTGGGTCCTTGAGTGTAAAATAACTGATGTAAAACTGATAGCCGTCGAGCTATAGGGTATTGATAGCATGACTGTTTAGAGGATGCGTGAGAGTATTAATAAAATTAATTTTTAACATATATGTAAATAATAACATGTTCAAAATATTATTCATAATTGAAACATTTCAATGTTATTAAAATTTTTATTAAAAAGGTAAAATTATAATAATGATAATATAATAATAATAATAATTATTATTATTATTATGTTATCGTGGGGCCGCTTTTTCCTTCCAACTCTATGCTATTCGGTCCGAGTATACAACCGCATTAAGAAAAGAGAGAAAAAAAACAGAGATCGGGTTATTTTTATAGAGTGGCGTTACCCAACGAATCCTCAATTCTCCATTGAAGCACCTTACCACTAAGAGCCTTACGATTTTACAGTCCACTACAGGATTTTACTTAACATGTTGAGAGAGATGAACAAGAGAGTATCACTGAAGTGTGTTGGAAAGATGGCGTGCTTCGAACAACATTTAGGCATGAATTTAAAGTATAAAAATATTTACAATTTTGTGCACTCTAGTGAGCAGAACGATTTACGCTTCACAGGTATCAACCTACTCATCTTTTCCTTAAAACCGCAACCGTTTTGTATAGCCTTTCCAAGATTTTGTAGAATTTCGCTCGCGTTTTAATTTCAAACAATCCGAAAACTATCTCAAAATTTAAATAAAGAAATACGCAACAAGAAAATTAATTTGGATAATAATTTATATTTAAAACTGAATTATAATAGATTGAATACTTTAACGAAGATTTGAGCTCTCATAAAATTTATTTAGATTCTGAGCGTGAAGGTTCTAACGATCCTAGTTTCTTGGTCGTAGAGCCTATTATTTACTTGGATTTTACATGACAATTTACGAGTTATTTATTACCTAATAACACAAAATGTTATTAACTAATACTAATGAACAACTTATTTTGCCATTGTAGCGAAAGGTAAATACGAAATTTGAGAGTGATCACCGTTATTACTGATTAATAATTTTGACATTTAATTAATAAATTTGTTAAATGAACTTTTGTTTGTTGTCTCGGTTACATTGTTGTACAGTTAAATTTGCCGTACTAGAATTTACCCTGCTATAGTATAAAATATTCACGCTAAAGGGAGCCACAAGCTCGTATACTATATCAGTTCACATAGCCGTAACGCAAGAAATTTGTAGTGCTTGAAGAATTTCTTATATTTATGTGTTTAATGTAAGAGAAAATAGATAATCCAGAGATATATGTTAAATGAATTAACAATCCATTATATACAGATTCATTGAACTTCATAGTTGTGTTCATTGTTGTGCATAGAAAAAATTTATACTTTCCTATGAATATACTTACAGTTAATTTTTCCAAGCAACTGAGATGGTTCTCCTATAACAGCATCGATATAATTAGACGATATAATCATGCATCAAATAAAAAGTATAATGCATTATCGAAAACCGAATCAAAAAGATTTCCAGATTATAAAATAATTTATATATTTCCTTATATCACGTATCCTTATATTTTCAATAAACTGAAGCGAAATTACACAATTTTGGGGGGTGCATTTATACCAGTGACTACATCTTTACAGATATTTGATTTCATATCAACCATGGAAAATTCAAGTCTCATAGCTTGTAGTAAGTTGAAATAACATCTAATATTTTTATATTGAATTTAAAGCTTTATCAATACAATTTATTGTAAATTTCAGATTGTTTGTTTGTTCTTATGTTACATACTATTGGTATTACGTGTAATAATTTAGTTGGAACAATATATATAGAAGATAAGAATGATTTAGAAAATCAAAATATAATAATATCATATATAAATTATTGGGGTAAAAGAATAGATTTAAGGACAACTGTCTATGATATTGTTCCTTTCACAGAAAGTTACATGAATCCTTCTAATTCGTTATATAATGTTTTAAGCATTAAGTCTTGCAAACTAAAATTGATAGTGAATACAAAATATGGAAGAATCATAGAACAAGCTAAGTTTTCTAATATTTTTGGATAATTTTCAACAATATTTATTCCCTTGATTAAATAAACATTATTACTGTAAATAAAAAGCAAATTTATTTTTATCCTTTTTTCTACAACCACCTATAATGTGCATAAGCTCGATTTGCTTCACATTGCTTATGTAACTCATGTTTCTTTTTAATAACTCGTCCCTGCAAAATATACACTTTAATTAAATACGATTATAAAAAGAAGTTAGTTAAACACAATTTCACATTCAAAATAACGAATTCGTTTATGTAAGAAAAATAATTTTTTGTCATATTTAACATACATAATAAATTAAAAAATTACTATAAATATACTTTATTGTTTGCAGCATCAATAATCTCTTTTGCCAATATATCAGATAATTTTTCGGCATTCCCCTTGTCTTGTGCACTTCTAATTAACCAATTCATAGATAAAAATTGAGCTCTATTTTCATTCATCGGTACAGGAACCTATATATATATTAATTTCTTATATTATGAATTTCAAATACCTATTTATTAAATTATTTATTTAATAAAAATTACATTTGTATGTGTACCTGATAAGCTATTCCACCTCTTAATATTTTCCGTAACTCTAAAATAGGTGTACAATTTTCTACAGCTTGATAGAAAATTATTTTTGGATCTAATATGATATTTTCTCTATGTTCAGGTGGGCTATTGTAATATTCGTTCAATTTTATTATCTTAATATTTTCAAAAGTTTCATTTAATAATTTCCTGGCCAACTTTTTTTTACCTTCTCTCATAATATAATTTGTGAATTTTCTGATATGTAGATAATACATATAAAATATAGGCAATCAACTACTTAAACCTAGAAAAACATTTCTTACTTAAGTTAAAAATTTAATTATTTACCTAACCAGTTTATCATGAAATTCAGAACATGTCTCAGAAGTATAAGCTGGTTTTATTGGTAGATGAGCTAATTTTTTTTCTTCTATTTCTTTCAATATTGCTTCTTGCTCATCTTTCTTATAAATTGGTTTTACATAATTTGTAGGAAACACACTATAAAATTGGACACCATTTTCTAAATTGTACCTGCAAAAAAAAAGATATTTTTATACTATTATATATTAATTATTTAGTGCAAGTATATGCAAAGCTTTAAAAGCTCAACATCATGTTACAATAGTTACATATGATGATAATATGTGAAGTTTTAATAAAACTGTTAAAATTAAATATTATCGATGAAGGTTATGTGATCAATTTCTATTCGTTATAAAATAAAATAACATGAATTAATATATAACGGTATGTATACAGTATTGAAATTTGTTATGTTATACCTTAAGTATTACCTTAAACTAAATAGCGTTAATGAATTAAATGTTCTTCTTCCACAGAGCATCTTTATATATTTGTTTTGATACTTCTACATATCATTACGTGCAGCGTTTGGACAAAGATTAAGCGTGAATATAGATGTCAATAATGAGGACGATATGTTACATATACTATATAGTTATATTCACACAAACATTTGGGAAATATAATTTCATTATATAATGACATTTTCTCAATTCAATAATTTTTATTATTATCAATGTCAGATTAAACTTTACTTTAGGGGTTCAAAAATTATTGACTTTTTTATTTACAGTCTCATAGTTTTTAACGTGTAGAATTTGTAAATACAAATTTTAAGGTGCGAAATCCAGTGGTTCAAAAGTTATGACTATGTAAAGTTGAACATTTTTAGGATATTTTATACTTTATTTTGACGATATATTGGCTTCTACCCATACTACGTCTAATAAATGAACCGCACAGATGATATCTAGTTAACCCACACAAATGAGCAATACGTATAGTATAAATAGTGTTTATAATTTAAAAAAAACAAATTCACTTTCCCATATTTGCGTCAAATATAAAATTTGATTTGAAAATTTTAGGTAAGTTTGTTAACCTTTTTTGTTGAAAATAATTATACATATTTAATATCTTTTTGTATCAAATGAAATACTGTATATTATATACTTTAAATAAATGGTGGAAGATTATAAGTAGTTTAGTCATTGAGTAAGTTTAGTAGTTTAATCTATATTCTTTATCCTAACTTCAAAATCCTAACTTGTCGATCGGTCTTTTATGCTAACCGATCTGTAAAGCACAATTCCCGACATTAAAAGTCTTATCTCCTCCAACGGGGTTTCCAGATCTGTATATATGACCGTGGACTGTAGGTTTTCGGATCGTTTCAATTAGCAATATCATCAAATCAATGCTATGACGGCGTTGTTACAAAATTTCACATAGGCGATGGACAAATTCATCGTCATAGATGTGATTCCTCCTCCACATCCAGTCCTTATTTTTTGTGTACATGTACCATCAGTAGCTGTAGTTAGATTCGCAAAAAATTAGTTTGTATTAATGTAACGTAACAGAAAATAAATATTACCCCAAATTAAATTCAAATTCAGCTACATACAAATTACATATTGTGCTTGACTATTTTATGCAACTAACCAGACAAGTCATAGCAAGTCGAGAAACCAACATATGCAAAATACATACAGTTATTATATTTGACTGACTTATCGCCACTCGCGTGCAATCAGTGGCTCTATTCATTGGACAGATCATGAGTAGCAGCTAATATAGCGTTAAGTAATATTAAAATACCCTAAAAATGCTTAATTTTACCAGAGAGAATTTCCTTTCTGCTTTCTTGTCTTGGAACTTTAGTATCTTAAAACTTGCATTTTCGAATTCTATACATTGAAAACTATAACATTGCAAATAAAGAAGCCAATAATTTTTGGACCTTTAAAGTTCACCTTTTTTCTTAATATCATACGTGAACATTGCTAATTTACCTATATAAAAAAAGTTATTAAATTTTTACATTTATCTACAATAAATTATTGTAAAGTTGGATAGAAATATACTTATTATTTGAATGCTTACGGTATTCTACGATAGTAGCTTAACGATATATTGATGATGGGTTGTGTTGTATAACAAGCTGGGTATTTTAGAAAAGAATTTAATTATAGCAGCGCGCTGTAGGGAAAATTAAAAACGAATGTAGTAACATACAGCAATAAATTGAACCTTTAAATTCTACTTATCATTTTAGTTTTTATCATTTTAATATCAGTCTCGAACTAAGAGAAAAGGTAACGAAACAAATGTAGTAATATCAGAGAATTCGCAAATATTTTTAATCCATAAGATATCATTTTAGAAAGAAATAATTTTCTTGATAAAGTTGCTACTAGCGCCTACAATGATTGAGGCATAGAACTATAATAGTTCATGAATTCCTTCATAGAGTCTCCAGACTTCCAAAAACATGTATATAAAACGAAAATAAATGAACAAGTAGAAGCAATTTGATGCATGAATTTTTTACCAAATTATTGAAGTTCTGATAGGGTATGGATTGATATAAACTTATCATCATTTTTCTTTTTCACTTACTCCTACATATTACATTGTATGGTACGTATGCCACCGTTGTTCATCAAATAAGTGATTGTGATAAGCTTATGGCAAAGTATACTTCTGTGATAGAGAGAAAGTCAAATTGCAATTGAAATTAAGTATTTCTGAAAAAGAAAAAGTAGGATTTTGTATACAGTGTTTGCAAAAGAACGAAATTGCACAAATGGTGCACTCGCTGCGGAATATATATGCTAGATTGTTAAAATCTTGCGGGAAGGTCTCCTAAAAGGAGAGCCTTTAAGAAGAAATTATTCTTTTGGTAGTCAGCTATTAAAAATATTAAATAATGACGGAGAATCGGGGGAATTTTTCAACTCCAACGAATCAAAGTAAGTTGTAATGTTAGAAAGTTAATGATAAGTATACAAAAGATTTTATTTACATAACCTAAACGTTAACTGTATCATGGAAAATAATAATTTTTTTACGAGTATACATACACATATAAATATATATTAAATTATTCATGTTTGATATTATTAATATTTAGGTTCTAGCAGACCATTTAATTTTCAACATTTGGATTTTGGATCTATTAATGATGTTCAAAATGAAATGTCAGGTAAAGCATGTATACCTATATTTATACATATTGTAATATTGTAATGTAATATTGAACGCACATGCAAATGTACATACACGTGTATGTGCGCCATGTATGCTCTCATATTTATACGAACATACATACATTTCATTGTAATGTAATAACATCTATGTTCATTTTATGTTAGAAAAAAGAAGACAATTCAAACTTAATTTTCAAACACAAGGAAGTAATATATCACTTAATAATTCGACAAACTCTTCTATTTCTAATTCAACTGGAAGTGCAGCTTGTTTACCAATGTAAGTTATACAATAAATAATATGATATTTAATAAATTGCAGTTTTTAATTATTTCCTTTAATATATAGCTATTTTTTTGTTTAATCATCATAGATCTTCTCGTCCAAATTTGCCTTTATCTTTGCCTAAACTACCAGTGAGACCTTGTACTGCAGTTCCACAAGAACTGCCTGATAAAGCAAGGTACGTATATTTATTAAATATACAAGTATTTAATGTTGTTAAAATGCATGTTAATAAATTATATTGTAGGGATAAATTACGAATGTGTCAATCAATGCAAAGTACTGGAAAATTACAGCTATCACCAAATGTAGTATATGATTTTACAAGTGAAGATCTTCAAGATCTGGGAGAAATAGGACGAGGAGGATTTGGTACTGTAAATAAAATGATCCATAGGATAAGTGATACTGTTATGGCTGTGAAGGTATATATAATTTAATCTTAGTATTAAAATAACTTTATTATTGAAAACAGCTTACAGAGTACATGATGTTATGTTCAATTATAGAGAATTCGTTCCACAGTGGATGAAAGGGAGCAAAAACAATTATTAATGGATTTAGAGGTTGTAATGAAGTCTAATGAATGTCCATGCATTGTGCAATTTTATGGAGCTCTATTCAAAGAGGTAAGTTTGTGATAGGATTTTTTTTTAATATTAACTTTTCATAACTAACAATAAATATCATATCTTGACTAGGGTGACTGTTGGATTTGTATGGAACTCATGGACACCTCATTAGATATATTTTATAAGTTTATTCATGAGGTATTAAAGGAAAGAATACCAGAACGTATTTTAGGAAAAATTACTGTTGCCACAGTAAAGGCGTTGAATTACCTCAAGGAAAAATTAAGAATAATTCATAGGGATGTAAAACCAAGTAATATTCTGTTAGATCGACATGGTAATATCAAACTTTGCGATTTTGGTATATCAGGACAGTTGGTAGATTCTATTGCACGAACTCGAGATGCTGGATGTAGACCATATATGGCTGTATGTATAATAATAAATAAGAAGTATTTAACATGATTTGTAAATAATTTGAAGTATTTGAATTTGTTATAATTTTTTAGCCAGAGAGGATAGATCCTCAACGTGCAAAGGGTTACGATGTTAGAAGTGATGTGTGGTCATTAGGTATTACATTAATGGAAATTGCGACTGGTTATTTTCCATATCCAAAGTGGAACTCAGTTTTTGAACAACTTTATCAAGTAGTTCAGGGTGATCCACCACGCTTATCTCCTAATGAAAATGGAAATCATTTTACTATGGATTTTGTGAATTTTGTGAATACATGGTACATTGTTTTTGCACTATTAGGCATTGCAGATATTTTATTTTTGCATGATTGAATAATGATTTTTTTTTTCTGTGGTACTATTTCAGTTTAATTAAGGAAGAGACGCAGCGGCCGAAATACAACAAATTACTAGAACATCCTTTCATCAGAAAAGCAGAAGAAGATACTGTTGATGTTTCAGCTTATATAAGTGGTGTTCTTGATAACATGGTTCTCAGGGGATTGACACCTTTTACCACTAATCGGCATTAAGTCGGAAGTATAAGATAATATTTGTACTTTAATTTCTATAAGTTTTCAAATTTTAAATTTGATTATTGTAAATGAGTAGGTTATTTGCACTCCGATTTAGTGTAGGTAGTAAAATTAATCAACGTCGATCATTGTCAATAATAAATCATTTTGTGTAGAATCATATTATTGTGTCACGAAGTTCTTATATACATAGTGATTAGAAGTGTTCTAATAACAAGTTGACATTTACTAAATAGTGTATAGAAGACAAATTCTAAATCAGCTTTCTCATTGAAACTATGATATGATTTCAATGAAACACACTTATAAAATTATAAAAGGAAACATCTTTTTATCAATTGCAATTATTTAAATGACGACTTGTAATGATGATGAAGTTAAATTTTTTCAATAATTAAATACTTCAATAATGTGTAATGATATTATACGTAATATGTTAAAGTAAACGCTATGCTTTAAGTTTTTGTAACTTCATGATATAATAGCTCTTCTTCGGTCAATCCATTCAAATTAGTACAGGAAGAAGACAAAAGAATATACATAATTATTCTTGTTGGAATAAGTAAAAAAAGATGTGTGTTAAGAGTTTAGTATATTGTTTTGATGTATCTTTTAATCACGGGATAATAAGAAAGACTTCTATTCACACATAATGTTGTAATATAAACCATATTTAACTTTTTTTTATTCCTTTTTACTATCGATATACATTAGAATGTACGTATTAAGTAAGTATGAAAAATAATTTTATTTTCTTTGATTTAATGTTATGAAAAGGGATTATGTAAGTAAAGTTGTAAGAAAATTATAAGTCTTTTGCTTTTAATCTGTTGAATAATATTGGAAAAAATAGATTTCTTATTTTTAATATTACATTATTAAATTTTTAAATATACCAAAAATTGTCTTGATTTTTATAACACAGTTCTTCTATTAATTATTAATATGTGTACATACGAGTAAATAAAAAACACATAATACACAGATATACATAAATAAATATAATAAGTATTTAATCTATATTATCCACGCGTCCATTTGTTACAGATACGTTCAATGTATGCAAGAATTTAATTTTTTAAATTGGTTCACCTTCAAACAAACTTAATAAACAATCTTTCGTGAAAGTATGTATTCCAAACATTTGAAATTCCATTTTATTTTATTCTTTGTTTTAAACTTTATAGAAAATTGTATTTTTTAATTTTTAACTAAAACGCTGCACATCAGCATAGTTCTACTCAGTTATTCATTCACAAACATACACAGGAATATATACAATTTTATTTATGATACAAATTCAAATTTAGATAAAATAATTCAAATTGTAAATGAGTTTCTCTGTGCATATAAATTTCATAAAAAATTTTTAGGTTACTTAACTACAAATATAAATAGGTATAAAGACAACAATAACTACCGAAAATGTTACGCTATGGTGTCATCAGAAGTTGATGTTGTAATTTTTTAATTAAAGTTATAAGATACTATTAATTTCAAATAGATAATATTTTTCCCAAGAAAATGGTCTTTTTCGTTCTTTTTAAATGGAATTATTCACATTGTTGTAATAGAATTGTTTATATATTTATAATATACGTACTGTGTATTTAGTATATGCATATATACATATATATAGGTACTCATAATATCTTTAACAGTAAATTTTAACTACAATCAATAATCTTTACGAGCGTGTATCTATAATATATATAAGTATAAAGTATATATTTAAATGCACCTGTATGGTGGTACACTGGTACCGTTTACCGTAATAAGAAGATGGCGATAGTGTGATGCCAGTGGGTGCTAGTGTAAGTGTATATAATGGCAGCTTCAAAGGTAACACATTTTTTAATTCAAATTTTTACCTAAATCTTTTGTACCGATTGCGTACTTATAACAAATGTTTATTAATTAAATATACCATTAACTATAGACAATTGATAATTTTAATTATGAGCGAGACCTTTTCTGCACGGATTGACGCGAATGATTATTTATATCGGTAAGTATTAAGTTTATTATAATTTATGATTGCGATTGTATTTGCATAATATTTTGGGGTAAAAACATATTTCACTCGGAAAAAATAGCGAAATAAGACGTAAATCCGAATATTATTTGGGGTACCTAAAATAATATTATACCTGGTCATGTTTTATGTATTGTAGTTTATAATTTTTGAAACAGAAGCTTGTTATTTAAATGGGAAGTTATCTAAAATTAATTATAGCAGATATAGAAATAATAATACATACTGCTTGTAGGAATCTCTATTTTCAAGTTATATATCTTCTGCGATATATATTTTGTTTAAGAATATTTAAGAATTTTGAAAGAAATATAGTTATTCGTTTTATAATTAAAAACTTCGCTAAATCTATATCGTTGATATGACAATTACTCTAGCTGCCGTTACTATTGCTGCTGCGGTAGTTGGAATCAATTTCTTTGAATATTTTATAAAAGCACCATCATTCTCCTAAAATCTATACTCCCATTCGCGTCTATATTTGTAATGTTGCGAGGTAGTATCTGGTCTTTTAAGTTAACCATTGAAATACGTCCACATCATCTTTCATGTGATGACCTATAAACATTTCCTAAGGGGATATGTTACAATCTATCGATCTTTGGTCGATCAACGCTTTTCAAGGAATTACTCTTTTCTAACTAAGAAATAAGCAGTCGTGTATAATAGGTTCTCAATATTAGTATTTACATACGCACTCTCTTGAAACTTTTAATATCTATTTTACTTCGTTTAATTAATTTTAATACAGGTGTGTAAGTAGCTACGTAGTAACATTTCTCTGAGGAAATATTTCCGACAAGAGCGTTGTACTAATTGTATCAATGATTTTTCTAAAAAGTTTTGTTACCATAAATTTCATATTCTGTATTCTTGCAATTAAACACCTAACTAGGTAATCTAAAGAAATTTACCAAAACGAGAATCACAAATGTTTGAAGTTTTGCTATAAAACTGAAAATCGAATTTAGCTTCATAACATATTATGTAATGAGCAAAATTTAACTAAGAATTATTGAAAGAAGGCAGGAGAAAGATCGTACACGATGAGGATAGAATAAAAAAGGAAATAAAATAATAACGAAAAATTTGTAATCACGCGATTGTTTGTAAACAGCGAAATAAAATTACGTGAGCAAAGAATTATGAAAGTATTTTAGCGACGATTGGTAATGATAGATGGTGGTAAAACGTAAAGTGGTCATGAGTCACAACCTGACGCGGTACGGGGAGGATAGCAGGTGCTACTACTGTTGGTGCTGGTACTGTTGGTGCTGCTGGTGCTACCATTATTGCAGGGGTGGCCAGCTGGATAGGCCAGCAAGGGAACGGATGTTCCCAGGAGATTATTGATCGTGTATGTAGATACTTCCATTTGGACTGCGTAGACAGCATGGAATTTTGCTGAAACGTATTGAATCTATCTTTTTCTAATTTTTTTAATCGGAGGTACAAAACTGGATTTATATGTACTTACCAGAGACACACGATCATATTTTCTATATTAGGGTAGAGTACAACGGTTGTCTATTTAACGTAATAGATATGTACAATACTTTTTCATAAGGAAGTTTATCAATTCCATCGGACAGGTATTGGCTACAAAACTGCATATCTTAGCTGCAGAACAATTTTTTGTCGACATTTTTCTACAATTTATAATATAATAACAGAGGTAGATTCTCTAGATCGAAATTTGCTTAGAATGAAATCGCGTTATAAAATATTTTAGTTATACAGAGCGAGCAACGTAACTGCAACTATATATAATGTAGATAGACTTTGGTAGATAACCGCGTAAGCGACAATAATAATAAGCTTAAGTAAAATTGATTCGGATGAATGTTTGATTGAAAGACGACGCATGATTCGACTTTTTCATATCGTTCGTATTTTTCGAAATCTCAGGATTACCTTCAATTCTATCAAATTTCCTCTTATTGTGAAAATTGTGGATAATTAAAATTGTTTGGGAAACTCGTAGAATAACAGCGGACACAAATAAAATATTTATCGTTCTGTCAATCTCTTTTATTTTTTATTACACTTGTGATTTTATAGACTTACGTATAGATATCATTAAAATGTTAAAAGCTTAAAAAATTGAAAAGCTTTCTTACAACGGTATATCTTTTAATCGAATATTTAATTATTAGTTAGTCATTAGATTTATCGATGCACTACGTCCTTCGAAGTAGTAGATTAAATTTCATAAAAATCACGGAAACACAAGAAGAAATCTAAAAGAGTTAAAATTTAGAGATGTATGGTGGACTTTCCAAAAGTCGTTTAATACCACTTCATCGTACGAACATTTCGAAAAACACAAGTGATAGAAGAAGAAAGAAAAAGTACGCTAATAAATAGCGTGGCCTTCCTTAAATCTATTCGTTTGGACCACAGTTTCGCTGAAGTTATTAGAAAGTGATCGAAGCGATTCAAATTATGTGCCTCCGTTATTAATATACACGTATTTAAATTACAAGTTTGGTTAGAAATTACAACAGATAAGAATGTGTGATGTGCTTAAATACGAAGTAATATTTGTATTAAAATCGAACGTATAATTTATTTGACAATATTTAAGACTATTTCGCGATTCCACGAATAGAGAGGGTTGGTCAACCATTGGATAACGCCCACACCATGAACCTACGTGCAGGGTAAAATTGAGCTCGGATCTCGTGCAAATTTGTCAGGAAAATTTTGTCCTAACGATCCTAACGGACATCAACCAATAATAAGCAGGCTTCTGAAATTTAACACGCCATTCTCGACGTCGTCGAATAGCTACGGTTCTCTCCCCTCTCCTTCGCGTTGGGATATCGCAAGTGACGGTCACTGCCTTCCTGATTCGATCAATGAAAGTACCTGTACCAGAACGTTCAAGCTATGCCACCACCCCTACTGACAATGAAGCATATGACCACCTGATTTTCATTTACATACTTTCTGCACATTACTACCCATATAGGTACAGTTCGATCATCGTCATTATTGATAGTACAGACTGTAACCTTCAAATCAATCTATTTTTTTTTTCTCTTAACACAAATAGTACGTACATACCTATTTACATTGTCTTGTATCTGCCAGAATACATCATCTACATAGGGAATTGTAGTGTATCTCGAATTAATATTTCTTTTAAATCTATATTGCAAACAAACTTTGCATCATCGATTTGTATTTTACGTTTACCTAAGCCCACTGAAACAATTTTTCTTTCATACAAAAATTATACATTCAACATCATAGAAATTGTATATTCAACGTTTTGGAATAGAATGACAGATATGAGGCTACGTAAATTACAAGTTCTACTTGCGATGACGATTCGTGTTAGAGGCATTTGCAATACAATCGTAATAACTATACAGAGTACGACTGAATAACATTTAGAAGCAGGCACGAAATAATTTCTTATGAAAACGCTTCGTTTTCAAGAAAATCGACTTTGAAAATTTATAATTTAAAATATACTCGAACATGGTTAATTCCTGCAAGGCTGAAAATGAAGCCTCGAACGAACATTTTTGACTTATTTTTCTATATAGAATAATTCCCTGCTTATTGTTTACTCATGCCTATTTCGGTAATTAGTTATGTTCAAGCATACTCGATAAATTTTCAAACGCAATTTTCTCGAAAACGAAACGTCGTATGAAAACGTTTGATTCTTTTTTCTTCTTACTTTCTCATAAGCAGCTTATGCGCGTTATTTAACCGAAGCCTATATAATAATTCTTCAAATAAAATATCACATAAATACGTTTACTCGTGTCGAGTTTTCCTCGTACGATATCATTACGTATATTTTTAAATCAATATCTGTAATAGCAATTGAATACTTGAAGATTTTGGTGTCCATTATAATAAACTTCGAAGCTCTAACAAATTGTCGATTACGGTTATAAAGTCTTTAAAAATGTGAATAACTTTAAGAAAGGTAATATATATATATATGTGTGTGTGTGTGCGTGTAGTTACAATGTACATACTCACATAGCGTGTGAAATATCGTATACATATTTATTATTTAACGATCTGATATAAAGTGTCCTTTGTTACTCACCGCTATCGATGTTATAAAACGTATTCCAAAAAAGTTCTGCCGAAGAAATTACAATAAAAATCCATCAAAATACATTGCAACAAGCTTCTTTTCAAATAGTATTTCCACTTTTCAAACATAAGCGGAAAGTTATAATCAGACATTAAAAAGATAATGCATGTATTTACCCATATATAAGTATAAGTATCTGCTTAAAAATTCCAAATGTAAGTGTTGCATAAAACAGTAAATTGCTTATACATTATAAGAGTTTGTAAAGTTAATAAGTTTGCTTTTTTTTTTCTTAAAACGGCCGATAAAATCAATTAAGGTACACGACTATGTAGAGATGCGATACGATTTAAAACAGCAATATCACTGCGATGAACCTACGTTCTGATTTTATTGCTATATAGGTAGTACTTATCTATCAATTATTTTCCATATTAGGTTTATTTCAACTTTGCGGAAGAACGTACAGATGACGTAACGAATTATAAAGAAATTCCTATTTAAGACAGACATGCCTTGTTTAGTCGAGTTTAGACACTGTTATAGACCCTTTCTTCTAAGAACATTACTTTCACCTTTTGTTTCGTTGCCAAAGTTTGTATAAAATAAAACGGCAAGGATAGAAGCAGAAATGCGAGGTCGAGTTCCCCCGTTTACTGTCCAAGAAATTAAAAGAAGGGAAAGGTTTGCGTTTGCACGCAGGTTTGAACAGCGTGTAAGTACATATGGTCCACCTGCAAAAGGGAGCCAACACCTGTCACGCACACCAACCACGGCCAATGGTTTACAGCACGGCAAGCAAGTAGATTGAAAGTGGGGGATTATCAGGGCTTTCGTTACCCCTTGGTACTAGTTTCATTCGAACGATCATGCGGTCTACATGTTTTGTTCTATACATTGGTGAGAATGTACGTACATGATGTAATAAATCGTAATCGGATTCATGTTGTCAAGATTTTTTGTAAGTTCGCATAAATGTTTCTTTCACTGTGAAGGATCTTAATTTGCATTCGATGTATTACCTTGGGCAACGTTTAGAGGTGTGTTGTAATTTTTCAATAAGAATTTTACTTGAACCCCGCACTTCGCCAAACTCTCGTATTGATTTACCGTCTAATTGTTTTTACTTGATATCGTAATATCAGATATCAGCGAATTTCCATGCATAAACGAAATGGATATACCCTTTCTTATCGATAGAATCAATCTTGGAAAAAAGATCTTTTCACTTTCGTTTTCTTCTTTTACCAATAAATAGGTACACGTCGACGTCCGTGTCCTCTAGATTCTGTTATTGCATTATCACTATAATATCGGTTATATGTAAAGTGGCTTACTTTCATAAATTTATTTTAAACAAATTATTGTAGAGCTTTTCAATAATAATCAACCTAAGTTAATTGTTATTCTAATCGCAATAGTTACGTATACCTTAAGTGTAATATAAAATTGCATAGAAATGTAACTCTCACTTTATATGGCAAATTTTAAAATAATAACGATAGGGTAAATAAAGAAGCTAGGAACTGAAATAATAATTTGTTTAATATGTTTAATAAGTTATGTATAGATATGGATACTTTCATCCAGGCTCTGAGCACGCCTTCGATACATATGCGATGAAAAATGGTGAAAATGAAGGCAGAATCGATCGATACTAAGAAACCAAGGAATCGTGGTGTATCAATTATGAAAGAAAATATGCATAATGACGATTACGGCGTCGAGGCAGAATTGACAAGTCTTTCATGGCTACAATCGCTTGACATTACAAGTGCTTCTAGTTTGCCAACACCACCCTGTTCTCCATCTCCACCTCCTGTAACACGACAGCCAAGAAAAAAACTTTCACCCCTAATCAAGGCCGAATTAGGTAAGTGAAATTGATTTCATCGCATTGTTAGTCCTGGTATCTGTATTATCATAAACTAAAATATCGTTATGAGAAGCAGAAATCCGTTCTTATGACAAATTTTGACTCGTCGAATTTAGGTTTGCAGATGCTTCTTTTTAGGAGTGTCCTAACAATTTAATAAGATATATGTCTACGGTTAAAGAAATAATAGCTACATAGATACACAGACAGGAAAAGAAACAATTTTTTAACTATTTCTTCACTTTTCTTTTCTTTTTTTTAATACTGTTCGTTTATCAAATCTAGCAAATACTTTCTCGTACACCTACGTAAGTAACTACCTACCCGCTACTATTCGATATAACGTTGTGTAGAGTTATTTACATACGCGTACTCGATCTATGTAAATAAATCTAGATATATAAACATAAAAATATTCGAGAAGCAAAGAAAATCGGCGCCTAAAAATATTACGCTTTCAAAGCATCAACGATAATTTCATTTGTTCAGATCTAGCCGCAAATGCCGAGAAGTATCGAACTGAGCCTGACGCAAAACCGCCATTTTCGTATGCGACGATCATTTGCTTGGCGATGCGTGCAAATAATAACAAAGTGTCCCTTTCAAATATATATGCATGGATTCGAGAAAACTTCTTATTTTATAAATATGCTGATCCAGCTTGGCAGGTACGGTTAAAAATAAGATAAACTTCAACGTTGAGAATATGCATAATCGTTAAATAGATATTACCTAACAGCGGTTTCCTTTATTTTAAACAGAACTCAATTCGGCACAATCTGTCATTGAATAAGTGCTTTGTCAAGTTACCACGTTCAAAGGATGAACCAGGCAAAGGTGGTTTCTGGAAATTGGACTTGGAGAGAATGGAAGAAGGTAGAAAATCGAAGCGACGCGCAACGATGTCTCAACGAATTCGTGGATCAAAGAAGCTAACAGCTGCAAAGACGATGGTAACGAACAATGTTCAAAGCAATGGCGCCCCATCGATCAACTGTCCGTCAACGTTATACGAGACACCGCCCAGTAGCGTATCTCCTCCAATTCCAGACTGTCTCTCGGAAATCCCTGACTCTACCCAAGTTAGTTTAAGCGAGGATGATCTCACCGGTTTGTTAATTGCTACTGCGGGTTGGGACGAGAATCAATTGGATCTCTTAGATTCCCTTCTTGATACCCTTTAAAAGATCGGCCGGCTAAAGCCTTTTGTACACAAACTCTGACCTTTATATTTAACTTTCTTAACTACTCGTTATCGTAAAGATTTATAGATACGTTTACAATATTTTTCATGGATATGAAACAAATTTAAGTAAGTGGCTTCAGTTTTACAAGATCTTATAAACATCAACTGACAGCAAGGGACGCTTAAAACGAATAAGAAACTATTATTTTGCCCAGTATTACTCTATTTTAGTTTATTATACGTACGTACGATCGACGATAAATTTCTGAAAGGGCAGGAAAATTGTGTATATAAAATGTACTTCAGTTACTTTAAATTAATTTAAAAAATAATATTTATTTGTTCGCAACAATAATTATCACCGTTGAGATATTTGTTAATACGAAGATATGATTTCTGCTTATTACTCGACTGAATACATACATATATCTATTAGACGAAAATTCTACAATAAATTGATAGTTAATAATACTGTGTATGAAAAATAATTATAATATATTTGTAACACAGTAATTTGCAGTGTGCCTTCGAATAAAGAATAAATATTTATAGTATCGTACATTTGCCAAGTCGATTAATTCGTACAGAGTATGTTTCGTATTCCTGCTTCAAAATAATAAAATACAAAGTGCCTTATAAATACATAAATATTACCAGTAAACAAATTATATTTCGACTTTTATCTCCTCAGAGCAATTTTCTTAGCGAAATTCTCCTTAGAGCAATTTCGTTAAAACAGAATCAAAGGAATGTCATTCTGGCATCAATTAGAATCTAAAGCTCAACACTTCGATCATAATTCATTTACTAGTATTTTGCAACGATAAAAACAAATATACCTACCTACTTACTACATATATGAAATCACCAAATTGCAGAATACGTAGATATAAAATTCCAAGACAAATTGCGCGCGATAATGAATTAATGATAATGAAAAGTAACAAAAAGTTGTCCACGATTTGTAATACTTTTCTACATCGTCATAATTGTGCAAGACTATACCTAGATACATAGCTACGTAGGGTAAGTGCTGCTAATATCGCGTAGTTCGTAATATCGTCTATCCGTAATACGTTGAAAAAAAAAAAAAAAGACGTTGGAAATCAGCAACGGAAGTTACAAGTCAAACATGTACAAAGTATTTTACGTATACTACTCATAGATATACAGTTTCCCGTACTTACATTCGTGTGCCCTTCAAAACAAAATAAGTAACTTTCCTAAAGTTAGATTTAACGATTTGAGTTTTTCGACAAGTTGGATGGACTAGTTTCTTAATTAGATTCTTAATCTCTTTATAACGAAAATTTGAGAAACACATTTTGTAGATTTGTCAGTTATATTACATACTGAAAATTCCGTCGAAATTGACGCTGCTATTAGCTACAAACGGTTGAAAATGATAAAAATTCCAGTTTTTCACGACATATAGGGCCTATACCTTGCAACTGTAACAAGTCCAAGTCTTCTCACTTAATTTCGCAACAAGCGATATCGGTGAAATTTCCAGCATGTAATACACCTGTAACTGACATAAATCTGCAAACCGTATTTTTTACCATTTTCATCTACAGGCTCAGATAAAAAGGCATCTCTGTAACTATAATTTTCTTCGCCATTCCGATCGATTGGAATTTCTTCAAAAATTTGTTACACGTCGTTTGGTAAATTACTTCATCCGACTTCTAAAAAAGGCTCGGCCTCCAATTTGAAAAAAAGAATTAGCGTTCTGTTTTAAAATGTAGGTGAATAGAATAAGCGTGAGCAGATTAATTTTCAGATTAATTTCATATAAAAATGCCTCTTACCCTCTGAGAACGACTTGACATTTACATTTAGATTGATACTAGATGATGCACTTATGATGTACAATCTATCGTCGTGAAAACTCAATACTAAAAGATTTTTTTTATACAAAATCCTGATTTTGTCGTGAAATATGATAATGTTTTCAATTAGGTTGACCAATCGATATTTTCTACGAATGATTTCCATCAGATCTGACATCGAATGGCAATTATTTATCGATCATAAATAACGGAAGAATTAACTATATACGCGATTCAAACGGCGGCTAATTGATTATATTCAATATTTCTGTATCCGATCTAAATGAAAATTAATTTCCGTCCAGACATTGTCTGCGACATTTTAGAAAATAAAATATTTTTATGCGCACTATATATATTCTCCTATTTATTATATTTTTATCGAAGTTTCTTCTTATTCTTTCTTAATTAGAAAAAAAAAAAAATGATATAGGTCTAGTAGTAATTAGCCACTACGTGTGCACATGATTTAATAATTATACACTGAGGTGATCGTAACTTCTAAAAATCACTTTGTATTGAATTGTATGTGAAATGTAGGCATTTACCATAAAATAGTATGTACTTTGCATATGGATGTTTTATTGATGCGAAAACAGCTATTGACTAGATACAAAAGGCGAAACTTCCATTCTAGTCCATATTGTAGTCTTTCACGTATTTTAATAATATAATTTGTACATACATCTTTTCGTTCTTTTAAGTTTCGAATCAAAGCCGGAGTAATATTCTTTTCTAAACAGGTACATACAAATATTTAGGTACATACTTACCTTATTTTTCTCGCAAACTCGAGTATTTGAATTCGAAGTACATTTCACGTTTTATAAAGTGGATTTAATTGATAATTATATGTAAATTTGAGTATGTTGTATAAAATAAAAACATTTCCATGAGATAGAGAAAGTGAAATCATTGGTTCCCTAATAAAACTATTCATTTCCCAATGGAAGATAAATGGAGGGAAATGATATAACAATTCTTTTAAAAATTCACGATACGAAGAGAAGTGATTGAAAAACCAAATTCAACTATGATCGATTACGCTTCTGTCAGAAGTAGATTAAACATATGATGATATTTGGAAAAGCTTTTATTACAAAATATTTAGTATATTTATTAAATTAAACAATCTGGAACAATCTGGAAGGAAAAGCTTCAGCTTCTATCAAGTTCTATATATATATATATATATATATGCATACATATGTATGTAGAATAACATGACATCGTACATTACATAAAGACAAATTTTTAATGCATTACAATATTTTTGACAATTCAATAGTAGATTTTATTTTATGTAAATAGAATGTTATAATCTATAAATATGTATATACATATATATACAAATGATGTTTTACAAACGTAGAGATAATAATATCAAATATTTAAAACGTAGCGAACTAAAATGCTTGCGCTTATTAGATAATATTTTTGGATAGCCTCAATTGTTAAATAAAAGCATGACACTAGTTATGAATTAAAACAACAATCGGCTTGAAGTAAATGAAAACAGTAAAACTGTGAAAAAATCGCTATGAATTATTCTGAATCGTAATCGGTATAGTAGCGTATTTACGTACGCGTACATATGTCACAAAATTAAGTATCATAACCTTAAACTGTCAAACTTCTAATGTACATATTGTAGAATATTTGCAGCGTAACATCATGGTTGATACAAAGGAAACAATTATACAAAAATTTAATATAGAATTAGGAAATGACCTGGAGGGGCTTAATAAAATATACGAATTTCACCAATCCCTTAATGCACAGAAAAATGAGATTGAAAAGTCGGTATGTACTTAAAAATATATTATTATCGTAAGACTTTGCCAAAAATAATACATAATTTTACATGTATTCGCAAACACAGTGCAAAAGATGTTTTTAGTTATTTGTCTTTTAAATTTTTAGTTATCAATGGCATCGACTGAAGCTCCGTCAAAAGTAAAGGCAGTTATAGAAAGTGTTGAAAAAATTAGTATTGAATTTCAACAATTGGAAAAAAATTCTGCAGATTTCAGAGGTAACATACAAGAAACAATGCAGGAAAATGATAAAAGTTTCGAAATGCAAAAAATTATTGACGTTATAAGCTATTTGGACAAATCTTTATCATATCTAAATTTCATAAAATATGTTGAAAATATTAGGTAAATTATTATTCAACTATTTATATTTTACAATTATTTGAAACTTTAAAAGATTATGATTTTAGTGATGAAATACAAGTATCTTTAACAAACGGTGATGACGAATCAACTATTTCATTATATGCGGATCTCACAAATATTAGTTGTCAACTACGGTCGTCAAATTGTCATTATCTTCAAAATTATGTCAAAGAAACTCTTCACTTTTGGCATAACCTTATAAAGGATAAATTGTCCAAGTACGTCCAATATGTATATATATATATTTACGTATGTCATTAATTATACGTAATAATAATTTTCAGAGAATATAATGATATACTAAAAACGTTAAAATGGCCTTTTTGCGGCAGTAATGCAAATACATTACACACTCCTATGCCAGAAACATTAATAAAATTTAAGATACTTACAGAATATTTACTGCACTTGCAGTTACCGTATCCTTGGAAAGCATAAATTTAATAATAAATTCTTTTTTCATATTTTATTAAGTTTATCTATATTGTTGGAATAGATATATTTCATCTTTGACTAAATGTATAGAGAAGAGTCTGCAAAGTCTGTGGTAACATCAGTTTTATTAACTGATTTCACTCCTGTGAGTTTACCAATTTCATTGCTAGTACGGCCACTTAGACAAAGATTTATATATCATTTCACAGGTTCTAAGTTAACAAATCGGCAAGATAAACCTGAATGGTTCTTCACTCAAATATTAACTTGGATTAAAGATCATGTTCAGTGGGTCCAGAAAAATGTACAACCCGCTGCAAATTCAATAGGTCTTAATTATATAGACATGAAGGTAATATACAATTGAATGTACATTGCTTTTATTGTTATTGTTATCACACTGAAACATAGAATAAAATTTTGTATATATTATTCTGTCGTGATAGGTCGAGTTCATGCGAGCTTTAATACAATTAGCAGTTGAAAAACTCCATTCTGAATTATCGATAGTACAGTACGATGATGCCTTATTTGCTCATTTGGTTGATGAAGCTTTAGGTTTTGAACGGGAGTTGAGAGAGACATTATTTTATCCTTCAACTCAACCAGCTACCGTTTTCGTGCTTACACAAGCTCATATTTTTGTAAAGTGGATTAATATGGAAAAAAAATGTAATGTTATAAAATGTTCTTTTATTTAAGGAATCACTTATTTAACGTATTATAATTTCATACGAAATGTTAAATTAACTTTTTATTAAAATGGTTTTGAACATTTTATTCGTATTATATTGTCAGATGCAACCGAAAAAATGGATGCCATTTTGAGTTCAAATACAGCTTGGGATAAATTATCAAGCTCTGACACTGATGATATGAAAGTAACTGAATGCGCAGATGCTTTTCTAACACTTCTCACCACAATTTCTGATAGGTATAAGCATTTACCTCAACCGGGGCACAGGTAAATGGATAATGTATACGATCATTTATACAATAAAATTATATCGTGCAATTATTATATGTACATATAATACATACATACTTGACATATAAGTACATATGTATAAGTACATAAGTATAAGTACATACTTGAAAAGTATCTTGAATATCTTGAAAAATGTTTCAGACAAAAGCTATTGAGATAAAATTTTTGAACGTGTACCTGAATCCTTTTATTTTTACTTCTTATATTAGAAATCTATAAAAACATTTATACAATTCATTAGTAATTAAAATAATCGAGTTATTAATTAATAACTAATTACTTAATTATATGAAATACAAACAACAGGTTACAGTTTCTTGAACTACAATTAGAATTAATTGATGACTGGAGAGTAAGACTGCTTCAATTGTTACATGAAAATTATGAAGATCCTTTAACGTCTCTTATGCCATGTATTCTTAATACATTGCATTATGTGGCAACTGTTTTAGAAGAGTGGGGTGTGACAGTAGTAAGTATCTTATATATGAAATACATGTTTCAGAGACATATTTCCGACCTATTATCTAATTTCTTGTTTCTAGCATTTTTTGCAATTATACTTCTTCAAGCAACAGTTTGAAACAGTCGAAACTGCTACGTTGAAAGGAAACGATATTACTACAAACGTAGGAGAAGTTGAAGGTTCCGTATTTGATGAAGCTGTAGCTCTCTTAAGGAGATTAGAAAAGAAATTAATAAATGAAATTAGTGATTCTGTATCTTTAGATGTAAAAGCAAAAAGCAGACCATATAGAACAGATAAGTACGGATGTTCAATACCAAATTTATCTATATATTATTATGTACATACAAAAATAACAGTTTGATATTTATGTACGAAGTGAAAAAATGTTCATTGTAGAGAAGTTTAGGGTTTTGATAATCACATATTTTTCTTTTTTATATTGGCATTAAATCTTTTATATCTGTATTTTCTAAATTTAGATTTGGTAAGAAAATTGATTTTTAATTATCATGTCTTTTACATTACAATGTTCAAATGTCAATAATGATTAACAATAATGAAACGTTAAATATGAAAGGTTCCTTTTTAACATTATTTTGTGTCATGTTAATTTTGTAAATACTTGTACATAAACGTACATAAATATTAAGTACTTCTTTATGTATAATTACGTGTACGATGTTACATATAGAGTTTCTAGGGATATAAAATTAATTCGGATCATACTTTCTACAGATGGTTTGCAATGCAGTCTACTAAAGAAATTGTTTCTTTGTCTGTGACACCAAGTGGCTATTCCATGTTTCAAGAATTAGCAACACAACTTAATCTGTTGCACAACACACTTGCCTTGCCACTATTTCAGCAAGCTTGGAAAACTTTAGCTTCGCAATTCGATCAAGTTAGATATAAATTATGAAATTATTTTAAAAACTAACGTTATATTAAGTAATTATACAAATAGATATTTTTTTTATTACAGTTTATTTTAGAAGAAGTTGTTCTAGTAAATCATTTTAACATGGGTGGAGCTGAACAATTACAATATGACATTTTCAGAAATTTGTTTCCATTATTTGGCCTATATATTAATGAACCAGAATCATATTTTCCTTTGTAAGTAACAGATAATTCGGATAATATCCATAGAGAGGAGAGGGTGTGTGTGTGTGTGTGTGTGTGTGTGTGTGTGTGTGTGTGTGTGTGTGTGTGTGTGTGTGTGTGAACATGAAATATCTGAATATGCAAATTTCTTTTGAAATCATTTTGTTTCTTTAATACTTAAGTCTGACAAGTTACAAATTTATTGCTCTATACTGTTTATTTTATTTTATTAGCATAAGAAATTTGTATATTTTGTTTCAAACATACTTTTTTTCCTCACACTATGTAGTATACATATTTGTTTAATATTCTGTATATCTAATTTTCCAAATATTTCAGGATTAAAGAAGCATGCATTTTATTAAATATCATGTTAGGTTCAGCGATGTTGCTTGTTGAAGCTCTGAACAATGAGGATGAACTTGCTGGAAACGAGATACTAGCAGACCTTGGTATCTATAAAATGTCCCCTGAACTGGCTTTAAAAGTAATTGGAACAAGGACAGATATAACCTATGTATAAAATTTTTTCGTTATGCTATGTCATGAAAAATGAAATTATTTAATTTTGTATATAGTATACCACGTCCTTTTTAAAAATAATGAATAGACATTAATGCTTTAACTGAATTTGTAAAATTGTATATTTAAATTATTAAATGTATGTATATATATATATATATTAATTTATATCTAAAAATCATATGTATATATAGTATTTAACAAATTAATGTTATTCCACCATTATCTGCACCTAATAGCAATAATCTATTAAGAGGGAGAACCGCCATTGTCGTAAGGAGACCTTTAAAAGTATCAGACTTTAATTTTGATGATGAAAATGAAGCTGTTGCTTCTATGGATGTGTAAACTCCTATCCGATTTGCAGTTGTTCCTATAACTAATTCCTGTTCATACGTAGTCATGCAATGAACTGGTTCTGTAGAGCCCCTAAAAGTTAAAAATATGAAATTTATTTTTTTATTCAGATATATTTAAGTTCAAAACGACAACTTTGATCGTGTAATAAAAGATAATATCTTATTTTACTTCATATGAAATTTTAGTTTCCCATCCAGTGCACTCCATACAGCAATAGTTTCATCTAACGAAGAACTAATTAATGTAGTTTCATTAATTGCCTCTAATTGTAATATCTGTAAGAAGAGCAGTTAAGTATTTCTATATCGAATATTTTTATGATCATGTTTTAGAAATAACACACTTCACATTCATGGCCTTTCCAAGATGCAATAATAAGTCCAGTACGAATATCTAAAATTGTTAAAAAACCTGATGCTTGACCCAATGCTACCCAATAACCGCTAGGTGCTACTGCAATACATCGAATCAAACCTGTTGGATTTACAGATACCTGAAGAAAAAGCAAATAATAATTATTTTATTAAATGGCTTATAATGGCATATTTAACATGATAATACTTACTTTCATTTCATTTACATACTGAAATGTTCTACAATCAATAACTCTCAGAGTAATATCGGTTGTACCCACAAGTAAAGTTGTACACGGGGGAGGACTTGCAGCTAGTGTATTTACAGGGACTGGACGCGAGCTTTCTGGACATCCAAGAAGGGAACCCATAAAAGGATCCCAGCAATGAATTGTGCCGTCACAGGTAACTACATACCGTAAAGATTCTAGGAATGTAAGGGCAAGGATCGACTTTTTATGTCCGGTATAAGTATACTGACAAGATGTGACAGTGTTTCCATCCCCCTATTAATAAAATATGCTGCTGTAAGAGCGTAAACTCTTTTTATATATAAAATATATGTCTCTATAACTAATAATATAAGATCATTATATCGAAAAGCACTAATATACTGTTATTATAAAATTTTATACATCAATTGATATAACCTTATTATTTTAATTTCCTTTGTTTCTAATAATTTTCTTTTTCTTTTTTAAATTTCTTTTATTATGAAAGATTTCTTTGTCTGTTTGTCTTTCTCGGCATTATTCCGAAGTCATAGTACAAGCAAAAAAAAAAAAAAAAGAGAAGAAAAAGAAAGAAAATGATTTCTAATGTAAAAGTAGGTTGAAAATATTGAAAAGGTTTCACTCTATATTTTTAACTTACTTTCACGTAAGAAGTTATCTCCATTTCACATGTATCACGATTTTAGAATTATGTTGCATACGCTTAGCATTGGTATAACATATGTATAATTTTACCTGACTTCTTAAACTCCATAATTTCACAGTCTTATCTCTTCCTCCACTCATAAAACTATTCTCATTATCTAACACATATAGGCATCTAATACTATTAGTATGACCGCTAAAAGTTTGGAGCTTTATTTGTTTTATATTAAATGCTGTATCCTTTTCTGATCTTCCAATTTCATGTTCCCAATATGCTAACCAATTTCCCCGTAACTGTCTTCCATTTGATAAAGAACAATTTGCTTCACGATTAGATATTGTGTTTTCTGAAGTAACATAATCCCCGACGTCATTCGTTTGCACAGCAAACCTATTTCCCACGACTGATATATTTTCAAAATTAACTGCATCTTTATTTTTTATTTCCGTATTTCCTGTTACATTATAATTGTTGTATGATGTATTATACTTGTTATCATCTTTAAAAGAATTGAAAGACACATTAGTTTAAAGACTTTAAGTAAAAAGATCTATAAAAACTGTAAAAGGAGGGAAATAAAAAGAAATGGAACGTAATGTAGAATGTACCAATGTTAAAAGTCGTTTTTGTTTCTTGCTCATATTTATGACATAAATTGCGTATATGTTCATGATTTTTAAGTATTTGTTCCATTACTTCACTATCAATAGATTTATAAAAGAGCATATATGTTTTATGAGCAAATTCTGTTGTAAATACAGCTTTTAGTTCTTCAAGTGCCTAAATATATGTTGGATATTTAATAAACTGCAGCAACTATTAAATACAAAGATTTATTAAATAATATCCTCAATTACCTTATTCTTTTGAGAATCAGAGGCATCTATATTTTCTACAACTGGGGGAGAATAAGAATCAGCAACATCTTGATTAAAGTTTGTTTGAGGTCCCAGAATATCTCTATTATCTTCATTTAAAATCTTTACACTATGAAAATACATATATCCATATAATTATACTTTTATTACAGTAAAACATACGATTCTCTCATATGTTTATGTATTTGTTATGTTTAAAATAATATTGAAGTATGTAAGATAATACGTACCTTATAAAGTGCTCACTTATCGTTTTTTGGTGAATCTCATCCTTAACATTTTCTGTAACATCTTGATTAAATGATTTATCAAATGCTAAAAAAAAACGTTGAATAGGTACAGCTAAGTGATTTCTTGTAATGACACTACCCAATCGTAAACTAAACATAAATAAAGTTTCTAAGCATTTTTCTGTCATTATCGAACGTGCGATTACACCATTGGGAAAAGTAAATCTTGTAGATGATAATATACGAACTGTAGGATACAGTATTGCTTTCACGATCGGTTCCTAAAATGGAAAATGGGGAAATTGGATATATTGTCAAATATGCACTGTTCAGTGTTAAAAAACTTGTACAGTATTAATCATACATGAAGTACATCCATCAGTACTGCATCACTAAGATACGGCGTAATATGGTTTAAAAGGGTTAAACATGAAATAAGTCCCCCTTCTAAATTTTGCGTCAATTTTCTTTTACACAGTGCTAGAAGCTCTACCATGTGTGCAAAATATTGCAATACTATAATTTGTTCTCCGTATAAACCTATATAAATATTTAAATTAGCTTCATTTTTAGAACTTTAAGTTAGCGATTACATATATAAATTGTACAAATAAAATAACCTGCAATAGCTGCAAGGCATTCCAAAACCTTGTTAGCATTATGGTCACCAAGTAAAACTTTCTTATTCCAGGGAATACCTTCAATAGACAAGGGAGTATCATCGGTTATTGTTAAGTTCTCTTTCCCAGTGTAACATAGCGTAAGCATTCTCAATAAATTTCGTGATAAATATCGGGCAGTAAGCACAGGACCAAGTCGATGAGACAACCAGATAATAGATTCAGCACTCATTTCAGAGGTTGTGCACTCATTTGATGTAGATTTTTGATAAGTGTGATCCAATTGGATATTTTCATGTTCTGCGGTGCTACATTTATTATCATCCATTTTTAATATTGCAGAATTTTGCTCTTCAACTCCTATAGTACATGTTTCCTCAGAAGTATTAGTAGGGTGGCCAAATCCGCCGTAAGTAAATTCATCATTGGAAGTCTTACTTCCAACATGACAACCAATATTACTAAACTCTGTCAGAGATTTACTAGAAAAATTGGATATTTTTGGTATAGGAATTGTTGGCGATTTAACGGATTTCAATGGTGAAATTTTACTTCCCTCTTCATTTAAATCATCATTTAGATTCAAACTCAAATCAATATTTAGATCAATATCGTATGTTGCACCAGAATTCAGAGATATCCAAGAACTTTCTTCTGTTTCCATTGTAAATACTTCTATATTAAGAAAAGTACATAAAAATTTTCACAATTTTTTAGATATATGTACGTTTATTATATTTGATCGCTTACCCTCGACGTCATTGTCAGCTGAATTTATATCACGTGCATAGTCACTAGTTACAGGTACAGGTGATAAAG
Organism: Bombus haemorrhoidalis; assembly: GCA_014825975.1. Lineage (NCBI taxonomy): Eukaryota > Metazoa > Arthropoda > Insecta > Hymenoptera > Apidae > Bombus > Bombus haemorrhoidalis. The sequence continues at coordinate 15,713,145 of CM026171.1, forward strand.
TAATATTATGTTCTGAATCTGCAGAAAAATCCTCATCTAAAGGAGATAAAATTCCTTCTCCATCATTACATATCCCATTTAAATCACAACTTCTGTAAGAGGAAATAAACTCGTCAGAAACTATTCATATTAATGGATATATCTGTACATGTATATATATATATATATATACGCTAGTATAGTATGTTTAATAGGGAGTCAATTAATACACCGCTGTTAATATTAATATTAAGAATAACTTACACCGGGATGCTTCGAGTATACAAATTCTGTAATACTGGGCAGTGAAAGTCTCAAGTTTTTAACTATATATGCATGTTGTGTATATATTGATTTAAATTAATTTCCTTTTAAAATTATGTAATTTTTGTTAGAACTATTTTACTGTAATATAATTGTTACATATTTAAAAACTTTATATGCGATTTTCCTTACTTGAGATTGCCAGTTTTATGAATATATGTTGAAGATCCTTGCACATAATCTCTATAGCCTCCAACTGCTTCCACAAGAGGTGCAATAAAATTTTCCAAAAATCGTCGTAGACCCAATCTTACCATAAGCTTAAGCAAGAAATTTCTATGATATAAACGTGTAGTTTTCAATTTTGCTATTAATCCTGAAGGAAGAATATCAGCATGAGCAAAATTATCTATGAAGGAACCGTTTTCATATAATTTCATAATGGACAAAAGGAATGTTTGTGCAGTATCTCGAGGACCCAATGCTCTGGAAAAACACCAATTATACAATACATTAAAAAAATAGTAAATTAAAAAAAGATTAAAATATTATAAATATCAAATATATCAAAGAAAGCTATTTAACTTTATTATAAAATATAATATCTTATAATGAATATTTGAACATTCATAAAAATGAACGAAAAATCTTATAACTTATAAATAAACTTACTTAGCAATAGGATCAAATAAATGCCATGCAGCCAAAACAGCACTATAAGGTTCTTCCATTACTTGCTGTATATGAGGCATTATTAGTTCTAAATATGCTTCCCTTGCAACTCCAGTATGGAACAATACATGTTCTAATTCTCTTGCAATTGCTTTAACCTTACATTCACTGATCTTACAAAGGAATTTTGTTTTTGTCTTACATATAAAATCTATATCTTCTTCAGATTTCATTATAAAATTCAATTCACGAACTAAATTATTATATTCTTGTAACATTTCTACAATATTAAACAGATATTTATAATACTTGGAAAATGGAAACAAACTTCCAGAAAGTATTGGTTGTAAAAATTGATGTGCAGATGGTGGAGGTAGACCCATGTGTGTAATAGTTGGATAACGAAAAGGCATATCAGTTACCTGAAAAATCACATAATATTATATAATTTTATTATACAATATAACTATATCTAATCTAATCAAAATATTACAAATTTATAATGTTATATATATAATATATATATATGACATTATAGATTATTAATATATATATATATATATATATATATATATATATATATATATATAATCAACGTATAATAGATTAATATAATGTAGAAAGAGATGAATACATAATATAAAGTAACATCATTAAATATTTATTACAATAATTACTTAGAGAAATACTTACTTCTATGTTATCAATATCGTAACTATTTGGTATAATATCAACTTGAAGCAATAAGGCAACAGCATTTCTTACACATTTAGGTAGGCTATCAGCCGACATTTTCAAGATGTTTAAGCATGTAGCAAGTCTTTTTACAAATGATACTTTTCCAACATTCCATGTTGCTCGAAATTTATTCGACAAAAATATTTCCAAAATTAAACAACCGAGAATTTGTTGTTCCTTAATACGTCCACTAGCCACAATTTGTTTGTAATTTGTGGATGACTCATGTAACTCAAATTGCGGTTTATAAACTTGAGAGCTTACTTTATTCATAAATGCATGCATAGTTTCCACATGCAAAATAGCTGTAACAGGGTTATAATCTTTTGGAAGAATTATTGTCTGACTTGTAGATTTATCTTGTTTAGCATTGTCTTCAGTAGTGAGTAAAGAACCTCGAGAACGACTTAATAATCGACTTAGGACCAAAGGAGACGATCTCGATGTATTTATAATTGATGTTGGTAGTTCTTCTTCATCAAGTCCAGAACTATGACCTTCATCGTCACTAGTTCTATTCCCAGATTGATCACTTTCTATAATAAATTATTGTATCAGTTTTAGAAAGAAACAAAATTATGTCAAAAAATTGAAACTCTCATATTAGACATACTATACTTATTAACTGAGAAAGATGAACGTAGTCGGGGTGGGATCTTACACCAATAAGGTGAAGGAATGATTTTCTGAGGATGTGGTTGTGTAAAAAGTTGAACAATTCCAGAGTTAGTTAAAGTTGTATGATTGTCAACAAGTTGCAAACAGACGTTTTTAGACTTTACTGCTGCTGAACCGGATAATCTATAATGTAAAAAAATAAATAATAATAACATCAATATATGTCATCAATTAATGTTAGAATAAACAAGCAATATTTACTTATAACCAAAAGTTAGATCTATCCAGTGATGTAATCTTTCAGAAACATGAAAACTTTCTAAAGCTTCTCTATGTCTTTCAATAAAATCTTCTGGAGATGTTGCCCATCCAGGAATTTCTAAATCTGGCAAATCTTCATGAATAGACTGTAATTTTTAAATAGTTATATACATATTATACCTAGTTACATGTATTATGTAAACTATATTATGTAATTTTATTATATATTTATCTTGCCTTAAAAACTCTAGGATCAGTAAAAAATTGTGGTATACATTCATCTGGACTCCAGTCATGTAACCTCTGTATCGAGGCAGGATATTCACCTGGTACCCATTGTGGTCGTACATATTTACAAAGGACAGATTTATTATAGCGACGAGAAAGATAAACATAGTACGTGATTTCTGATAATACATCTGATACATGATGCCCCACCTGCAAATATTACGGAAATTATAATTAATTAAATAACTATTATATCAAGTAATTTAATTGGCAAATATTGTTCATATACATACTTCAGTTGATTGTGAATCAAATGTTAAATCTAATTGTCTGTCACCTTTGTTCAATCGAAATTTAGATTTTGTCAAATCTCTCCAATTACCACCACATCTTGATGTAAAATCTGTGACCCAAGGCATTACATGATGACAACTTGGATCACCGTACCTTCTACCAGCCAAATTATTCAATGCAGTTAAATAATCGTAATTACTAATACAATTATACACCCACATTTCACACAATTTTTCAATATTTGCATTTGTTCCAAATTTAAAATTTTCTTGCGCTATAGAATTTGATGAAATTGCATCTAAATTCTTTTTACAGCCATTAAAACTTTTTACTTTAATTTCCTGACTAGTAGAAACTTTGAAATGTTCATTTTCAGGTTTTATATATATATTGTCACTTACTTTTGGTAACACCTAACAATAAAATCTGGGAAAGTAGTTATAATTTCAATAGAAAATTAAATTAATAAAAGATATTTATAAAAATCTTGTGAATATTAACCTGAATAGTAAAATTATCCATAAGTAATATATCACTAAGTGTAATTTCACCTAATACTAAACCCCGATCATGTAAATCTCTAGATAATTGTAATAGCTGATATATTAAAAACAATGGTTTTCCATGACTCATACTTAAAGCAGCAGGACTGTACATTACACACCTTTAAAAGCAATAAATAATTAACAGATAATCAATTACAAAATTAATAAGAAATCACAGTTGGAATATATAATATGTACTTACTCACGGAGAGAATATTCTGCAGTTTGCTCATGTAACGTTAGGAAGGCAGATGTAGTTTCAATAGCAAACAATATTGGAAGAAGATTGCAATGTATTTCGGTTGGTGTACCAGGCAACACAGATACCACTGATCCATTTTGTATTTGTACTAAAGTACAACCATACATTTTTTGCAATACTTCTTGCATAATCCATATATCACTTACATTAGCAGTTATATTGTATTGTTCTTTATGTTCTATGCAATTCCATGGACCTGTACGTACAAATAAAAATGGACACACACACACATATATATACACACACACATATAAAAACAAAAAAATAAATTTATTTTTCCAACATATAATTAGAGCAATTAGTTGTATTACATACTGTAATATTTTTTATAACATTCTTTCCATAAATTTCGATAATTAGTTTCTGCAACATAGTGCATTAATTGTGAATATGTTAGATCTGAATGAGTATTTCCATTTATATTCCTTCCTCTTGGGAGTGGAACAGCATATTTATGCTGTTTTTCATAAATCTAGAAATTAAAATAATTATCACATATATCTCCAATAATGTTATGGACTATTAATAATATAGATTACAGAAAATACTTTTAATTATAGCTAATAATATCATAATTGAATTCAGCATATATCAAAGTTGAATGAGAGTGTGAATGGGAAATCTATGTAAATCAATCTCATCTTGTGGGTGGCATGAAAAAATTAATAAAATATATATATATATATATATATATGATAATTGCCATATTATTGAATTTATAACTTACAAAAGACAAAAAAAGCTATATAAATATTCCATCCTAGCTGAAAAGATATTTAAAACAAATTAAAGAAGTTAGTGCCCTTATCTATATAAATTAACATACTCTAACATATATTCTTATCCAGTCTGGACCCAGATCTTCAAGTGTAGGATAAGCTGCAATTTCATCTTCACTTAATCGTTCGTGATTAATAAAAGAGATTGGACCCGTGTTAACTAAACTGGTTAGCCAATTTTTATGAACGGTTAAACAAATTCTACCATCTATTACTTTTATATATTTTGTGGGTACAAGTAACTCTTTTGTCATTACATCCATTTTTTATCCTTATGCTTTATATCTATAAAGATAAATTTTTCCGATTTATATATTCTTTTCATGTTTAAATTTCTAAGTTTAAATAAAAGGTAATGTAATGTAACACTGTTTAATCGTTAAATTCATACCGTATCTGCACTATAATAAGGCGAAAAGTTAGTCCACTAAACATCTACTACGTATGTTTATTATTTTTGCCGTTTAACGCCAAACACAGCTGATTTGTATCAAATGAACAGCTGACACTAGACGCCATATTTAGATGCAACTTTGTAATACGTAATGATTAAAATCAAAGCAGAAATGTATTCAAAAATAATATCTTATACAGTGCGATTCTTTTTCTATTAAAGTATTTTGTAAATCTTTTATTACGCTCATTACATGTAATATTACGTATTATATTGTTCTAGAGCATAACCTATAATTTTCGCGAAAAGATATGCTTATACATATTATACAGAGCTTTACTCGTGTCTGTTATAATATGTAAGTATATATGTGTACATATATACCTACTTACAGTGAATGGAAAATTTTTAATAATTTTTATAATAATAAGAATGGAGAAGAAAGTTGGTTATCATAGAATGAATTATAACCAAGTTTATTCTCAAATATCTTTTTATAACACCTTCCTCTATTCCAACTTTTTCATTAATTGAAATGAAAATATTCTTAATTATATTGTATAATTATAATAACATATAAAATTGAAGATATAAACAATCATATTCGTATGTATTTAAAATATTTATATTTATCTTAATCTCTTTCATTGCAGCTTTATTGAAAGGAAGACAAAGAAAGGTCTACAGGAATAAAAAATTTCAGAAAAATGAATGAATGTAAAAAAAAAGAATGATTTATTTTATTAAAAATCAGTTTGTAACTTTAGTTACGTATTTCTCCGTCTATGACATTTCATGTTCATCATATGTTTATGTTCTGTGTAGAAAAATTTAGTTTATAAGAGAGTCATATATTGATTATTGATTAAACTATATAGAATTAATACAGGTCTTTGTTTCTCTTTCCTTACTTCTTGCATTTCTTCACATATCTCCTTTATGTACTTTTTATGTCTTGGATGTCTAAAAGAGTAGATAAAAATTTTCGTTAACAAAAATCTGTAAATTAGTTTTAAATAGGTATTAACCCTTTGCAGTCGGCATATTTTTCTGGTGGTATTATCAATTAATTGAAGCTTATATTTAATGTCACTTTTGACATAAAAAGATTATTTTGGGACAAATATATTTTATTGCATATTACTTATAGTGTACAAAAATTAAAAAATTTTAACTTTGTAAAGTAATATTTGTTAAATCAGAGAAGTTAATCAGCGATATTTGTTAAAAGAATCACCGATATGGAGTTTCCGAGTGTATGTTTCTCATCTTCCTCCTGGAACTCTTCTGATCGAACTTACTGTACGGTCTTGTTTACTTCCTGAATGAAGTATATGGAGTGTATTATTTAATTTAATTTCTGCATGTGAGATTGAACGTTGCGTTATAGATGAACGGCCTTGCCGAAGATTTTCTACTAATTGTATTTCTAATAATTCTACTAATTTGTAATCAGTAGTTTTATAGATTTTGTACGTATTAGCGATTTTTCATGGCCATTTTATTTTATGGCTTTATATATTATATACGGTTTGATAATGTATATTTCCATATCCCCCCAAAAATAACGATTTCTTGAGGAAACGGTACGTTGGTGCATATTGGTCAGCGCGATCTACTGCTCGTATTTTTTTCATATAATTTATAGCGATAATAGGCCTTGTTATACCTACTGTATCATCACTACATATGCTTCTTTTAATGGATTATTTTCCTGCTTCATCATAGGTGGTAAGATAAGCTTTCGCGCAGAGTAATGTATTATTTCTCTTATATGCCACAGTAGACTTTCCCAAAAATTTAATTTAATTAATTTCATTTTAATTTTAATTTCATTATTTCTAAGAACTAAATTGCAAGATTTCTTAGAAATACTTGAAAAGAGATGGTAAAAAATAATAAATATTTACAATATCTCTTCAATATACTTATGTTACCTTTTCTTCACAGAAAAAGATTATATCGCCACAGTGATGCCATCCGACTTTGAAGACAGACTTTAAATAACGGTACTATGGCGATGTCCAACAGCAAAGGGTTAAAAATATTATTGTAAATTTGTGCTATAATAAAAGCACTTCAGAAATTCTATTCTATTATACATAATATCCTTTTCTTATATACAGATGCACAAGCAGAATTTAATTTATAGCATTCAAATAAAATTTGGCCAAATTAAGAATCATTAATTTTTTAAATTAAATTTCTTAATATGATTTTATAAATAAATAAGTAATAAATAATAACAACAACTTACTTGTCTATAATAATTTGTATACTTTTTAGAAAATCTTGGTCTTCTTCATCAATTTCTAAGAAACTTATTATTGTTCTTATAACACTCATTTCTAAAAATAATGCAAATATTTCAATTGGAATTTTATGTGAAATCCTCTGGAAATATGTAGACATCTGTGCAACCATAGAATTTTTTAGACTTCTTCTAGAACTACCAGAAAGTTTGTCTCTTTCGGATAAAATAAAATTAATATTGACATTAACTGGATTGTTATTACTCAAAAAACAATCATTTGTTACTGTTTTGCTTTCAGATCTATTTAGAACAGGTATCGAATTATCTAATCTTTGAAAAAATTCTCCAACTTCTTGATTACTCATTCTCTTTTCTTGATACCTGTCACGTTCCCAACTTTGAATTCTTATGTTACCTTTTTCTCCGGCTTTTAAAAGAATAACGTGACTGATAGAGTTTTCTCGACAATATTCAAGGATTTCTTCAAGGGAAACCAGATCTAAAATTGTAACTTTGAGTCCAAGACCCCATAATTCTTTTAAGAGATCGATCATCTCCTTTTCTCGATGACGATTGCCCATACAAGAAATGGCAACGTCGATACCGTATCTACATTCTAAAGATTCTGAAGTTTCCGAGACTGCAGAAACAAGTTTTTCTAGTGAGACGCTAATTCCAGCGCCATATTGTTTAATTTCTTTACTGGCCATTCCTGTACGTTCAAGAATTTTTTTAAAAGAAGAAAGCATTTTATCGTAACGACCTCCTGCTGCTATTACCTCTTCTCCACCTTTCTTTTTACGCCGCTTAACTTCGTAAGTAATTTGATAAATTATACCACTATGTTGATTTATATTGTGCACTAGAAGAGGTACAACCAGTACAGGCCACTGTTAAAGAAGAGAAAGAATTCAAATTTTATTACACCTTTATATAATATTTGTATGTTTACCTTTAGAACAAAAACTATAAGATGATATATGTAACGAAAGAAACTTCTTTAATTACAAATAATTATTTTAGTTATATTTTAAATATGATTTTATTAATATAGTACAGTTTTTACCTTTACTCCAAGTGTTTCAATATTTTCCATAACTATCTCAATTTCCTTCAGTCCTTCTCTAGCTAAAGCAGCAGCATCTCCTTTCCTTCGTGTAATTGTTTTTAAGACACTATGAATTTTAGCAACAGAACTTTCCGTTTCAAACAAATTGAATAATGTCTCCATAGCCTGATCAGTCAAACATAAACTTATTAAATGCGTCTGTATTTGAAACTTCGTAAATTTTCCATCACGTGCATCTCGAAGGATCGAATAAATATCTTGATATTTTTCTTTATCTACTCCACAATACATTAATACAGCTTGTAGTAAAGAGGTGTGATTTAAACGGATAGTAAAATTTCGTTCTTGCAATGGAGGTAATTCATTGATGATTTCCCAGACAATGTATATTAATTCACCTTCCATTAGAAGATTGTCGGGAGTAGGATCTATTATATCAAATGCGCATTCGTAAAGTTCTCTAGGATGAAAGCCCAATACCTAAAAATAATATGAAATATAGAAACTTTGCTGACTTATATAATATTCAAGTAATTAAAAAAATCAATGCTTTATTCCTTAATTGCTTTTAGAATACAATAAGAAATAAACATAAATCTTTTTAATTTTTTAAAATAATAGATAAACACAAAACTGTAATCATAGAATTTTATCTAGCAGAAATTACAAAATATTTACTGTAGGAACTCATACTAGTCTTTATTTAAAAGTTAAAGTATTTAGATATTAGATTTACTTAATTATTATCAAAATAATAAATTACCATTCTAAAAGCTTAGCTATGTACTTGTGCTGATTGTTTTTCTTCCCTATTAATTTTCAACATTATACAATCATTTTAATTATTTGTTGATTTTTAAAACATTAAATTTTGTTATTTTTTTATCTCGTATTAATAGAATAATTTTACGATGATATGAACTGTTTAGTAAAATCATACCTTTTTTTCTCTAAAGACTCTTTCAATTGCATATCTTCTAATATGTGGTACATTATTCCATACTATGTATCTTGCAAACGCAGCGCGTAAATCATGAGGGATACAAACAATGTTTCCATTACGAGTCATTAATTTTACACTGGAAGTTGAAAAGCTACAAAATTGATGCGATTTTGGTATCAATAGAGGAGTTCCTAAGTAAACACCACCATGTCTCTGAAAAACCTCGATTACTTTGCTTTTAACTCCTTCTTGATGTTTTCTCCAAGCAATAAAGTTAGTATGCCCCCTACTAGGTAAATTCATATCGTAAGTAATATCGTCTGCAGGACTAACTTCCTGCGTAAAACAGCATGAAATCAAATATTTATATGCTTTGCTTTGATTATTTGAAAGAGTGCGTCGAATCATTTCTTGCAATTCCGTCTCTTCAAGTCGTGCAGGAGGCAAATATTCCGAAGAAAGGAGTTCTTGAGCAGTGGGCCGTTGACTAGGATCATGATTTAATAACCACCTGTAATAACCAAGAATTAATTAACACGTATTTTAAATTAATTTATTTTAATCTGTACTACATGCCGTAAGATATGAATTTGTCGTGACATATCAGCTTGTTGTATTTCTGATGGAAGTATAATTTCTTTCGATCGTAAATTAAGCAAAACTTTAATTCGTTCCATCCCTGTAGTTAGAGGTTTGTAACACATTTCAAACAATATTATTCCAAGACTATAAATATCAACTTTTTGATTGTAAATAGCTTTTGCTGCTTTTGTTGTAAGTTCTGGAGCTACATAAAGTGCTGTGCCTACTTGTCCTGTGAGAGATCCAACATCTTCTGTGCCAAAACTAATCCCTGAAATATATTACATAATACATGATATATAGAGTGTTCAACTATAGGTGTAAAAAGATTTAAGGGGTGATACTTAAAGCTAAGATAAGATGAAAATCAAGAACAAAAAAATTACGTTTTAGGCTTTGTTTTTAGTTATTGACAATTAAAAATTAGCCGAAATATCTGTGCGCGAGCCTCCGCAAACCTCCTTACACGAAGATAAAGTAGATCAGCCTAAGCAACGAAGTGCACAGAAATGCTCAAGCCGAACGATACATGGGCAACAGTTTACTTCGTACAAGTCGCAGAGAAGAGGATTGTGACATTTGTAAACTGTGTAAACCACGCTGCGCGACGTTTTGTAAGGAACATCGTAGATTAAATATTATATTCGTCTACTCTAAAAAACAATGTCTATATTATATCTGTCTACTCTAAAAAACAAGGCTGGAAGCGCAATTCTTTTATTTATGATTTTCATTTTGTTTTAGCTTCAAGAATCGTCTCTTAAACACTTGTAGCCGAACACCCTGTATATAGGTGAAAATATCTACAGAATAACAGTACATAAATATCGTCGCTATGAAGATATCTACCTTTTTCAAAACCTTGAGATTCTTTATCAGTTTCCATTGTTTGTACAAAGGATGAAAGTATATTTGTAGTTGCTAAACCAAAATCTCCGATCTTTACATGGTCATTACTATCCAAAAATATATTTACTGGTTTTAGATCTCTATGTATCATTCCTTGTTGGTGAATATGTGCTAGACCTTCCACAATTTCTCGAAATAATCTCCACACTCTCTCTTGATCTTCATAAACTCCATTATCAATTGCTGTCCGAAGAGTACTCTTTTCACAGAATTCCATTTGAATATACATAAATTGAATTTCTCTGACCGTTTCTTTTGATCCATTCGTATCCCCATTTTCATCATTTTTTATATTTGATGCAGATGCTTGATAGTTTGTATCTCCTACAAATTCTATGCTATCAGAAGAATCCATTCTCAGAAGATTCTGCATTCTGGAAAATTTGTTACAAGTTATTCGTAACAACGTAAGGTTCAATTAATATAAATTATATATGTATATATGTTGTGAATATATATGCCAATATGCTTAATTTTTAAGTTCCTATAGGCAAAAAGAAATATACATCTTATTCTATACTTTAAGGTATATTCAATTAGACATAATTTTTTCATTTTTTTTATTCTAATAAATTAATTATATAAAGTAATAAATTATTGTATGCTTTCTAAATTCTGGAATGTATAATTGAATGGAAATTAATTGTTAATTTGTTTGTTAATTTTAGATTTTTAATACTTGATACGTAATTTTCGTACCTATTTATATATCTATTTAAAAAACGATCTGTTTCTTGGACGTGAATAACTCTGCCACTAATATTCTTGTTTTGAAATAAAATGTATGTAATTTTAATCTTTATATATTTTCAAATTCATGATTTATTTCTATGAGAAAGTATTTTTGTAATATAAAGATATGTCACCTACAAATCACATTTCAAAAATGAATCTCTTACAAAAACGCACAATCTTCATCACTGTCAGTGTCACTCGACGCATCGCTGTTATCCTCATCGCTGTCAGCTGGAAGTGTTGTATTTGTTCGAGATTTGTATGAAACATTCCATTCAACCTCGTGTATTGGTGGTGCTAATTTTTCAATATCATCCGTTATTAAATGCTAAAAAATAATTATAGATCAAAGGAAAAATTATTCGGGAAATTATCGTGGCTAATCAACGATCGCATCTGATATCAAAATTAATTATTAGGTTGTCCCAAAAGTTTTTTTTTGTTTTATAAAGAAATAATAAATGCACAACATTTTTTGTTTTATGCTATTTTATTAAATTATGTATGATCCATTTTGTTAAAATAGAACAACAGAATTATTTCCTTACAAAACGAAAGAAACTTTTGGGACAATCTAATATTTATATAAAAGTAGATTCTTATAAATCATTACATGGTATGTAACACATTACAAGTTAAGAAATTAGTTACTACATAAAATCTTAAATATTATATTACTATTCAAAAATGAAACAAATACAATACAAAATACAAATACGAATTTCAAATTTTAATATCCAGGAATAGGCAATGATCAAATTAAAAAAATTAAGTAATAAAATAACATAGATATAACAATTACATTAAGCAGCTCTGGACTCTTTTTTTCAGAAAATGTCATGGATGCATGTTCTTCTACTGCATCAGTTATTACAGCACTTTCTATCCATGAATTGTAATATCGTACTACATTTTCATGATTCATCCGAGATAACAATTTCACCTCCCTGGTAATTTTTTTGTGAAGTTGTTTATTTTTTGGGTTCAATTCTATCCTTTTAATAGCATAAATTCCACCATCTAATTTATTTTTCACTTTTAGAACATCGCCGAAAGCACCTCTACCAAGCCACTCAAGAATTTCGAATTCATTTGTAATTCTTGAATGACCTCCTAATGGAGGTACATATTGTCTAATATCTGTATCTGGTTCTTCTGGTTCATGATTCTCTTGTTCATCTCTCCGTGGTATTTTTGGGGGCGATAATACATGGGTTAAAGGCGCCTTTATAAACGAATGTTGTAACAGCTGTTCGGCTGACCAACGTTTTCTTTCATCATTGATAAGGCACTTTAATAAGAAATCTTGAAGATCAAGCTAAAACAATTAAAAAATTGATTCCTTTATGAGAAGAAATGAGTAAAATGTGATTCATTTGTTTCTTCTTACTTAAATATTTATTTAAAGTAATTATACTTAGATAGAAATCATTTGCTTTAAATTAGTATCAAATTTGGTTATTTATAGGCGTGCTGTGGAAATTATATTGTTTACAAAATGTACATAATGAACAGATTCAAGTCTGAAGACAAGATAATGTAATTAGTATTTCGTATCTAAGATCATTTGATTATTATTCGAATTAACTAAACAGAGGTAATAGGAATTTTTTAACATGTCATATATATCATATAAATACATGATATTATCAATTTTTGTTAAAGTTGAAGCATAGAATAAATAAAAAATCTGTTAATATGTAATTTCTTATTTAAACCTTCTACTTAAAATTTTACTGAAATAAAATGCATAATTACTTATTAGCAAACGTCTGCATTTCACATTTATAAAGCTTTATTGCTAGACAGTAAAGTGAAATAAATAAAGGCATAGGTCTCTACATTTAAATTGTGAAGTATGCCAAATAACGTCCGCGTAATAAATACGTAGCCTAGAGTACAATAAATATTATTATATTTAATAAATTAAGTCTCTTTGGTTACCCTCAAATATTCTTTATTATAATAATTTCTTTCTATATGTTGTATATTTAGCTATATTAAATTTTCTTTTTTATTTGTATTTTATATTAAATATTCAGATTATTTGTATTCTGTATGTAGAGAAACACACCTGTACAATTTTTGTTGGATCGATTTTATCTCCAGAAACTATGATTCCTTTTAATAAAGAAAACATAAGAACACCAAAACGGTAGATATCTGCCTTTTTTCCACCTCTGCCTTGTACACTCGGAAAATCTGGTTCAGGCTTGATTATTGTACATGTCTGATAAATATCAGACAATCTTTTATTCAAAGAATAATCTGATAATCTAACTACTCCTGTGTTATCAATATAGATACTGGTATCACGTAGATCTTTGTGGACAACATTATTCTCATGGAGATATCTTAAAGCAGAAAGGATGCCAGTTGCCAAATATCGCAGGAAATCAATGTCTACTGCGATATTTTCCAGTAAAAAAAAGGAGCAACTCGTACCTATCTAAAATCCGATAATTAACATATATGATAGCATACATGAAACTTTAGTTCTTTAAAAAATTAAATCATAAAAATTAAATCAATTCATATTATTGGAACGATCAAATAGCTATAAAAGCTGCTATTATTAGAAAATGTATGCGTGTATTTGTATTTACAGATATAATAATTTTGTAATTTTTTCGAAATAAATGAACTTTATCATAAATATTGAAATGTTAAGATAGCTGTAGAATAAAGTTTATTTAAACGTATAAAATTTAAAATATTTAACTTAATTAGTGAAACTTATTTCAGGAAATAAATTTCATACAACACAGTGGGCCTCCGCTGTATAACGCAAAGGATAGGTTCCACGTTATATACAGTTACAACAGTTTTATATGATACGAACCACATGTATTATATATGTATGAACTATGAGTGTGTGATGTTATACGAATCGGCATTATACGAATTTTACGAAGTCCCTTATATTTTACATAGTTCTTCAATTTACTCACTTTTAGTTCTAATAATTATAATTACAAATATTGTGTCTTTGGTCTGAATTATAACTAAATATCATCATACCTACCACAAATTCTTGAAGAACATAAATAAGTACATCATCTTCCTCCTGCAGGTACTTCATATTTAAATAATGTACAAGATTTGGATGATGTAATTTATGTAAATGATTTACTTCTTGTTCTAAACTTCCTACTTGTTTCATGATATGTTGAATATTATTTTCTTCAATTTTATTATTTACTTTTAATGTCCATTCACTAATTGCAAACAATTCTCCAGTTGTCATATCCACACCTGCATAAACGACCGATCCCTTAGTACTATGACCCATACATTTTGCTCTGTACACTTGTCGTTCACCTATAATTATTATACGTTGTAAAAATTAGTAAAGTTGAATTATATTTTTAATACACATGTTTGAGACAACAGACTAAAGTTATCTACCAAAGTATATACCTTTATTATGATCAAAGTGTAATAATTTTGTGCCCCTATGTTCGCATAGAAAACCGTCAGAACTTTCAGAACTACTAGCACATCTTCTTCGAGAATAAATCCGTGATCTATCTTGCGGAGATGATGGTATTGATTGAGAAGGATTATTTGATCGATCACAATATAAACGAACAGATTCTTTCCGATTACGAAGTTCAGCTTTTAAAGCTTCCTGCCTTTTTTGGATTTCATCCTGTAATACCTGCAATTATATTTGTAGATACAATATCTGAATTAAAACAGATATATTTTTGAAATGATTAATAATAATATGATTGGAACAATTATATTTGTAGAATAGCAGTAGCCTACAGAAATTGTAATTTGGACATTAAAAACAAGAAAGGTAAAAGGATGTTTGACTTGCCATGTTTATTAATTAAAATAATTGCAATTGCAGTATTATCGAAATAAGTTTTTTCAATGAAAATTTATAGATTTTTTTATAAATTGACGAATATAATCATTATTAAAATTACTATTTACGCCAGCGAGACCGTCCGAGAGAGTCTCGGTATTAACCGAGGTCTATAGAATTTATGGTACGACAAACGCAAAAGAAGTAACGCTGTATTCTTGTGTTTACGTTTCCCTTATCTTTAATACAATGCATCTTGATTTGTATAATAAATTATGTACAAAAAATTACAGTCATATCTAGTCATGTATAACTAAAATCTTCAGAAGACCTACACTTCCAGAATGGACATATCCACCGAGTCATGCATCATTCAATTAATTTTGTCTATTTTCTACTATTTTAGATTTATAGCTTGAACCAATTGTGTGTAATATCTTGTCCTACGATATATGTGTACATATAAGACAAACGCAAAACATGAATCATTTCATCAGAAGAATTAATTTTTTTGTTAAATTTCATATGTTACACTCATCAAAATATTATCCGTGGATAAGTACAATTTACCGGATAACAATGAATTGAAATGCAACCCTCTAAGTATTCATTTTAAGTATGTACTACATCAAACGTTGTCCAATTCTTAAGTCGGGTTGATATAAAAAATTTGATAACAAGTATGTATGAACAAATATATATATATTTATTTTATTATCATATAGTGAAATAATTAATTATTTAAGAAGCTATTACTCACCACCTTTTTATGTAATTACTCGCATCTTTGTCGAGAGTACATTTCTTCACCTAGATTGGGGTTAGGTTAAAATTCTTTAGGCACACTTGTTCATAGTAGAGTTTCAGCGTATTAAGTTGCAATTATTTACACGGTGTCTGACATATAGTAATAAATTAATGTGTTTGGTTTCCTTCTTGTCCATCAACGGCTTCTTTCCTGATTTAGTGATGACGCTGTTTTTTATCATTCCATTTTCCGTTTGTTGTACTTTATCTTCATTTTATTCACAAATCGGTAAGATCATTTCTGAATTTCATTTACTGAATAATTGTGGCAATTATTTCATTGACCCCAGTAATACCGAATACATTCGAAACATGCTCCACCTCTGTTTTTCGCTTTATGGTTTCTTTCTTCACAACGTTGTTTAGGAATCGCTCCCATGAAAAGTGATTATTAAAGGGTAATATATCGTCTCAAGCTTTTTTTAACAAATCAGTGTGAGGAAAATCTAAGATTTCTCTTAGCGTACGATGATGAAACAAAGTTTTGAATTTTGTTACTATTTTCTGGTTCCTCGGTTGAAAGAAGGAGTTCGTGGTATTTTCAAGAAGGTACACGACGTCGACATCATAATCGATATTTAATCTATCCAATGCTAGAATATGAAAGACACAATTGCATGTTAATAACGACATTCGCCTGCAAGTTCATTTTTCCAATTGAACTTTTTACAATGGATTTGGAATGATTTTACAAACAATCAGCAAATATTATACATTGCAATTCATCAAAGTCTGTTTCCTAGTTTTGGACACAACGGGTAATTCATTTGACATGTTTGAGCGCTTTTGGTTTCTCGTATCTATGAATAAAAGGATGTAGTTTATAAACTCCACTTGCATTTACACAAAATCCGTTACTCGATCTTCTTTGGCTTTGTATTTGGCTTTCAAATGCCCTTTTTTCTATCGTACGAATTAACGTTCGATCTAGAGGAACTTTTCACAACAAAGATGTTCATCCATTTGATAAATGTGGTCTCTACATTTATGTATATTTTAGTCTTTAAGGCATTGTAGGACATCTTTGACAAATTTTGACTCTGTATCATTGCTTGGTGTTTTTTAAATCTCCATATCGAACCGTTGAAAATGTCGGAGGGTCGCCAAATTTATCGCTTGATTCGTTTGCCTTTCTTTCAATAACAATATACTTAAAGAAGTATCGATAAGTAATTAAATAAATGGAAGTGATCTCGAAATCTCCGGAAACCTTCCGCTTATAAGAAAATTATTATGGCTTGCTTCAGAGATATTCAAAGTGATTAAAGTTATTATCCCACCCTATTTGTATCCTCATATGAAATTATAAAATGTAATATTAAAATTTCGCTGTATCTACACTTAATAATTTGTACGTGTCTAATGGATAATTTAAATTAATTGAAAAATATTGTGAAAAAAGTACTAACTTTAAAAATAACAAATTGTATACAATTGCTTCGTCGTATATTTGTGATTTTTTGCAATCAGCGATACAATATTTTCAGATACACATATTTAATTTATTTTCTGCAATAGAATCCTCGAACAAAACTATTCAAAATATCAAAATGTTTATTTTTATCATAATGCAAAATTAATTTGTAAAAACAGTAAGATAATCACCAAAACTAAAATTAACAAAGATTCCTCATATTCATATGGCACTTAAACTTTCATGGTTCTTAATTTTTAATTTTCGACGATTTATAAACATAACAAAGATAATTATTTTAGAATTTATTGATTTTATAATCGATAGAATACGAAAATTACAGAATATGTTTTACTCGTTTCATCATAAGTTACATTAATAAAATGATCGATTCAAAATTCGTAAAAATCGCATCTTTTAAAATTATGTGTTTTTATAAAACTGGCAGGTCAAACATCCTTGTAATGTAGTAATTTATTTATATTCATTGATTCATATAATTTGCCTTTTTGAAGGAATAGATTGTTGCAGTACAGAATGATGTACGACAATGAGCTTAGACAGTAACCTCAGCTATTCATTTTATTACAATATGATTTATATAATGTGCGTATCTAACCTGTCTTTCTTTATCTTCTTTCAACTGCTTTTCCAACATTTCATATTCGATCTTTTCTTGGCGTCGCGAAACCATTTCTTCATAAAAGCTACTATAGCTTGGTTTATTATTCTCGTGTAAATATTTCTGAACATGTTGCGTTAATTCAAAAATCATTACTTCTCCCTGTAATTGTTTTGTTAATTCCACTAATTCGGCATATAATACTGCAACTTGTTGATGTGATAAGCCTCTGCTATTTTCCAACTCTATATTTGGTACTCTGCAAGTTATGTAATAAAAAGCGTAAAAATAGTTTTCATAGTAAAGATCATATAACTTTAAGTTATATCGATTAGATTTAATATATATTCATATTTAGTTAAGTTACATTAAAGTTTAAAATTTAAACATTAAATTTCACCGATCTATTTTCACAACTATCCTACCTTGTGCAATTCTCGTATTTATATTTCCGAAACGTGTTTATATGTATGTATGTATGTGTGTGTGTGTGTATAACATGTAGGCAAGTATAATGCCTGGAAATGTCCAGATCCTGCATATTAACCAAAATTTTTTCAGTCTAATCTCAAATTAAAAATCGTCTTTATTAAAGTATTAGATTGTTCCGAAGTTTGTATCGTTTTATAAGGAAATAACAGATGCACAACATTTTTTATTTTATATTATTTTATTGAATTATGTCTGATTCATTTTGTAATAGACAATACACGTAATTCAATAAAATAATATAAAACAAAATAAACTTTTGGGACAATTTAATATTTAACAACCATTTAGCTTCCAATTCAGATATATGTAACATATTTTATTGAAGACTAATATTTCACTATAAAATATATAACAAATGTATTGACATAATATAGAAAATTTCGAGAACAATTATGTATTTACAGATTAACTAATCATGAAAAATTGCGATTCAAACTATTGGGTCGGCAACTAAGAGATTGCGGATTTTGTCAATACCACCTAACATATACAATGTTAAATAGACTCCTATGTGCAGTCTTTTTATTTTATTTCTTATTACTAGCATTATCTATCTTGATCAAGATATTTTATATCAATAAAACGAGAATGTCGGGAGATAATGAATGAAAAAAATCTGGAGATAAGAATAGAAGAAATATATACGAGTAAACTCTCCGCAGATCATCTTGAAATATGAAAATCTTGAAGATCTTCCTGTATTTGATGAAAATAAAAAATATTATTCTAATCCACCCTATTTATTTCCCAAAATAAACTCTCTAGCCGTTTTGATTTGCACACGTTTCTAAGTCACACTGACAATGGACGATTCTATGTCTTTGTTGTTTCTACTATTTGCGCCAAGTAGAAGAATTTGAAAATAGCTTAGTTTCATTTGGCATACAAAGATTATCAATTTCGAATTCATATTAGCATTCATATTAATATTTAAATATTAAATTCATACTCTTAGCTATTTTCTATGTTTAAACTTTTAAAAAATAATGATTTATATAGAATAATTAAATTCTAACAGTTTTATTACAATATTTTTTAACTCTTTCGTTCCTAACGCCGGATATATCCGGCATGCACGATGACATGACATGATAAAATCGTTTGTTCTTTGTGACTGCAAGTTATTGTTATTATTTATACAGGGTCTGCTACTATTATAGAGCCCGAACATAAAGACTGTGATAAATCAAGAAGTATTGTTGTTACGTTCCGTGACTTTCTACACAAACCAGACTCCACACCTCAGAAAAGATGGCTATCAGATGTCTAAACACCCTCATTGCGGACCCTCAATAATCTTAATCAGGTTGGCTCGGTAGTGGTCCTAATTGCTTAATACCTCGATCCAAGATGCTCGTTGCCATCTGAATTGTGATCGCTCGAATAATGCCGAATAATTGTTTGGGGGTGGGTCTTGATGTGAGGTGGACGAGAAAGTGTCGAAGGAGGTGTCGAATGAGGTATCAAGAATTCGGCCGTTAGCGATGTCCCGAGTCTGGATTAGAGTTTCAGACCCATGCAACAGCGTGTGGTGTCGTTTCTCGCACATACGACAGGATGCGACGGTGAAATGGAGAAGTGCGTGTCCTCTTCCCAGGCAGTTGGTGCACACTGATACCTCATTGGCAGCTATAGGGTGTTCTCTGACGTGTTTCACCTTGAAGATATTGCAGCTCCAAATTCCATGTGGTTTATGGCAGATAGGACAAGATGACGGAGAGTGCGACGTGATGAATGTTGATCCTGTAGGTTCTAATATATTGCAACGCTCGTTCAAAAATTGTTTAGTAATTCAACCATTGGGAAGGGTGTGTTTTCTGTCCTTTCCTTTCATCTTAACTCGGCCTCGTGATCTAACTTGGACGTGAGTAAATGCAGCAGCACTGTATCTGCGGTCGGTTGTCTGAGGCTGTATAGTGAGCTTCTACCTTGGTTGAATAGGATCGTAGATCACGATATGATGTTCGCTGTAAAGGAGCTATATCAAATAATTCTTTTAAATGTTTAGCCACGATTTTAGCCGGTTGATTGTATCTTTTTTCCAATATCTCCCAGACGACCGAGCAATTGGCTGTTGTATTGCCTAACAATACTATAGCCTCTTGTGTTAAGCAAGAGCGGAGGTACATTCATTGTTTACAGTCGTCAGAACGTGGATTTTCGTGAATTGTGTAGCGAAATTGATCCGCGAATCCCGGCCAATCTTCGTAGGCTCCCGATCTTTTCTTTGTCTTCTCTGTGAGACGACCCCCACTACGCTCGGGTCACGCCACCATTTGCGCCTATGATCACATATGCCATCTTCTTTGTGTGGATAAAACAACGGACCAAAGGCGAATCAACGTTTCTAAAACTCGCTGCTTGATGACAAATATGCGTTTGTCGCTATACTGTATATTTTTCGTCGGTCATGTAAGACGATCTGTCTGCGACACTATACTATCACGAGTGACGCTTAGGGAGACGGCCTGTGGTAAGCCTCGTGGCGTAATACAGTGTCAAATGTTTAATGCGCTCTTTTTGACTGGGCGCCATGAACGAGCTTACTTGTAGTTGCGAGATTGACGTTGTTACGGCGTTAGGCTGTTGCTCGTTGTCCTGAGAGATTTCATGGAATTCACGGAATGAGGAAACCTTAGGACCAAAGTGCGCGGCCGCGCGCTGTCAGATTGGGCAGCGGGTCTTGGACTCCTGCTGGTGAACAGGAGCTCGGCCAGCACCTGCGTGGTGTGGAGGTGGTACTCCGTCGTGGACATCACATGGGCCACCCCCGACGCGTTCAGACGGGTTTCAGGCTGGAAAGTGGCCGAGGCGGTGGAGACATGACGGCAATATGCGACGCATTCATGCCGCGAACCATGCTGGGCACCGGATGAAGCGGAGCCGTGTATTGGTGGACTTCCGACATCGCAGAGCTAAGGCCCGAAGACGGTACCAGCGGGTCCGCCGCAAACGACGCCGCGACGAGGGAGAAGTCTCTCTGTACTACCGGGCGTACCGCGAGCTACGGCGCTCGCTGCGAAAGGAGATTAAGATTGTGAAGTGACTGGTCGGACTTAGTCGAAGCAGTCGAGTCCGACCTGTAAGGAAGGTCATACAGGACGGTGACGCGAAAACTTCGCGCGAAGGATCCCACGGCTACGACGGAAATGGAGCTGGCGCTGTTACTGGAGGTTATCGGAATGCTCTTCCCCCCGCAAGAGGCCATCGTGGAGGAACAGTCGCGGGAAACAACCCGGACGGTGGAGTGGATGGACGATTGGGAAGTCACGGAGGAAGAACTGTGGGAGGCAACCAGAAGAATGACCTCCCGCGACGTGGCGCCGGTTCCGGACGAGATCTCGGGCCGAATCTTGGGGGAAGCAATGGGGATCATGGCTCCCAAACTTCGGCACTTCTACAGGAGATGTCTGAGGCAGGAGGTCTACCCCCAGGCGTGGCGGACGGCGAGGCTGGTCTTGCTCCGTAAAGAGAGTCGACCGACGACTTCGCCGTCGACGTACCGACCGATATATACCTGCTGGACGACATCGACAAGCTCCTCAAGAGAGCCGCCCGTCTGGAGCGACATATGTCAGGGCAGGTGCCGGGTTGGCACGAAAGCCAGTACAGCTTTCGCTCGACGATCGACGCGGTCGACGGAGGACATGGTTTCCCGGAATGGCGTGGAACTGGCGGTGTCTCTGAACATCATCAACGCGCCCTACTCCATACCATGGGACAGAATAGTAGCGGCTCTGGAATACTACGAGGTGCCCCACTACTTCGTTCGGCTGATCCGCGCCTACCTCAACGACAGGTGGGTAGGGTACGCCAGCAGGGAAGGGGAAGAAGGCGACTCGTCGAGCACGGCGTTCCGCAGGGCTCGGTGTTGGGACCGATCCTGTGGATTGTCGCGTACGACGAGATACTGCGCAATCCGTTGCCTCCGAGCGCGACCATATTGTGCTACTCTAGCCGTGGTCGTGATGGCACGAGACATTGCGTCTCGGGGAGGTCGCAACGACCTGCGCGATACGCGCTGTGCGTGGACTGGACCTGAGGATCTCCCCTGCTAAGCCGAAGGCCATCTGGTTTTACGACAAGAACAGGCGAGGAACTCCTCCGCCTGGTCTGAGCACAAGCGTGGCAGTAGAAGCTGCCGGGGTGGGATCGCGAATGAAGTATCTGGGTCTCATCATCGACAGCCAGTTTGGGTCGCACTTCGACTCCCTGGTCCCGGAAGTGTCGGCGGCGGCCAACGTCTTGTGCGGCCT
This sequence comes from Bombus haemorrhoidalis, assembly GCA_014825975.1. Taxonomy (NCBI): domain Eukaryota; kingdom Metazoa; phylum Arthropoda; class Insecta; order Hymenoptera; family Apidae; genus Bombus; species Bombus haemorrhoidalis. The sequence goes on from CM026171.1 coordinate 15,736,079, forward strand.
GCTGTGGAACATCGGTGGGGGGGGGGGGGTCGCGGTGCACCGACTGTACGAGGGCGTCGTTCGGTCCGAGTAATGTACAGGGCTCCGGTATAGACGGACAATCTGATGGTGAGTCGCCACAGCATCCTGTTATTAAGAAGGGTGCACAGGGTGATCGCCATCAGAATCGCCAGTGGATACCGAACGGTGTTGCACGCATCGGCGACTGTTCTGGTCGCGTCTCCTCCGTGGGAGCTTCGGGCGTTGGCACTCAAGTGGAGATATACCCACTTGAGAGGGCTGGACCCCAGGGAGAACGCGGCCGAGCAGGCGGCCCCAGACGATCTGAGAATCGTCGATGAGGATGCGTGAGTTCAGTGGCGGTCTTAGCTGATCAACGAAGGAGGCGAACATCGAGGCGTGGAGGCGGTCCTCTCAAGTTGGGAGACATGGAGGAGCCGCCGCGGTCTCCCGCTGATATACAGGATGACCCAGGAGCTCACGGGACACGGCATGTTCGGCGAGTACCTGATGATGATCGGACGCGAGGCGACGTATATCTGTCACCACTGCATGGAGGGCAGGACACGGCGCAGCACACGCTGGAATTTTGTCCGGCATGGGAGCTGCCCTCTACACCCTGCGTCTCGTCACAGGCGAGAAATTGGCCTCCTCGTTGATCGTGGAGATGATACTGGACGGGCCGCAGGAGTACGAGGCTGTCCACTCCTTCTGCGAGCACGTTATGCTCGTAAAGAAGCGGGCAGAGAGAAAGAGAGAGAGAAACTCTCACTCTTGTGGGGTAACGCGGTGGAGAGTGATGGCGGTCAGGCGGCACAGGACCGCTCCATCACCGCCCCCCTCGGGCTGCGACTAGCAAGGCAATGGCCTCCCCTAGCGTCAAATTAATTTATTAGGGAAATTTGCAGGATTGGCTCGATCAAGAGGATGCTGGGAGTGCACCGGTATTAATTCTCAAGAAGTTCCGGGACACTCTTGTCACACGTGTAGGCAGGCCATCGTGGAGTTTTAATCGGTAAGAGTTCGACACTGCTGCCACAGCAGCTGAGTGTCCATGAGGATTTCTCCACGTACAAAAAAAAAAAAGAAAAGAAGAAAGGTTGTTGCTCGTTATTGTGCAGCGGGAGGTTGCGTGGATGTGCTTCGCGTTGAAGATGTTTCCTTCCCGAAATTGATCCTCTGCTTGTTGGGACTTGCTGCGTTAATGATGATGGTGGAGTCACGTGGCACTATTTGATTGGAGTTGGGTGCGGCTGCTGTGTCATTAATGTGTACACTGTTTCATTTAACGGTTTAGTGCATATGAATCCGACTCGAAGGACCAAATGTTTAACCATTCGCGGAGAGACGCAATGGATAGCACTAACGAGAGTAGTAAATTCTCGTTACGATACGATAATCGATACCACGAATCAGTCGATCTCCTATTTCGGTTAAAATAATAGAGGTAATTAAAATGATGATAACACTGAGTTAATAGGTTAAAACACACGCTTTATTTCAACAAACTCTAAGATTTAAATATCTACGCGTAGTGCGTGTAGATATGTTCTCAGCGAAGTGTAAATAGCAAGTTAAGACGATGACTGATGAAAGAACGGAAAACCAGTCAAGATGTTGGCTGGTCTAAGGACGTAAAGCCAGAAGCTTCCGCTCGTCTGCAAATATGTTAGCCATAAAATGGCACGATAAAAAAGAGGTTTTCATGATTGCAACAATACATACAGAAGAATTTGTGGATGTACCAAAACACTGCAGTGCATAAGAAATTTTACAGAAACCATCTTGTGTATACGATTATGATAAATTGATGGATGCTATAGACAGGACAGATATGGTCATCAACACTATAAATTCTACCCGCAAAACAACAAAATGGTACAAAAAATATTTCTTCCATATGATTGATATGTGCTTATGGAATTCATATTGTCTATACAAATTGGAAACCAGCAAAACAATATCAATTGCAAAATTTCAACTGAAATTAATAGATCAAATTTGAAAGAAATATCAGAAAGAACATCCCGTCATCTTATTACACTCGGAAATAATTGCTTATCAAGACTCAACGGAAGACATTTTCCTTCACTTTATGAAATTATAGGAAAAAATAGATCACGAAGGTGTGTTGTGTGTGCGAAAAACAATAAGAGATGAGAATCTCGTTATCAATGCCAAGAATGTGGTGTTGGGTTGTGTGTGTCTCCATGTTTCAAAACATATCATATTAAATTAAATTATTAATCACCGTATATTATTCTTTTACTATTTTCAATCATTGGTCAGACTCTTTATAAATAAGTTTTTATCTTATTAAATAAGTTTATATCTTTTATGTAGAAATTATAAGTATATTGTTTTAAAGAAAAGTCCCTTTTCTTTCAAGATAAACTGTCCACGCGCAATGTGTATACATTTGGCGCGGCGTCCAGTTCAGCGGCGAACCGAACCGCCGTAGCGAAAGGATTAACATTCAATACTTATTATTACAGCATTATAGCGAATTTTTCCTTAACACTTTGACTGCCACTCCGGAATCATATGTCTCAGGACGCCACAGGAGTATTTTTATTATTCAAAGCATATAATGGCAAAATAATAATAAATTGAAGATGTAAGACAACATTCTTCCCCAATGGACCGTTTATTCTATTGGTGGCCACGGATGACCACCGTGACGCCTTGGTAACAGTTGATAGCGACATATTATAACAAGGCTTCGTTTGTTTCAACAAACCATTCGTATTCGTTATTTCGTCGTAAGGAAAACGTCCAGAATATACTGTTGAAACGTGTAGAAGATATTAGTAAACGGTATTTGCTCATTCTATACATAATAATAAGGTACCTTCACACTTCTAACTTCAATTATATGATTATAAAGTAGCATTTACGATTATTCTCTAACGTATGTTTATAATAACATTCGTAAATTACCCCTCAAAATATGGATACAAACACAGTGCACCGTTAGATGTAAGATTTGTTGTCATTTTTTTTTATCGACTTTCTAATAAACATGTTTAATCGTTCAATGGGGCACTTTTTATTTCAAAGTATCTCCTATTTATCGGTTATATTCAAAATGCCCTAACTGTCAATTTTCATTCAATTTTTACAATTGTAAGAAGCTCAAGCGGTTCGGTCACCAATGACCACCGTGGCATCACAGGAGAAACCGTGGGCGGTCATATATGACCAACGTGGCAGTCAAAGTGTTAATCTGGTTTCCAACATAACAATTGAATGTCGAACGAAATTTTGAACGTCAATAAGAAACGACATGTTATACGTGTGTATGTATATATAAATCGCAAAATATGTTATAGAACTCTATTACCAATAACAAATGTTTTCTATTACTTCATATAAATAAGATATAAGATATAAAAGTATACAGAAAAAAAGAAAATACGAGTATAATGAGGGAAGATCCTAAACCTGCTGCTTTTTCATTCACTTTTTACAACTGTTTTAGATCATAATGGTCCAAAAACAAAAGATTTATAGCTTAGGAATGTCATAGAATTAATATTATACTTACTCATCAGGATACTTATCACTGCACATTACATGTAGATCAATTTGTGCATACACTTTAGCTGGACCTGACATGCCTTTCTGAGGCATCAAAGTGATTACTATATCTAATGGTTGCCATTTCCGTCTATTTTTTTCATGACGTAAATCGCGAAGTTCATCCCCAAAGATGCTCTATAAGAACAATAAACCGCCGATTTTAATAGAACTTAAGAATGATACATTGTTCGAAAAATATTTGACATGTATGTTTCTTAGATGCCAGCATTTATGTAAGTAGCCTCCAAAGTTGGGGTATCTTGCAAAATATTAGGTTTAGGACAATTATACTTATGTAAACATTTCTCATTTTTAAACAAGAAATTTAGCTACGTAAACAACATTAAAAAGAGTATTTGTTTGTAAAATATAATAAAAATTATATTGTTAATTTTTGTTGTAAAATACTGATACATTTTCATGAAAATTTACATACGGTACTCCAAATTATTGGCAAATTATACCTGGATCTTTGTATAAAGTTCTTTGTAAATCTGTAAAGAATGTGATTCCCTACTTAATTTTTGTGTAAAATATAATCGTCGACTCTAAAGTTTACGTATATCGTAAATCATAAATTTTTAAAATAGTTATAATAAAGAAAAAAAAGTAAAATGCACATAACGATCCACTTTCGGTGGAAAAAAGGCACACTTACGATCTTGTAGCATAAATTTATTATAACATTTTATTTAATGTTTACTGTGCAATCCTTTCTTTTATAAAAACTTTCAGACGATTATACATTGAATGTACTAATTTTTAGATTCTTCTTTTTTACATTCTTCAAGTACTAGTTTCTTCAGATCTAGCTTAGACGTAATATAATGTAATAGGATTTAGGACTAAAGATTGTGAAGGAGTCATTAAGATATGCGGCGTATTAAAAATGATCCATTGTCTAACAATATAAATTGTGTGTTTGAGATTATTATCCTGTTAAAAATAATAATCTTGTTTTAAATTTCATTTTTCCAGACTTTTACTTTAAAATATTTAAATTTTTCTACATTAGATAAGTGCTCCACCATCCCCGTGTTTGATGGTTTGAACAATTTTTTTCACCTAATCTAGTATTCGATTTTCTAACTAAGACCCGTTCATCACATTAAAAAATAATAAATTTATTTTTGTCTATATTTTGTCGGAATGCTGTATTATCGTGCACATAATTAATAGCGAACTCTAGCAATTTTTCTTTTTTATTAATTTTGCTAATTCATGATTTTCGTTTTGCAATTTTTAGTTCATATCTAATAGTTTTGAGTGTTCTTCGAATTATTACGGGATGCATTTCCGTGTTAGATTCGTTTTTTACTATCCCAGCTATTTCCGAGAATGTAGTTTCAGATTCTTTTTTTATTATATTGACTATCTTCCTTTCTTCTCGGTCTCTAAGCTTCTGAGGACGTCCGCTTCGTGTAGCATTTATTGGATCTTTTTTGCCAAAAAATCGTTTAATCACACTTCTCACGGTAAAACGACTTCTGTTAATAACTTTTCTTTTAACATTTAAAAGTTATTAACTTAATAACTTTAAATACTAATTTCTATTCCTGCATAAGATTCTCCTTGCTTGTATAAATTTAATACAATCTTTCTTTCAGCAGTTTTCCTTCTTTTTATAAAATATTCTAACTTTAATAAATGACGATCAGTTTGCAAAAACTTCCCGCGATATAACAAGTGTGCTAACATTGGAAATATTTAAGTAGAATACACGTTATAACAAATTCTTAAAGTGTGTCAATATTTTTGTTTTACTGAAAATTTCAAAATTATTTCAGTCAAAATGGACGTGTATGTGTATTTTATTTTTTTTGTTTATTATAACTATTTCTAAAATTCATGATTCATGGTATACTTGAACTTTGGAGTCAACAGTTATACTTTACAAAAATATTAAATAGAGAATCACATTTTTTACAGATTTACAAAGAATTTCATACAAAAATCCAAGCTGTGCAAATACTTTTATTTGACACTATATATAAATTTCAAACATTTTATATAAAATACATTTAGTTTTACCATATGCTTTGTGTGGCAAAATATGTAATAATGTACTCTGAGACATGTGAAAGCCATAAATATTAACATTAAATGTAAATACATAAAACATTGATCAGTACTCTGATATTCAGTGCACATAGGTGTATTAGCTTTTATCTTTAATCGTTACTTTAAACAAAAATTGAATTTTATTTCTAAACAAATCCATGTATGTAAATACATTACAGTACAGAGTCAAATGCACTTAAAAAGAAAATATGGATTTTAGTGAATTTTTATATTCTTAACTAATTATTTTAATGGCTTTACATAAATCAATTATAACTTGTAATTCCCACAAAATAATCCAAATTAAATTTTCATGCTTAAACTAGAAGCAAAATTAGTAATTTTAAATAAAAATCAATAAATAAAGATGATTTATATTTATCTTCACTATTTATGTTCTTTATTAGCTTTAAAGATACTCTTAAAAATATGCTATAGAAATAAATGCATTAATTTCAAAATATTTTTCCATGTAGTATACAATTCATTTATAAATTTCATTTTAAAAATTAAATTATCAAAAATTATTTATATAAATGATATTATTTAACTTCGTGTAAAGATCAAATGATTTCCTATCAGTGTGTATGTGTGTAATATATAATATATAATATAAGCAATATATAGACAAAACTTAGGGAGTATAAATAAAATTACAATTCAGCATCAATTATATTAATATAGATATATATTCCTTCTCCAATTTTATTTGTTATAATGTAACTTTATTTCCTATATCATATTAATCCATTTATGTTTATATTCATATTAAATTCGAACATATTCATACACTACACTCATCGGAATATATTTATATTTATTATACATCCTTTATTTAAAAAAAAAATACGAACAATTTGTAGGTACATGCATAAAATACGAAAATCTGAATTTTTATCTATTCATAAATTACATAATAAAAGTCATATAAAATTTAATTTACTAGAAATAAATGTGTATATTTCATTATGATACAAAAAACATATAACATTAAATAAATAAATTTTTATCTATTTATATCATGACGTACCTTCAGAACCTCGATTTCGTTTTTCTGCCGATCTTTAGACGACTCACAGGACATATTTTCATTATTCAACTTTTAAATACTCTTCAAGAATTACGGATAACTTAGTTTAACTCATTGTTTAACTTTTAACCTCAAAGTTTATTACAGTGATCTCAGCGTTCAATTGAAACTAAACACTAAACACTCACTGTCTAAATGTTTTCACATTATTATTCACTGAAGATTCTATTGAAAATATGATTCCGCATATTTTATAACTTAAAAAGGTACCAAATATAAATTCACCGATAATCTCATGTTTTGATTGTGTCGATGTTAAACAAGTAGTTTAACTTAACAACAAGAATAAAAATACATAATGCAACTGCTCAGTGTTCACCAATGAACCACAAAACATATAACCTTTTAGTAGAATATCGAGCACGCGATTACCATTTCAGTATTGCGCGAAATTTGAAATATAATTTTTGTATTTCAATTATGTACATACATATATTATTAGATATTAGTAATTATATATAATAATAATATACATAAGCATATGACATAATTCAGAATACATTTTCAAAGTAAAGAACTTTTTCCTCTGTCTATATAATTGTTGTGTTCGTATAACATTTATATGAATGGATATTTGTGGAAATAAAAATTCGTAATAAATTTATATAAGACCACATGAATTAACAAATAAATATAATCCTCAAACCGGTATTTTTAAAGCATAAATTTTAATTTTATTATCTATACAAGAAAACAAATTCAATAGTATGAGGTTAATTGTATCAGATTTCACCTATACTGTATATTAATTATAACTTAACTGTTGTAAATATGTATATCATTTTAAAATTAATTTTTGTAAGTACTTTTTCATAAAATACAGTTTATAAACAAAATAATTCTCAAAGTTTTACAATTTAAAGTTATAAATGTTAATAATATTAATTTATATTTTAACAGTAATATAATTTATGGCTTATAGCTTATATTCTGAATGTATGCGTAAAAACTTATAAAAATATAATTACATTATAAAAACATGATGTTAATCATCTATTCGACATTAATCATTAATGACCAAACCTAACATAACACAACCTATCTTTTTCTCCTTCATTTTGTGGTTTATGTAGTGTAACGAAAAAAAGTATTCTAATGTCAAGAATCTTCCAAAACTGTGTCCTCTTGTACAAAAATAGAAAATCTAAAGTTTTAAACAAATACATATAAAAATTTTGTTTAATTTTATATCAGAACCCGAATGTATCACTATAGTGCGTTGGCAAAATTTGGATAACGATTGTTCTATAACGAGGTTGTGTACCTCGTCTGTGATATAATTTTTCCTTTTGTTTACGTAAAGGTTGAATAGTCGTAGCAAAATGGTTCTCGCAGATTTAGGTCGTAAAATAACATCTGCGCTTCGATCCCTCAGCAATGCAACTGTCATTAATGAAGAAGTAAGTATTTCCACAGTAACATAACCTTCAAACTCATTTCTATACATCTAATTAATATTGTAACATATGTTAATTTATGTTATTCAATAAACGTCACATTACAAACATTTCCAAAATGTTTTCTAAATGTAATAATTTCTTAATTTTATGAACTTGAAAGCTTATAGTATTCAATTTACTAAAAAGTCAAAATAATAATTATTAAATTAAAATAATAATTATTAAATACCTCAACATTTTATACTATTATTCTATATTATGTTTATATTATATTAATATTTATGTACATATTTGTATGTATATATGTGAACATGTATGTATTTATTTGTGTAATATTATTGCATTTATATGTATTGTTTTGAAGTAAAATATTGTAGATAATAAAATTTATATATACATGATTATATATCACAAATATGGTTTTTCTATTATAATTATATATTAAATTTGTAATTTATACATTGAAAATATTTTTAATAAAGCAGTATTTTTATTTTTTCTGTGTATCAAATTTTTATGAACTAAAATTTATAATATTTCAATACAATAAATATTTTGAACGTGTTGTCATGCACTTATATGAATTTAAAACAATGAATTTTTAAATAATTAAAATTTTTTAAATTAAAAGTTTGTCCAATCTCATGTTGGTTGACATATTTTATTGTATTTAATATTTATATAATTAAATACAAGATTACAAGATTGTATCATTCGTAGGTCCTCAATTCTATGCTAAAAGAAATATGTGCAGCATTACTTGAAGCAGATGTTAATATCAGACTTGTCAAAAAGCTGAGAGAGAATGTACGTCTTGTAATTGATTTTGATGATATGGCTGGTGGCCTTAATAAGCGGAGAATGATACAGAGTGCTGTATTTAAAGAACTTGTAAAGGTAAGTTGAATTTATTATTTGAAACACTGAAAAATGATTTTCTTCCCTATTGTTGTAATTAAGAAATACTGAAAGTATATTCAATTCATTTTATTATAGCTCATTGATCCTAGAGTAAAAGCTTATCAGCCTATTAAAGGACGCCCAAATATAATAATGTTTGTTGGATTGCAAGGTTCAGGAAAAACAACTACTTGTACAAAACTTGCTTATCATTATTTAAAGAAAAATTGGAAAGCTTGTTTAGTTTGTGCTGATACTTTTCGTGCTGGTGCATATGATCAAATAAAACAAAATGCAACAAAAGCAAGAATTCCATTTTATGGAAGGTGGGTAATAATTTAAAAATTATTTGTTACCGTTCAACAACAAATTAAGTGTAAGACACAAGTAAATAAATTAGTTTTATGAGATATAGCAATTTTTATTTTTATACATACTTTCTATGTATAGTTTCTAATTTTATTCCTTCAAATAATGGATAATTCTACAAAGATTTTAATGTTACAAAATAAATACTAGTGTAATAGGACAAAACAAATTTATTATTTAGTTATACAGAAGTTGATCCAGTTACAATAGCACAGGATGGTGTGGAAATGTTTAAAAAAGAAGGTTATGAAATTATTATCGTTGACACTAGTGGTAGGCATAAACAGGAAGAGTCTCTGTTCGAGGAAATGCTTCAAGTTGCAAATGCAATTGTAAGTAATTTAATAGTTCTTATCTCTTGCAAACATTTTCTAATGAACAAAAATTAGCAATAACTAATTTATGAAATATATATGTCAATAAATAAAAATTGTTATTATTTGTAGCAACCAGATAATATAATTTTTGTAATGGATGCAACGATAGGTCAGGCTTGTGAAGCTCAAGCAAAAGCTTTTAAGGAACGTGTTAATGTCGGTTCTATCATTATTACAAAACTTGATGGACATGCAAAAGGTGGAGGTGCTCTTTCAGCGTAAGTTTTCATAATTTGTAAATAGTTTTTCTAAGTTTTCATGACATATGTTTGAAAAAGTTCTTTTGTAGTGCCTTCATATACTTACTTATTCATATCATATACTTTTCTTTAAGTAGTATTTAAATTATATTTATATTTAAATAATACTATGAGTAAACAATGTTTAATTAAGTAATTAATCAGTAATATAAGTAATAATTCTTAATTATTCAATAAAATGCAATTATAAAAGTGATATTTGTATTATTTATAAATTCTCCATAAAATAGTTAATACTTATAAAAGAATGTATTATTTTACACTAGTGTTAAAAATCCTTTTTCAATGTAATGAAATTTAAATTTTAATGTAATATCATAATTGAATTTGGGGATGAAAGAAAATTTACCTTTGTAATTATTAAAAGTTTTTGATATTATGTAAGTATATTTCTATAGGGTCGCTGCAACACAAAGTCCAGTAATCTTTGTAGGTACAGGGGAGCATATAGATGACTTAGAACCATTCAAAACAAAACCTTTTATTAGTAAATTATTGGGTATGGGTGATATCGAAGGACTAATAGACAAAGTGAATGAATTAAATCTCGATGATAATGAAGAACTACTAGAGAAAATCAAACATGGACAATTCACTTTGAGGGATATGTATGAGCAGTTTCAGAATGTTATGAAAATGGGACCATTCTCTCAGTTAATGGTAAGTTTTAGTTTCTTCTATTTTTCTTCTTTCTATTTATAAATTCCTAATATTTTTTAAAAATTTCATCTAAATTTGTAAAGTGTAAAGAATGTAATTTATATATCTTTTACTTATAGTTAAAATATCCTATGCACGTATATTTTTAATAGAACATATACTTAAATATTTTTTACATAACATAAAGGGGATCTTTTGTTAAACAGGGGATGATTCCTGGTTTCAGTCAAGACTTTATGTCAAAAGGTACAGAACAAGAGTCTATGGCAAGACTAAAACGTATAATGACTATTATGGACAGTATGAACGACTCAGGTAATTTTCTTTTAATTAAATTCAATTATCTGTATAAGTTGATATTATTGAAATATGAGATTTCAACATTCATGCACGTTGTTATATTTGTATGAATATTTTATTTGTGATAAAAAATATAAATCAAAATGTTGAGAATAATAGAACTCATTTTTTTCTGATATTATGTATTCTGTAGTCATAGTTTTAATTATTTTTAAAGTAGTCACAGCAAATAGGTTTGTTGCATATAATTTATATAGATCCTTTTTTTCTCTTATATTGCTTATTTTCTTATATCGCTCACTGTACATTTTTAAAAAATATAATAATTTTTTACAAATGTAATATTTTATATTTTTTGATCATACTTCGATTATTTCTATATTTTTTTAAATGAGATACTTTATATTACAAGTATTATAAAAGCGCATATTTTTACAGCAAAACAGTAAATTGAGTTAATAGTAATATTTTACTATACATAATGTACTCTTAACATTATTTAACTGATAACATTATGAACTTACATTGTAGAAAAAATTGCTTTCAGTTATTTGTTTTTAATTAGTAAAAGAAATTGTTTCATCAACGAATCTGGGTTGTATATTAACACAAATATATTTTATAGTTATACGACATTCAAATAAAAAATAAAAAAATATTAAATAAACAAACATTTTTAGAATTGGATAACAGAGATGGTGCAAAATTATTTAGTAAACAACCAGGCAGAATTATAAGAGTAGCACAAGGTTCTGGAGTGACTGAAAAAGAAGTCAAAGATGTAATTACACAATACACAAAATTCGCTGCTGTTGTAAAGAAAATGGGCGGTATTAAAGGATTATTTAAAGCAGGAGATATGTCCAAAAATGTAAATTCGATACAAATGGCAAAGTTAAATCATCAAATGGCAAAAATGATGGATCCCAGAGTGCTACATCAAATGGGTAAGTAATATTTTTATTAAACAGTGCTTAATAATTGATATAAAGTTAGCAAATTTTGAAAGGAATGTACAATTCATTGATTTAATTTTTATATTTATTTTTATATTATTTTTTAACATATGCATATTCGTAATTTATGTATTTATATGTATATGTATTGTGTGTCTGTATTCAAGTGTAACTAAGCTTTACACTTCAAACATTTACATTATAGCATATTACGTTTGTACTATTTGAATAAACTAAGTAAAAATAAATATATGAGTTAGAACATTAAAAAAAAGCTTATCTATATGTATTCTTATTATATTCTTAATATAATAATATATATAAAATTGCTACATTTTTTTATTTCATTATTAAAATTTTTCTTTTTACAGGTGGAATGCCAGGATTACAAAATATTATGAAACAATTACAACAGGGTGCAGCAGGAGGACTTGGAAATTTAATGGGTGGCTTTGGTGGAAAATCGTGAAAAATGATTTGTTAGGCAATGTTTTGATTGCCTTTAATATAATTCTTTGTTAACCTATTAATTGCAGAAGACGATTTCATTCGTCATTCGAATAATAATTTTTTAGAGATCCCCCATCTTCTATCTATAGTTTCATTTTTGTTACAAATAAATTATCGTGTAAACTATCGTGTTTACATTTACAACGGCTAAACCTGATGTAATTGAAATTAAACTATCTTTATTATTAATTTTGAATTTCATAATTATAGAAGTTTCTTGTTAAAGGACAAATTATTTAATAAAATAAACATTATTTAGTTATAAAAAGAAGGAAAAAGAAGGGGGAAGAAAAGAGAGCGAAGAATTTAAAATCTATTACTCTATGATGATGATCTCTTCAAAATTTTTAAAAAATTTAAGAAGAATTTTATGTTTACAGATCTTTTTCAATGTGAAAGAAATAAAAAAGTGATGTTCGTTACCATGTGTATGTTTCTTATTTTTTTATTCTATGTTTCCTTTGTGTGTATGCTTCCTTTCATTTAATTCTTTGTTTTACACAGATATAGAGTCCTATTTATCTTAACACTTGTTAATCCACCCACTTTCCTTTTGTGTACAAAGATTAATTCATTTTTAAGCAATTCTTTCTTTGGTGTGTGTTTGCAAAACATTTTCATAAATTCTTAATTGTCTCACAAACAAAGAGTGAAAGAAGTTCGAAAAAAGACCGGTGTGGTAAACTAAGAACCGATATTAAAATATAAATTATTTTCATAAAATTTTAGATTCTATATTAAAAGTTTCTACTTGATGAAATGTTATAAATTATCTTTTTTATTGTTATAAATTAATATTTAATTGTCATTAATAAATAAGTACGTAAAAGTCTATTTTATTTCGATGTTCACTTTACAAGAGTTCAAGTAAAAATGAACTCGTGCGAAATTGTTTTTTAATTTATCAGATGATTGTGTGTACATGCCACGCTTGAAAATCTAAACCTAAAATCTCCCCTTAGCGGTGCTATATATAGTAATAAGTAATTAATAGCTTTTTGTAATGAGATAGATTAATATTAATTAATATTAATCTGTAATATAGGAAGAAAGATTTGTAAAAATCTTCTGGTGCAGAGTATAATAAAAAACAATACTCAAACCGAACTATAAGACAATACTGAAAAGGAAGAAAGAATCATTATCAAAATAAACGAAGAAGCAACGTACAAGGTATTAATATAAATCTAATGAACTGAAAGAAGAAATTAAATTAAACAAGAACAAGGGAAAATGGAAAGAAGATGCTGAAGGAGAGACACTGGAAATCTTAAGTTAGGATGAAGTATTGCCAACTGGTGGGAAGGAGATTTTATTTAAGTCAAATATACCGGTAATTCTTACCAACTGATTAGTCATTTCATGTTATATCAATCAAAAATTTAATAAAGTGTCGAATAATATAATTTTTGTATCTTGATATAGCTTGAGAGTGGAATATCTCCTCTTTCTACCTCTTGTAATTGTAAAAATTCTATTTTGAATTATTTATACTCTTGTTTTGACATATTTAAAATAACATATTTAAAGATCATCCACCAGATTTAGCCCCATGAGCTAAACATTCAAATGCAGATTTTATATAAATTTTATCCTACCCCGAAGTTTAACTATATATATATATATTATATAATACAGAAAGATTTATTATTAATATAAGGGTGAAGAACTTCAAATGTCCTATTCATTCTGTCATTGATAGATATTCTTCATCTCATCTGATCATCTAATCGAAAGTAATCTCAAGATATTTTGTTCTTTCAGATCAGAGAAGCTGGTACGACCAAAAATGTACAAGGTAATATGCCCTTTTCAAAGTTAATCGAAAGTTAACGATCTTTGTTGTGAAAAATGCTTTTTCCACTAAACCACAACCGAATTTAATAATTTCTAAATTTTTATTGTAAATTTACGTTTTCGACAATTTATTACCATAATAATTATTATAATTCTTATATTTTTTACAAACTAATATTATATACTTCTGAAGTATTAGTCTTTGACTTACGATTAGAAAAGTGTGAATTTATATTAAATGCCAGTTTATGACAAAAATAGTTATACTATAGTAACCAAACATCAAGTTGATCAGTGATTAAAAGTGATTATGCTGTAATGACTGTACGTGCACATTCTGATTTTTATCTTTTCAAGTTAATATCAAGTTAATGTGAGCAATGACAAACTTTAGATTTTCTAAAAGAAAAAGAATTTATACAATATTTCAAGTTGTAATAATTATATTAAAACGTCAATACATATAAATCGAAGAATGAAGATTATTTGCTTTTGTACTTTTTATTATTTATTATATACTAAATGAATAATAAAATATTGCAGACTAATTGATGGATGTCTTAGCGTTCCTTGACTGTCGCGTCGTTTAAGTTGCACGGACGTAAAATTCGACATATGTAACTTTTGTGATTCATATACACTTCCATGTTACAGTACATTAAACGAAAGCTTGACTGACTAGGCTCTAAGTTACGTACCATTTTCCATGCGCTCTTAGCGCATTTTAGTGGGAAAAGGGTGGTTGATACCTAGACGAACATGAGAAATAATTAGAAATAGGTAACGGAAACTTTTTAAATCTTCTATTTTCATCTCATCTCTTATCGGCTATCGTTACGTAGTCTTTCATATAGATTTCTTACTTTCCCGAGTTGCATTCTTAAAATTCCATAACATAGATAATTTTTACACTATTTAACATACAATAGTTACAAGAAAAAATATTGTTATATAAAATATAAAAAATGAAAAATTATTTATTCTACAGTCAAGAAACGGAAGATACCTAACATTTATATCAGACATGATAATGATATGATAAAATATACAGTTAAGTTGAACATTTAAATTATTTCCACTGAAAATAAGAAATAATGATTAAGAAGGATTTATATGATATCAGGACACGCATCTGGCAAAGTCTCTCTAAGCTTGTTTAGAATGTTATTTCAAGATCATGATCATCTTTCTGCATATTAATATGATTTGTCTTTTGTAACGTGAAGTTATCTTACATGAAAACAACTGTTATACGAAAAAACTGTTGAATATCATATTATATGTACATATATATACATAATTATATATACATATGTATGTCAATTTAAATATTAAAAAATTTGAAAAATAGCATTCCTTTCAATAATACTTTTATAAAGTAATGATATAATATTAATTCTAATAAAATAACATTCGAAAGTATAAAAAATAAGTTAATTATAATATTCAATGCAATATTTTCTAAATTTTGATACATAATATAGAAATTTGGATGTTACATCACGTATTTAAAGTTATAGAATGTTAATGTTTGTGTCATTATTCATTTTTTTTAATATTTTTCAAGCAAAGTAGGAAGATATTATAAAACGGCAAGTAACAAAAATGTACATTAAATTTAGTTTTTTTTCAAGTGAGAAAGATTTATTCAACAATCGAGAAGGTAATAGAAGAGTTTAGCTTGTAGGTATGTACAGGGTGTTCACAGATGATTTGTCTCGATCATTATAGCGTTATTCTATATCTCTGGATTGCTGAAGATCTGGAAAAAAAGTGGCCGTAAAATTGACCTTGACCTTGCCAGTCAATCTTGGGAAGAAACTTGGCTGGAAAGTAGAAATGCGAGTGGGGCTGCTTAAATAGCAAAGAGGAAAAAAAGAAAAAGGAGAGAAAGGAACATATGGGTTATATGGGGTATAATGATGGATTTAGAGTATCTAAGTATGTGCGACAATAGATGCTACCTCGGTTTACAAAATGTAGGTAAACACATTTGAAACGAAGTGAATTCGGAAACCAATGAAACTTTAACGTTTCAATTTTCAAAGAACGTTTAAGGTACGACCCATGGTTCTTTTGTAATTTCTTATCTTCATAATGAGCAGACTATGATCCAATAAACAAAAGAATTGTCCTTGAACTTTGAGATCATGGTCAATTTTGCGACTACTGTTTTACAGAACATCATCTATCCAGAGGTGTAAAATAACGTTACGATGATCGTGACATATCATTTTCGAACACCCTGTATATGTATAAAGATAAGAAAAATCAAGCAAAAGATTGCGGAGGATGGACTTCGTAAAAAGTCACTTATTTTAAAAGTCAATGCCAAGAAACGTTCGACTATACGACACATAGGTATATATATGTATATGCATATACATATATATACATATATATGTACACACACATATACATATATATGTATATATATAACGGATATATTTACATATAACAGACGATAGTTTGAAAAATGTGCACTGAGATGAGTCAACATTTAAAATTCTTGGTAATAATAGAGAATAATGTTTAAAATTGATAAAATAGTTATTCTTAACTAATTTAATATGTTAATGACGAATAAATATACATATAAAGTCTAATAAAAATTCAAATTTTGTGAAATTACTATGGCTACAAATTGTTAACATGAAAGAAATATGTCATTTTTTTTTAAGGATATAATGTACCTAATATAAAATCGGAGAATCGTCCAAATCCAAAAGGGCAGGACTGTGTAAAAATAAATAAATAAAATAAATAATTGTAATAGCTATATTTGTTAGAAATCATAATGTTTCTATCATTCTAAAATTATGTAATTAATATATATGAGCATTATCTCTAACGATAAGAAAATACAATAATTTTATATCAATACCTTAAGAAAAAGAAAATTAATAAATGCTTATTAATAATAAAAATATTATTATTCATAAATAGTATAATAAATTTTGACAATAACTTATTTCTTTTATGTTTGTCTGCGTTCTAGCTGTTGCAAAAATGTACGATATAAAAACAGATTTAACTTGAATTTTATTACTTATTTACTTATTTTATTGTACACATGTACGTTAACGAAAAGCAGTGGTCGTTTCATCCGAATATTATATACTTTGTGCAATCTTCTAAAAATTACATTATCTTTTCGTTAATTACCGAAATAATTCAGATTTTTAATTAAAAAAAGTAAGCGCGTAAATATTTAGTTTCTAAGTGAATTAAGAAAATACTATTTTATCAATTGTAAGGAAATTTTCGAAGAAGATAGTTCAAAGAAGGTGGGCACAAGGTTGCAATTGCGATTGGGATGGTAGGGAGATATTGAAGATTGGCGAATCGATATAAAAGAAGAACGAATACTAAAGCAGCGCCAGTTTTATTAACTTTCTTTTAGGTATCACGTGGAAAAGTAAATTCCATTTAGTGAATCGTACTCATCACATACGGATCTACCGAATAAGTAGGTGGCATTGTCTCTAATCTTGATCTACTTTTGAATTTTCAATTTTATTTATATAAATCAATAAAAATATAGAATTATAAAAATTTGGCTATTAAACTAACATTCAAACTTTTACCAAAGTTATTTGCAAAATTTATTGGTTTATAAAATTAAAAAAAATAGTCAATTTTTTATAGTAATATTCTGTACAAATAACATAAATTCTAAATCACGAAATATCTAAAATACCTTAATTATTACATTGAAAATAAGATTTATCTGTTTTCCATTTAAAATAATTATACTATTTATAATTTATGCTATTTTGTACTTTGTGGTTAGTACCTTTCCTTGTTATATTAATATTTTCATTATTTTTTTGTAATTCTTCATCGTTACTTTGTGCAATTTGTTTATCCGTGTTTCATAGAAATATCAACGTCAACAAATATCTCGTCACGTTTTATACGTTACAATTTTTTAGTGTATTTTTTATATAAATATCATTTTTTCTTCGTCCTTTGGCAAAATGAAAGCTATTTATCGCTATCTTCTGTAATTTATTTTGACAGATATGTTATACAGATTTAACAACAAATAATAACGAACATTTAAATTACTAACAAATTCTTTGTTATATTGTTCATTTAAAGAATATTATCGTCGATTAATATACAATATTTTATTTATTCAAGGTACTGATATACATTCTTTTTATATAAGAGAATTGTTTATTTTCAATACACATACGGATATTTCAGGATAAACAAAGAAACACGACATGTATATTTTTCTGAATTTTATTTTCGTAAATGATTATTAAGTATAAGGTAAAACTAAAAAATATAAATTTATAATCAGCAATGAATATGTGCGTAAAACGAAGGTATTCTACGTTAATATATTTGATTGTAATAATTACTATTAATTTGTTTAAAAAATGATACATATATATGAATCTTACATTACGAATCTTGGATCAAAACTTTGAACGTCCGTGACATTTAAATCTTTTGGTTACACCGGCTGTAGTTGTAGGAATCGAAGTTTCAATTTTTATGATAATTTTTAAATAACTACATTTTTATAAAACTAACTAGATTCTTGATACACGTTAATAGATTATAAACTAGTGAGGAAATTAGCATTCCAATATAATTTTAAGCAAAGAAAATTTTTGAAAATTGAAATTTATTTAGTTTCTTGTAAATTATTCATATTTATGTACATAAGTTACGTTACAACATACTTGCAAATATCCGAAAAGGATATTAACGAAACTCTCCATCATTCATAGAGAGCAAATTCCATCAAATTAAAGAGATAGTTTAATTTATTTGTATTTGTTTGTTCATCGAAAAGATTATAAAATTTTCTAAAATAATGTCCATAAATAGTAATTGCTAATAAAATAGACGAAGAAATAACTACGAGGAAGGGAGAAAGGGAGATAGAGAGGCAAAGTGAAACACTCTCGAGGTCGACGAAAGAATGACGTGAGCTCCAAAATATCATTCTTGGAATGTAGGACATTAGAAAAGTAAAAATCAAGAATCTCTGTATGTGTGTATTCCTTTCTCTTTCGATCGAGACGATGTGGCCTGGATCAGCTATTTCCGGGTGATGGGTCTTCCTTTTTCCATAAATTAAAATTAATGCTTTTCACCACTTTGCCCAAACGTCAGCATTCTTATACATATACAACATTTTCTTCGTATTTAGTCATGGAACGTGTCAGTCTTTCATATTCACTTCCAATTTTCTTATTATCTCTTTTATCTTATTGCATTTATTTATTTTATTGTCTTCATGTTTATGTATCTTATATGTAATTAATTCTAACTCTATTTTGTCTTTTATAATGTTAATGCATCTTGACTAAAGATTACAATTTTTTGCCCCCTTACATCGCTCGTTTTATAATCTTTACAGACATACATAGGAGAAACACAAAGAAAGATGCTTGTCAGATCATTAATATTTATTGCTATTATTTTTTCAACAAATGGATTGCCTTACTCGCCTCAAACCAAAACTCCCTACACAGGTCTGTACATTTGATATTTTAATATTTACGTAGTTCTATGCAAACTATTAAGGAGATTTCTCGACAGAAGATAAGCTTTCTTCCCTATATTTATACGCATTTATTTACTCAAAACAAAAATATTACTTTAGAAATTGTAGTGTCGATCAATAATGATTTATTCAATGATTTTCTTATACATAGCTGTGTAAAATCTAACATGAAATACTAAAAACATGACTTTCTTGAGTATTCTTTTTGGCCAATTGTTTTGGTATTTCTTTCAGTTTACAGAGAAATCTCGTCTTTTCTCGTGTTAAATCATTTTTACTTAATGTAAATTTTTTTATCAGATGAAAGTTAAGTTTCGTATTGCTGTTGTTATCAATTGTCTTTTTATTGCATAGCGTATCAAAATTCTGAACAAAAATCCATATTTCAAATTGCCGAACAACAAGAAGTAATATTTCAACCTCCTGAACAACAACATGTAATATTTCAAACACCTGAACAACAAGAAGTAATATTTCAACCAGAGCAAGATGGTGTAATATTTCAAAATTCTCGACAAGGGATGATATTTGAAAATCCTAAACAAAACATCAACCAAAAGCAAGCTTATCGAGGTCATTTTGCTTCCGATGACTTAAAATTCGCGGAACAGGACACTGATTTTCTAATTAGCTGTATTGGATTGAATAGAATTTGCGTT
Source organism: Bombus haemorrhoidalis (assembly GCA_014825975.1). Lineage (NCBI taxonomy): Eukaryota > Metazoa > Arthropoda > Insecta > Hymenoptera > Apidae > Bombus > Bombus haemorrhoidalis. The sequence continues at coordinate 15,756,530 of CM026171.1, forward strand.
AACAAAAAAGATTGTGTAAATGGTTATATTCATTCAAGTAAAAGTACTACTTACTCTTCATCCATCAAGGTAAACTTATTCGTACCTTTTTCAAAATAGTAATATTAGCTATAGCATGATTTAGAGAATTTATAATTGTTATTTTAATTACAATGCTTTCATTAATCTAGTGGAAAAAGTTGGGGTACAAATATTTCTGTTTCTCTTTTAAACGTTATTCCACAATCTTAGTTTTAATAATAATGTGATAGATCGTTTTCTTATCGCTTCAAAAATATGAGAAATTCAATTTTAGTCCATTGAAAGCTTTTAAAAAATTGTACAATATTTTTCGTAACAGATTTTAGATTTTACCTGCATCGATCTAACGATGTCAGTCTACAGATGTCATTTTCTTAACATTTCCCTTAATAGGCTCAACAATGCAGAGTACATGATCAAGTTTGTTGCACGATTACAAAAGAATTTGAAAGGAAATTGAAAACGTCTGGCAAAAATGTAAAAGATAATTCTAATAATATAAATTATCAAACTGAGCAATCATCCACAAGTTATAACCAGGTCGCAGTAACTAAAGAAAGGAATGAGCCAAATATTTTTGGATCTTCTATACAAAGTATATTAATTTAACTTTCCACTTATTATACACAATTGATAACGATAATATGCAATAACAGCTTATATGTAATTTTAAGCTTGAAAGTGGCTACAATATATACAACGAACATACATCTACATATACGCACAATACCACATATACATATGTACACGATATAGAATTTTACAAATTAGATTTTAATTAATGAAGGTAAAACGAAAAATGATCTTATTTTTCTCCCAACAGCAAATTATTTTTTTACAGTAATTTAAAAAAGATATATTATGAGATTATTAGCACAATCCACTATTCGTTTAGAAAATATTTGCTGTCCTACGTAACTAAGAAATTCAAGAAAATAACAAATTTTATATCTAGTACAATAATAAACGTTAATGATAACGTGCTTATAATGACATTGTTGAACAGGATCAGATACATCTTAAAAGAGATTTCTAACTAAAAAACCATCAATCTTGATGCATTCCATTTCTATTTCGAAATTCTGTCGATATAGTTGATATACTAAAATGTTCAAACTAGGATTGTCGCTATCCATATTTCTCGAGAAAACAACTCGTAACATGTTATAGCTTATTCTATATTCATAGTTTTCTAAATGTTATGCAACCAAAGAATACCTATTTTAGCAAATTATATAAATTATTTAACTTTTTAATTTTCTGGTTGCTAAATAAAATAATTGGTATCATTAGTATTAGTCGTAACGCAATGCATGAGATAACATAGTACTACTAGGGTATATCATATTGGGAGAACAATTTAATAACATTCTTCATTGAAATATCAAAATATTTAGGCGCTTTTGCAATTCCGACCCATGTACAGCTTGGATGTGCAGCAGCGCTAATATGTGTTGAAGAGAAGTTCTGCACTATGGACGGAATGATCAGTCCAGAGCCCGTTATTCTGTCGGAAAAGCAACTTCTTCGACGTGTGCCAATGAGTGTGAGTAAAAATTACCGTGAGTAAAAATTACCGATTAAAAATACCGCGTATAAAAATAACAAATATTCAAAATGTAGGGTTCACAACGTCCAGTCTTAGGGTGCCCTCAGGCGGTCAATAATATTGTCAATATTTCAAGGTCTTCAACGAAAATACAACTTGTCGATAAATATTGACAATATTGTATTGATAATTATTGTATTGATAACATATTGATTTTTTTAGTTGACATACATATATTGACAAGGTATATTGATAGACCGAGGAGGGCACGTTTGCAGATACAATCGTATTTTCATGACTTCAAGGAGTTATAGAAAAAGATTAAATATCAAATAGAGAAATGTAATACAATATATATAAATATAAATTTTGCATAAGAATTCTCTTGTCGAAATATATCTGTAAATATATTTAAAATTGAAATATACCGATAGACGCATTGTTTTAAAATCATAGTTACAACATAGCGATACATACGTACTACTATTATATTTCAGTAAATAGAACACCGATGCAGTATAAAATTTATACTGATTTTAAAATTATTTTCGAAGATAAAAAGTATGTAGTAATATTGTAATAGTCGTGTTATAATATAAATAAACAGTACTCATTTGGACATAAGAACATTGAAAATACAAGTAAAAGATATACTAAAGAAATAATCTTTACTAAATAAAAATTAATAAATCTTTAAGTTTTTAATTTAGGCACAGAATATTTGAAGATTAACATTTTTATTGAATTTTCGAAACTCAGCTTACAAGAAACGTTATTATACTTGTTGATAGAGTTGCCAAAATCCTGATAATGGAATAATTGGCAAATGTTGTCGGGATCCAAACTACGTAGATCCTTGGCCAACAGGCAATCTTCCGGCAAATTACTCCGGTGGATTTGACGAGCAAGGATTTCCAACGTTTATGAACGTTGTAAAAGTGAAACTACCCAATGCACCTGTAAAAACTACTAAAATACCTGCAAACAATCGCAATGTAGAGTATTCTAAAGAAATTGAGCCTATGTTAATACCAGAAAATTCCGATATTTCTGCGAAAAAAGTATTTTTAGTTCCTCCAAATACGGCCACAAATGACAGAAGTGGTTTTAACACGCTGAAAACAAGATCAAGATGTGGTATTAGAAATAAGGTAAGTATCTTTAAATGAGTGTCAGTAAATGCGACAAATTTTTATAGCAAAATTATCAAAACCGACTAAAAAAATCAAATAGCCGAAATTTATATAATATAAAAATAAAAAAAAATTATAGTAACAATGTAAACCGAGTCCCTTTTCATGCACGGAGGGCTGAAAAAATAAACTATTACTAACTATTATTCTTATTATTATTATTGTTATTAAATAGAAACAATAACTGTATATAATTTCATACATATACATATAATTAAATATACAATAATGTTATGACGTTATCATCGAAGGGCGGTGCAGTAATAAGCTATGCTAAACTCACAGAATTTCTTACCAAAAGCTTTTCTTACCGAATTTCTTACGGGAAGGCTTCTCATCACAGTAAAACTCGAAATTTCATTTTGAAACACAAATTAATAAGATTTATGAGCTAGATGGCGTCATTTAAATGTCAGGTGACTAAGTGTACACATACATACAAAATTACAAATATTTTTATAAGTACACATTCAGCCTGTTTTTGTAAACAATTAGTAATAGTTTGTATATTTTTGTATTTTCAATATATTTCCACCTTCGACAAAATAAAATGCATCGCACATAAAAATCATATATTTTTGCTATGAACGAAAATTTATTTTGTACGTCACAAAATATTTTTATTGAATTATCATTAAATTGTAATATCTACATAAATTATCACAATGTAGAATACTTTTATTATATAAGCTTATGCCATAAAATGTAGAAGCAGTATATGTAGAATGTATCCCTATTTCAATTTCCCGTGAAAATGAAATAAAATAAAAGAAAAAACTTTCTCATTTTTACGCGAACTCCCTCGTAAATGTACAAGTACATATGTGTCTATGCATACTACATTAAGGTTATGAAATTAAAACATGTGTAATACGTGTAATGTGTGAAAGAGTAAAAAAATGTTAATTGTTTTTTCGAAATATGCTTCACTTTATTTTCAACGAACATCTGAATTTTATTATATCGTATTTGATTGTAATTATAATGCTTCAATGCATTTACATATATTAATCGAGTCGTATTTTTCGAACGAATATAAATTACAATAATACAGAGAACAATAATCGGTGTAATTTGAAATATGCAACAATATGAAACAATTAACGTTCTGAATATGAATAAATAAAAAATGTTTTTAAAAAGATTCTTCTCTGTTATCAGGTATTAAAACAATCACAAGACACGGACACCAAAACAGTTTTTGCAGAGATCCCATGGCAAGCGATGGTTTTACATTTAAAGGAACGGAAAATTCTCTGTTCTGGTGCTCTAATTGGAACTCAAGATGTATTAACAGCAGCTAATTGCATCTACGGGTAAGCATACTAAATATAAAAACAGGCAATAATAATTAGTTACACAGATGAAAATATGCCTGGAAATATTCATAAATCTTTCTTGTATTATTCTCCCCAGAAGTTTCAGTTTCGCTTAAAAATTTTGTTGAGATGGAAAATAGAAGAAATAAAAAAAAATAATATTTTCATAAACTAGCAAATATGTATTCGTTTTACTTGAACTTTTTACTTAAATTTATTGATAAAAATGAAATCTGTCAAAAAATCTCAATATAATTGTATATTTTCGATAATTTAGCGAGAATTTGGTACTACAGAACAATATCTCAATTAAACACAGGTTAACTTCATCATAACTTACAAATTATATATTGGAAACGGTACAACAAATAGATACTGTTATATAGTTATATAATATAATATTATAATAGAAGTTTATATAATGTAACAGTATTATATATTATATAGCATGTAATATTTTATTATATAATATATTATATTATTATATTATATAAACTCCTATAGGCCACTATACATCTTAGCAGAAAATTAGCGAAAGATTGAATATATATAGATTCTATAGATATTCTATATATTCTTCAAATATTCTATAGATTTACAAAAACTATTCGAGAGTATTCGTAGTAGAAAAGGACAAAAAATTTTCCGAAAACGGATTTGTGAAGCTACTCAATAAACAGTAAAAAGTCATCGAAAAAAAGGAAGGTATATGCATTATTCAGTAAAATGCAGATTTTATGAATCATGAAAATATTTTATCTTTAAGATTTTTTAAAATTTCGTAACGACATTTCCGAATGATCCACCCACAAAATTTAAGCGAAGAATTTAGCATAGTCACCATATTTGGGAAGGTTTACGCAACTTCTTATTAAAATCTCTAAGAATATAAGAACATAAACAAATGATGTAACCTAAGATACTTGCAGACATTTAAAATTTAGATACATTTCTAGAACTATTATCAAAAACATGACCGAATATTACGATATACTTTTATTAAATAAAAAATATTTTTTCTATTACAAATAATGACCTCTTTCGTGGTACACGGATATCGCGTTTTCTGTTGCAAGTGAAATTTATTTTTTATAGTAATTATACTTATTAAGCTTTATTATCTTTTGCATTTGATTATTTACTTTTAATATTATTGTTTGTAAGACATATGTAATTAGCTTAGAATAAACTGTTATCATTTTATTTTCTTCATCAAAACATTTTATATTATTATTCTAGTCTGCTGCCGGAAGATGTTTCGGTAAAATTGGGAGAATGGAAATTGGGGTACGAATTAAAACATGAAGAACCATTGCCCTTCCAAATTGTCAATGTATCATTCATCAGTATACATCCTTATTATGAAGGAAAACCTGGAGCATACGACCTCGCAATGTTGCATCTCGAAAATCCCATTATTTTCGATCGTCATATAAGTCCCATATGTCTGTCTGATTCAAAGCATTTACTGCAAAATAGTAAATTGTGCATTGCCACCGGTTGGGGAAAGTCCATTCTTCAAGGTAATTAAGCGAGGAATCTCGTCTATTATATTTAAATAAATAATTTACACGTAAATAAAAAGTTAAATATTGTTTATCATAACAATGTTACTTCTTCCATAATTTCGATTCTGTTTTCGAGTACATAAAAATTACATAAAAATTGTATTATTTTTTTATACATACATATACGTACGACAGTTGTATGTTATTATGATTATATTTATTTTTGAGAATCAAGATAATCCGGAAGTTAAACCAAATTAAATGATTAAGTACAGAAATATTTCTGTTTTAGCACATTATGCTGGCGCAATCATGCATGCAATTAGCATGAACATACTATCCAGAGAACGTTGCAAGGATGTGCTATTACTAAGCACAAATCTTGGAGTTAATGTTACAAATGGGACTATCTGTGCTACACCCAAAGAAGAAAAGAATAATATTTGTGACACGGATGTTGGAGGACCTCTTGCTTGTCAAAATGAGCATGGTGTTTATGAATTAGGTGGAATTTATAGTCAAGATACAGGATGCTATCCATCAAATCAAGTAAGATAATGATATTATCATATAATACTGAAGATATTACTATTCATATCTACATTAATGTTACTAATTACAATAATAGAAAAATAGAAAAAGATATGTTTCGAATACTGTTTTTGTATTTTCGTGCTTGTTGATATAATTACTCATATTAGTTATAGGAATCAATTAATATTCAAATATTGTATATGCTACTTTTATATTAAATTAATAAATCAATCTTAATAAATTTTATTTATTTCTAAAACTAATAAATTTTAAAATCAGAAATAGATAAATACAAATTCTCTGTTTTATATTTTAGGTTGCTATGTTTTCTTCATTAGATGTAGCATGGCTAAAGAAAATCATGTCCAACTCTACAGTTGAAGGAAACAAAATAAATATCAAATATGATGCAAACAATGAAAATTCATCATCAAGTGATTATAGAATGAGCACTTTGGTTACAGATAATCAATATCTACCTCCACATTAAAAATTTATTGACTAATATTTCTTGTCCTTAATATTTAATAATCTTTATCTTTTTGTATTATATAATAATTATTAATAAAATTGTTATCCTTGGGAAGTATCCTTAGCATAAGAATTTACAATTACATTTTATTCTACTTTACAAATTACTGTTAATCTTATATATTGGGTAATAGTTTTAGGAAAAAAATAAAAAATTAATTCTGTAGCTGTTTGAATTAATACATTACAATCCTGCCATCGGAATCACTTCTAAATTGGTTTACTAGTAACTTAATATATTTCGAATGACTAAGTGGACATTTATTTCTTTACTCTTTTACAAACTTATATAATATGTATGAATTTCTATACAGGATAATGGATATTTCTAATCTTTCAAAAAATAGCTTATACCATCACTCAAGAGTTTTACTCACGAAGGAATATGTTAAACTGTATTGGTCTGTTTAATCAACACCATGCATAAATTTTATGTAATATAGAATATTAGATTTTTCTACAATAATTTCAGTATCATCCCATAGTATCCTTTTGACAGAACTTGTTCCACCATTGTCACAATTTGCAAACATTGCTGTAATTTGCTTATTTTACAAAACCAGGATCAAAGTATTATTTCTTTAACACTTAGCCAAGCGAACGGGGAAATCTCCCCTCTGTGAAGAACATTGCTGGGTGACTGAATGGGGAGATCTCCCTTTTTGATTTTAGCAACAAGTTTTCTTTGTTATCGTTATTGTTAGTTATTGTTTACCTGGATCCCAATTAATTGCATCATTTTTTCTGCTTTTATAAAGTACAGTATATAACAAAATACACCAATTTAGTGATGTTAAAATTAATTAAAAAGTTATACTATCAGTTATGACTAAATAAAGTTATAATCAAATGATGTCACATTGTAAAAAAACATTAAAATGCATTATGAATGTTTAATTTCACGTTCAAGTCGTGTTATTTATCTTTAGTTATCTTTAAATGTTTTTAATTTTACCTATATTTTTTTTATATTTTTAGTATATACTTTTAATTTGATGTTTCGTATAAACAATATATGAAATCGTTAAATAAAATTATTACGGCAAAATATAATTAACCACAAATAATTTTTAGACTTGTTTGTTTTTTAAGTACTGAATATTACGAGTATTATATACGAAGATATTACGGTATATAATAATATACCGAGGGCGATGGAAACGCGCGGTGGAAATAGCTCGTACTGGCGCGCGCGGTTGGCTAAATGTTAACACGCTACTATAGATATTTCATTCTATTTTATCTTTTATGGCAATCTTTTTCTATTTGTTTGAATATTTTCTTTGAATTTGTTTGGTTAAATAACACTTCATCTTGTATAATTTCTTGGGCAAAGAACAGCTTGTATAATAGTCACTGAACATACGGCGTCCTTGAAAAACTGGGGCTTTATCTAATAGCGTCTTTATCTAATAGAGTAAAGAAATTCTAGTTGACACTGGAAGATCAATTCTTAGCAACTGTTCTGTCGACAACATACTATTATCAAAGTACCATAATACTGCAAATGTATCCTGTTTCAGAGTCTATTATTATTTTTATTTCTTATTTTCCATTTGATTGGCTCCTCTGGGTTCTAGATAATAAAAGAAACTGTCCCTTTGTATTTCACAACTACAGAGATATTTTCACCCGGCACAAAATAAAGCAAAAATTTTGATTTTATGTATTTCAAATAACAACTCAACTCTTCCCTGCAAACAAGTTCTTATGCTTCCATCTTCCTTTTGAAACTGTCATCAAATGAAGTATACAAAAAATTTGAATGAACCTATCCTAGCTAAATGTATTGGAAGAAAAAATCTGACCGATATTATTTGTTAATCAATATCCTTGAATATCGGAACCGATGGCATTGTATCTATATATATAATTACTCCAATAGGAGTCCAATTGGGAGATAAATCTAACCTAAACCTAAACGGTATCTAACTCACGTCAAAGAGCACATAACAATCCTTATCTCGAAAACTAAAGCCGAGCAGCAGTTATATGTATAGGAAAAAGTTGTCCAAAATCATGATCCTGACAACACATTTGAAAATCATTGAACAATTACCGTAATAATTATAACAGTTTAAAATACAATATAGTAATAATAACAATAATAATAATAATAATAATAATAATAATAATAATAATAATAATGTTAATAGAACAATGCTGTACTATGAAATCTAAAAGAAACGACTATTTGTTTTAGAGTGTTTTCTCCTTATATACAGACAATGACCACTAGTACAGGGTACAATATAACCTATCTGGTACTTATAACAGTTACAAACTACAAGCTGCAACCTATCATTCTTTCCTTCGGTCTTAATTACAAAACAAAACGTTAGATATTGAACCGTTGCTTTGCCTACAAGAAAACGTAAATCCAGCTATTGTCGCCTCTCGATTCTGGAGTGCAAAGAATTACTAATAAGAAATATTAATCAAATACGCAAAACAGTTTAACAATAAACGACCGAAATGATGATAGTATATATATCATAATTTGGATAAAATGTATATATGTGTATGTACCATCTTAAATAAAGCTATATATGTAATCACTATTGTAATTTATCATTGGATATTGATTTTTTAATTTACTAATTTAAACCTTTTCACTATTAAAAAATCTAAATTTTCTTTTCTTAACATCTCATTTCTTTATAATAACATTTTATGAATTTAGAAACACATGTTTTGCACATACATACGAAAACAAAATTTGCAAATATAGTATTTACAAACAAGTAGCGATTAAGTTAAATATGCAGTTAACTGTGCGTCTAATTGAAATAATATGCACCAATAGTTTCAAACTTCATTTATACTTCTTAAATTCATACTTTCAGTGGCGCCAATTTGGCGCAACTGTGTCCACTTTTGGTACTAAAATATTGAATCCTTTTCCCTGCTATCATCCGACACAACATCTATTCAAAAAGACGTTCATTTAATGACGAAAATCATGTACCTGTAATACAGGACGACGAAAGTTTGAAATACTTAGTAAAAAATTAATTCTACTTTTCGTATCATCGAGTAACGCTACTATTAAACATGGATAAAAGAAAGATGTCGTGAGTACTTTACCACCCTTGCCTAAACTTTTGCGTTTTAAATTATTTCTTTACTTTAAAAAAATTACGTTGTTTTATTTCAATGGAAATTGACATAAATTTTTCCACTGAATTTGGTGCATATATTTTAGGAATTAAAAATCTTACAAAATTAGAAAAATTCTAGGTTATTCTTCTACTCGTTCTTGTATGTTTTAATCTCTATTTTTTATTTACTTTTTATTTTAATTTGTTTGCTTTAACGAAAATAAAAAATGATAATTCTATCAATTGACAGTTTATTCTTTAACGATAAAAATGTGTATTTATTAGGTTAATTTGTTGATTTGTCCATATTATTTCAACATAAGTTTGAAGATGACTGTCATTAAAATTAATTTAGTATTTTATCTTTAGAAACGTCTTATATTTAACCAAATAAATTAATTTATTTAAATTTAACATGAAAATTGAATGTTAACTGCAACTGTCAAATTTGCAAAATATTTCTTGTACATTTGTAAAAATCAATATAGTGAAATAAAAATTTTAAACTGAAGGAAGTACAGGTTTTCTAGTATCAAGAACAATTATCTGTTTTAAAATAAATTATAACTCACATCCTAATTAATTAAGATCTTTTAAAGTATATGTTAAATACGTTTTTTTTTTATAAATTCTTTTATACAATTAGATTAATATATTAATAAGAATATGATATTTTTATGACAAGAACCTGGACATTTTTAAATATCTTCTTTATTAAAATTAAATTTCTATTACATAAATATATTACTTTATAAGTAAAAAGACTATATATGTCAGACTCTTTTTTTTATTATTCCATGTTATATATGGACTACAATAAATTAATCTTATAGTCTAAGTTTAAACATTTTTCAATGTAATTTTGAAAATAATATTTGCTAATTGACAAATTATGTTTAGAAATTGATAATTAATTGATTTATTAACATCTTATTTGTTTTAGGACAGCAGGAGATTCCCTGTATCAAATATTAGAAATTCCAAAAACTGCCACGCCTGAAGAAATTAAAAGGACTTATAGAAAGTTAGCATTAAAATATCATCCTGATAAAAATCCGAATAATCCAGAAGCGGCAGATAAGGTAGAGTTTGACACGATATATTAGAAAAGATTGATATTAATTATATCCATTTTATTTTAATAACAAGCATCTGTTTAACACTTATTTTATTTTAATTTGTCAGTAAATTGCAATCTTTTATATTTGTATGAAAGCAATTTCTTCTTACTTTTCCTATTTTGAGGAGAAATTGCATCTTTTATAGTTTAGTTTGATTCATTTGCTTCCAGTTTCATATAATTTCAATTTTTAATTGTGAGAATAAGTATGCAATTTAACTTTTAATAGGGATGTATATCTTGCTTTTCATATAATAGTTCTATAATTTCCTTAAAAGAGTTCATGTCTGTTCCATAAATTGAACAGTATTCAAATATCTTGTTATAGAACTAAATATGATAAAATTTGTTTCCATCCAACTATCTTTTAAAGCCTATTATAATGATGTATGCATATTTAAATAAATCTTATAAATCAGATATGGAAAAAATTTTAATTATTACTTTAATCTAACCTAATATAACTATTTAAAGTTCATCTCTTTGAACATAATTATGTTTCAGTTTAAAGAAATAAATAGAGCACATGCTATATTAACAGATTTAACTAAGAGAAATATATATGATAATTATGGATCTCTTGGATTATATGTCGCTGAACAATTTGGTGAAGAAAATGTAAATGCATATTTTGTAGTCACTTCTGGTTGGTGCAAGGTAAGTCTTTATTATAATTTTTAAGCGTTTCTATAAACTAAATATTATTTCAATATTAGCTTTGATTAGAATTTAATAAAATTTTATTAATAGTAATATATAATATACAGATGAATGAATACAATGTCTTTTATTTGTTCAAATTTATAATATTTTCATTTAATTATGAAATTAATAAACTTACTTTTCAAATTCATAATTTAAGTCTTCGATGTCAATATCATGCAACTGATTATATGTTATAAGTTTATGATTATCACATTAATTGAAACTAAAAGAATTTGTTATTTGCAGGCACTCTTCATATTTTGTAGTCTGATAACTGCATGTTATTGCTGTTGTTGCTGCTGTTGTTGTTGCAACTTCTGCTGTGGCAAATTTAAGCCAACACCACCAGAAGATAGTGGAGAATACCACAATTTACAGGTAAGATTATTACTTATGTTTCCATTTCTTAAATATTTTATGCCGTGGACAATTATATTGTTTATTCAAAATGAAATTATAAATATTCTCCATCCGTTCCAATTAATTATTAAATATTAATTGTAGTTTATGTTATCATATATTTACTAGGAATGTACGAATATAAAAAAGAAAAGGAATTTTTAAAAAATCCATAGCATAATCATTTTTTTGATAAATTTTTTGATAAATTTTTTGATAAATCAAGGAAATTATTTTTAAGTATATTTTATAATACAAAACATACTTTTTTTTTTTAAATAAATCAACGTTTATCAATTCCTTGAAGTTACTTAAATTAATGGACGATCAAAATAAAAAATATAATTTCAATGAAGTGTTTAATATATTTTGACTATGAAGAAAATTATATAAGAATTAAAATTCTATCACATACATAAAAATATAAAACATTTTCAATCTTTTAAGAGATTCGTATCTTTTCATATTTTGTTGATTTGCAAGAAAGTCCATATGAAGTTTCAAAGTAATTTACAAATGTTGATGTACATAAAATTTGTATTTAAATTATCAAATTATATAAAATAATATATATATATATATATATATATATATATATATATATATATATATATATATATATATAATACGTAATATATATAAACACACATAATATATATAATAAAGCCCCGTTAATTAATCGTCACGAAATACTACTTAATTGATCAGTCGTTATCCTCATCTCTGGAAAATTCCCCCATGATTCTACCGATTCTACCGATTTTTTTCGGATTCGTATGACACACCCAAAAGCTAGATAACCGTGTTGTGTAACTTGATACGAAATCAAATGTCTGTGAGATAATATATTAATTTAATAATAAATTTTTTACTTATGATCTTTTCTGAATTACACTTTTACTGACGTATACGTGAGATTTTTATGATTTTTTCCTACGCTTGGCAAGATAACGGACTGTATCTGTATTTAAAATCAAGTCCTAGTCATAATTTGTCGCCGAATGGTACCAATGTTCGAGACTTTAGTGCATAGACATATGTATATATCTACAAAAAAAATAACGAAAATGCGTATATGATAAATAGAAGTATCGTAAAATTATGTTGTTATTGTCACCAAGCATTCTAGAAAAGATTAATTCTTATTGATCGTATCTCACATTTGATATGACATTCTGTATAAACATGAAATCTGAAAATATAGTAAAAATATAAATGTTTTGTTTGGATTGCATCAAGTGTCCAAATACTTATGCATGATAGTGTACATCTGTAGAGCTATCCTTGGTGATTAAATATCCATACAGTTATTACATAAATTTCTTGCAGGTACCAATTTTTACTTTTTTGATTAAATGAAACGGAACAATCATGAATAAATTTTTTAGTATTAAAGGGACAATTTTATTTAAAATACTTTTATCATATACTTTTTATTAATAACATAAATAACATTTAGTTGATGCACTCTTTCTTATTCTGCACAATTTGAATTATTTAAGAATTTCTTTGAGAAGGCAAATAGGTGAAAAATATGCACTATGTATGTATGTATCCTGAATATTTTTAGTTTGATTATTAATAGTAATTCTTTTCTTTTTTCTTTTCCAATCTGTTTATTACTTCATGTCATTGAACTTCTTTTAGAAAATGATCTGCTACATTTTAATATACTTATTAATCATATATGAATTATGTGTATACATATATATATAAGAAGATATTGAGATAATAGATAATTTTAAATAAGCTCGTTTGCTCACTATGAATACGTGTTCATTTCGGTTTGATTTATTAGTTTCCTCCTTACACACAATATTGCAAAAATTGCTGAAGGAAGGCGGAGTATGTATTTATGTGGTTGATATGAACGCGACTTTAAAATTATATCCCTTGCTATCAAACTTTTTCATCTCGCTTAAACAATAGTATTATAATTTTTTACATTTTTCATAAAACTATCTAAAGCTTATTCTAACGAACAAATGTATTTATTTCAGAGAGATATTAAGCTAAAAAACACTAAAGTTTGCCATTTTTATAAGAAGAACCATTAACATGTTTATTTCAGAAATTGTTATTACTTTTTATGTTATATTAAACTCTGAACGTACTTTTTTTAAAGTTTTATAGTTTTTCTGATTGTAATTTTGTAAGGTGAAATCGAACGGGACAATCGTGTAGGGGCTGATTCAACGCGAAAAAAACAAGTCTAAATATACAATAGAATTTTTTCATAAAACGATTTGTTTTTGAGAAAAATAAATTTGGAAATGTATTACGCAGGTGTAATCTGACCAGTTCTTAACTAAATATGTCTTCAATTTTTATTCTTTTGAAAATGATGCCATAAACAGAAAATTTTCATTTTATATTTTCAACTTACTTTTGCATGTAGAATAACGCTGATCGCTTACTAGTCGGTACTTAATTAAGTTTAGGTATTGTTGACAAATTTCCAATCTTTAATTTCTTGAAAATGAAACATTATATGAAACAATTTTATTCTGTATTTTGGACTTATTTTCCCACGTGAAGTTATCATCATTCTGATTGTATGACCCATCCGGTCTTGCCTTGTAAATTCTAAAACTAAATATCGATTCGGATTAAAAATGTACGTAGTGAATGTGTTAAACTTAAAAATAACTCTGAGTTTTTTCTCCAAATACTATGTGTAATTACAAAAAAAAAAAAAAATACAATGACAATTCATTTAGGTACATGATGTTCAAATCCTGGTTGTAGATATATGCAAGGATTTTCATCATATACGAACAACAATTTATTAATTAATCTAGAAGTTCAATCAATGAATGATCAAGAGAAAATATTATTAATTTATTAATATTTTTAAATAGTTGCCTATTTTAAATTTATGACTAACTCTTTTAAAATTCTCATTTGAAATATTTGTATAATTAAAACTGTATGAAAATGTTCTTTTATGAGAATTACATAGTTTTATGGAGTAATGGTATGATAGTAATATGGTAGTAATATCTTTACTCTATAAAAATTTATTACATTGTCCAAGAAGTTTCTTTCGTTTCACAAGGTGATAACAGATGAACAACAATTTCTATTTTATATTATTTTATTGAATTAGGTATGATTTCGTTATATTTCTATTATTATGTTCGTGCACAATTCAATAAACGAATATGAAACAAAAAACATTGTGCGTCTATTATTTTCTTATAGAACGAAAGAAGCTTTTCGGATAACCTAATAGATTGTATAAAAATATTAAATCTTGATTACTAAATATTTAATTCTAAGACTTCTAAGATTTATGTCACTATTTTATTGGAATTAAGAACAGTATAATACGTGCCATTAAGAAAATAATATTTATCTTAAACCTGAAAACGTTCTACCCAAGGAATAATTGTCAACCTGTTGT
The DNA here is from genome assembly GCA_014825975.1 of Bombus haemorrhoidalis. Classification (NCBI taxonomy): domain Eukaryota; kingdom Metazoa; phylum Arthropoda; class Insecta; order Hymenoptera; family Apidae; genus Bombus; species Bombus haemorrhoidalis. The sequence continues at coordinate 15,771,916 of CM026171.1, forward strand.
TGTATAATATTTATAGGCAAACATTTTTATATTTTTAAATTGATCAAAGCCAAGTATGTAATAAATGTTAGTCGATTCTTGAACTTTAAGAGCAATAAGGAGATAATATTTACAATATTCCTCTCCATATAGTTTATGGCTAACTATTATATTAGTTTTTTAACCAACTTTTCATATTATTAAAAACAATGAAATATTATTTTTGACGGTCGCGTTAAATGGATATTTCGTACAATTATTCTGTGTCTAATATTGAATAGTTATTTAATCTTTGATGCAGAGTATGTTCCACCTGGAAATCAATTGATTATTTTATTTCAATTTAATGGTGCAACATATAATTCTTCAATCATTCTCAATGTTTTTTAATGATGTTTGTATCATTAATAGATTTCACTTAGATTTAAGTATACCTTTGTAAATACATGTTAAAAACTTTTAATCATATTTATTTTAAGAAATCTCAAGAACAAGTGCATTTTTTGGCTCTTTAGGTATCTTAGCCCTCTTAAATCTGTGATAATCTAGTAGAAATCATATACTTAGATATCACAATATAATTTAAGCATAAAATATTAGTTTGAGAAGATTTATTGAGGCGAAGGTTCATTAATAAGAAGGTAAATTTATAAGATAAGCTTACTCTACATGTAAGTTTGCATAAAAGTTTCTAAAAATGATTTTTAGAGCTTTATGATTTTTATCCTTAATTACAAAGTAAATTACATTATTTTATGGCACACAATTTACAATTGCACTAAATATCTCTCATATAGTAATATAAATATAGTGATATAAGTTAAAGAGATGCAAAGATTATTCTACAAAATGTTAGCGTGATTTAGTATCACTTACATCTTTTTTCAATAATTTACAGTACTTAAACAAAATTTATTTTAGATATTCTTGTAGATACAATTCTAAAAATGAAACATGAAATTTTTTAGAAACTATGAAGATAGATTTATTATTAAACATCATTATGTATAATGTATTATTAAATTATGGGATAAGTAATGTCGTTTTTAAACTGGTTTTTTCATGAAAGCTTTTGTTAGATAAGAAAATTTCGCAATATGAAGATTGGTAGTGGATAACAAGAATTTAGTGGATTTCCATGAAAAGGATTTTTTGATTGTTGAGCCAAATGATCCCAACATTCTTGCATGTGATTTGTTTAATTATTGGTATTAGTTATAATTCATGTTAGTTTAATACAAATTTATACAAGTTATTTACTAGTATAGTATAAGTCTCTGTTGAAATACATTCATTGTTTCTTATCCAGTTTCCAGAAAAATTTTGCATGGTTTTTTAATCTTGCACGAGGTTAGATATTATAATTCTTTTTGATTGAAGCTTATTATTGTATAGTATTCATTACTAATGCTTGGCAAAAAACTTCATTATTTTATTTTGATAATTAGAAGTATGAAAATTGGATATCTACATAGCTTATGCATAACACAACTGTGCCTTTTCTTTGCTAAGGGACGTATGATATATCTTTTTTCACATAGATTAAATTACATCGTCATCTTGCAAAGAAATATTAGAATAGGGTGATAAAAAGTGATTAGGTGTTTTTGTGAGATATTTTAATTAAATACGTTTACTAAAGAAAATCTATTTCCTTTAATAAATATCAGGTTATCCCAAAAGTTTCTTTCGTTTTATAAGGAAATAATAGACGCACAATATTTTTTGTTTTATATTATTTTATCCAATTATGTATGATCCATTTTGTCCCAATAGAATAATTCAATAAAATAATATAAAACCAAAAATTTTGTGCATCTATTTCCTTATAAATCGAAAGGAAATGTCAGCGAATTTCGACTTAAGGGGGTGTCTTGAATTAGAATATTTTAAAACAGCGTCTGTTTGTGATTTTTTTTAGAAGGGAGAAAAAGAAATGAAGTTATTGAATTTTGAGGTATGGCTTTATATATGATGAACTAAAAAAGTTCGTCGTCGTTCATCAAGAAGAAAATTATATAATAATTTAATCTCTTTTTGGCTTTTGTTTCGGTCAAGAATCACGAGGTGGATCTTTCCCGCTGATTGAAAACTGCAGCGCATGAAATAGACTTAGAAATCTGTTATAATTTTTTTTACTTCAAAAAAAATTTTTTTGTGTTCGTTAACTATATATATAACCATGCCTCAAAATTCTAAAATCCTTTCTAAAAAAAATCACAAAAAGACGCTGTTTTAGAACATTCTAATTCGGGACAACCCCTTAGGGGAATGGTACAACTGTAAAACGTACATGCATAGTTACATTTGCAGAAAAATGTAGTTCTCAAAATATAAATCATTCATATTTTATTCTGGCATATTTTTATTTTACAATCAGAAAAGATGACTTGTCTTAGTTGTACGGATACTATACCTGGTATACTATAGTATACTATATATAGTATATTATCTACTATATATAGTATACTATGGTATACTATAGTATGTAATCTTTCATTAGAAGTTTGAATGTAGCTCATTTTCTTTACTTTTCAATTTCTTGTTCTGATATCTAGAGTATACGTATTTGAATATTCTTTAATGTAATTTAAACCGCTGTTATCGAATCCTTCTTTCGAATGGTAGAGTGTATGGAAAATTTGTGTTAGCTATATTTCTTTCGCTCCTAATGAATTTTTTATGTAATGTGGAAACATTCTTAGTAGTTATTATCTTTTTTCATACTTTTAGCAAGCAAGTGATGTTCGTACTTAATCTTTCGGAACAAAAAAAGCGACATTACTTATAACTTATAAGAGCATGTAACATTCAGGAATTGTTATTGATTGTTCTTTTAAAGTAGAGCATAACAATTTTTAATGCATACGTTTTATCACTACAAATTAAAGTCACGGTTTATTTTCAGATTAGCCATATAATGATATATATTTTATTAAATACATACAATATTCCAACTATAATATTATCATTGAATCATTAAATTTAATCTTTAACTTTTATATAAAATAATATATTATAAAATATCTTTTATTTTTACAAGATAGAATCTCAAACCTAGAGGTTAGCAAGAAACGAAGCTTATGAAAGAGAAACAAGAAAGACAGAAGTTTCGAATCTGTAACTTTTACGAAAATTTGTGATATTTATCAGAGGGTTACTATAATGTTTGAATATATATTACTATCATACTTATGATAATTGTAAAATTATGTAGTATTATAAAGTTTGACAATGAATTTATTGATATTTGAATGTTTCATTAATTATTGTAAGAATTAAACATTTTTTAATGCTCAGTTCTTAAAATTACTTTGTATAAAAAAATACAACAGCATAAAAGTACTTGGTTATTTATTAATATTTGAATATATATATTAACAATATTAAAAAAAACACTCGTCAAGATCGCAACCCATTCTTGTGAGATCAGGGCTATTTTATAAATGCATACACACCTGTAATTGGTTGTATGCTTCTCATTTTAGGAAGGGTATAGAAACTATAATAACACGAGATTATTATATATATCCAAATTAAAATATCGTTTCATCGATATAACGAAATTATGAAATTATGAAATCGTGTTTCGTTTCAGAAATGTTGCACTTGTTTAATTTTCAAAAATTACGTCTTCTTATTAACACTGGTTTTACAGATTTACGAGGACAAGAAAGTAATATTTCTTTTTCTTTATTTCTCGACAATTCAGTGCACTTTTAATGTAATTGATTATTTCCTTGATCAGTCATTTCATATTTGTCATACATCATCGATCTGTAATTTGTGAAATCTTTCTAATTTAGCCTAGCATGCACTTTTTACGTCTGCCTTTTTTTTTAGAATACGATAGATTAGCGGTTTTGTTTACGTTGTTGTTGTATTGTAGCGGAACCAGAACCCAGAGGCAAATGTCGTGATGAATCAGCCCAGAGGCCTGGTTAAGGTAAGTTTTTTTCCAGTATCAGTGGTTCTTAGTCCTCTAATTTTATTTAAGAAATGCGACTGAATTTTGTTTTAGTTGCGACAAATGTTGCGAAATCTTGTTGATAATTATGAAATACTAGAATTTTTTAATAGCGAACGTAAGTTTTGTTCTTCATTAATCGTCAATGATCGTTTATGCCTGTTAAATGTTATTTTTCAATTAATCTCAATCGCGCAAATTGTTTTTGTCTCATGATACAGAATTATATCTCTTTTATTTTATATTTGCATATAATTTACGAAATTTAAAAATCGTGAGTTCGTTACGAAAACACAGTATTTACAGTTTCATTTAGTACATTGATATGTTTTTATACTAACTTTTAATTTCTAGTGACTTATACTAGGATTTATAAAGTAGAAATAAGATTACATCATAAAGAGAAAAAATATATGTTATGTATTATAATAGGAGGAAATGAGAACCATTGAGACAAACATTTACATACAGAATACATATTATTCGTTTCTCGATCATTTTCATACCAGCTTCTTGAACATTTTCGTTTCTTCTTTCATCATTTTTTTTTTTCTGGTCTCCATACCGGAATATACAGAACGAGAATTGCAGGTTTGTATACATTAACTAAAGAGAAACATGATGCTTTAAGTTTGATAAACAGAGTTTGTGACTGATATGAGTGCTTTTTTATTTGAACTGACTTTAAAATATAGACTAATATCAATAAAGAAATTCTAAAACATCAGGCATTTCGCTTTACAAAAGCTGGTTTTTTATGTAACATTTTAATAATTGATCATAATTTCGTAATAAATGAACATTTTAGTACTTTTGCAATTAGATTACTTTCTCGTAATAATATAATTTATTTAATTATATCAAAGTTTCAGTGATGTTTGTATAAATGATTGCTATATTCTGTACTCTTTTTGTTTCTAGATGAAACTGTAAAAATGTTAATTGCCCTACGATTTCAATGATTTTTGAATATGTTGTAAAACTCAACATTTTCAACAACTTTTTCCTATATGTATAAGGAATGTATATGTATAACTTGCTTAGTTTCCAAGAAAAACTGCCGGCACAATTACGATGTACTTTTGTCTAGATGTGCGTTTGTGGCAGCGTATGCGCATCAGTTAGTTGCTGGCCGCCGACCACTTATCTTTTGTTTACAAACCAGAGTGGGGAAAGCTTAAAAGCCCCAATCACATATGTGAGACTGCAAAGAATGTGCGTTATAACTCAATTAAGAGTGAATATCATCAATATATTAAGTTTAGGTTTGAGTTAGATTTCTTCGGCTGCCTAACCCCTAACCTAAATCCAATACATTGATATTTACTTTTAATTGAGTTATAACAGACTTTTGCAGCCTCGCGTATGTACGTTGTGTATAAGGCCTTTAAAATCGCCTAACCTTCGTTTAGAAACAGAAGATAAGTGGCCGGCGGCCGACCGCCGGCAACCAACATTGACGCATACGTTGCCAGAAGTGTACAACTATAAGTAAAATCCACTGTAGTGATACTGACAGTTTATCACAAATATTTCAAATATATATATAGGAAAAATATTATTCAAAATATCGATTTCTACAACTAGTCCAAAAATCATCGAAATCGAGGGGAAATTAACATTTCTACACAATGTATTTCACTTCACATTAGCTACATTTTCGATACATCTTTTTTCTGTTTTCGCAATTCCGAAATTCCTTACAATTTATCTACGCAGACACTAGATAAATTCTTATATTCCGTACGGGGTTAAATACTACGTAGACGATTTCTCCATTAAGGAAGCGTCTATGGTCAGCTCTATCGGTCTATCAGATCTGCTTGATGAGTACCTTTCCTTAATCGAACTGTTAAATTGCAATAAAATCTGTTTTAACTTTTTTTTATCACATTAGACATTGTTGATTTACGTAATTAAAAATATCTCAATAGAATGAATGCCGGGTAGTAAACCAGATAATTTATTTTGATTTAAATTGTCTAAGTTTTAATCTGTAATCCAAGATGATTTCTGATTATTTCTCGCAGAAAATGAAACGGGGACCCATAGAAAGAGTTTTAATTAGAATCTAATTGTAAACGAAATAAATGACTCGCTAATTTACATTAAGTCCTAATCAATTCAAAATATCAATCATTTTATTTAAAACAGTTTTTGTGATTACTTCCTCATAAGTTATAAACGTTTAAATTTTGAAATAGCGTAGTTTGATCGAGTCATGTTGCACGCTATACATACATGTTTTTATTATAGGAAATATCATTTATATCTATATATGATTTCTAATTAAAGGAAGTATAATGCATATTCAATTTTTGTGTCTTAAAGAAAAAATTTTGCAAATAGTGACAATTTTCTATGAAAACCTACTGCGGGCTGAACAAATTGAAATTTGATATTCAGCGTAAAACCACAGTGACAGCTTCAAACGAACTGTTATTAACATCTCATCTTAATACATAGATTTATTGTATTTAATTAGTCACAAGTGTCTTAGAGCGTAAAGCGGCCTTTATTTATCTCGGAGCATGCCTGTAGACGATGTCTTATACGTGACAAACTGGGTATCGTCATATCAACTCACAATCAGCAGTTTTAATCCTTTCGTTCTTAACGTTAGCTACAGTCACCAATTATCACACGTCACTGTATTTTACCAGTGACCTTAGTCACTCGTTTAAATTTTGTATCAATTCACAACTTTGATTAAGTAGAGCATAGCTAACAAACTTTTTCCAAGATTGTCGACATTCTTTTTTTTAAATTGTTTTGTTTATGTCATAACGATTCTGCGAATAACTATTTGAATAATAAATTGCTAATTTACATGACAAAGTTACACTTCAAATTTTACGCTCTGTCCGCGATGAAATATACATTCGCGTCTTGACTGCTCTGTACAGTGATAGCGTGTTCGTCAAATCCGTCCTAGCGGAAGTTTAAAGTAGTAAAATAGCGTCTTAACATCTAGGTATACGAAAAAAATGCAATTGTTAGGTACAGCAATAGCTATATATGTATATTAAACAGGGAGAGATACAAGTTAAAAAAGAGGCCAAAAAATTATTTGATTGCTAGAAATAAATATCGATGTGGTATTTAATTTATAAGTTCCACGTACATGGAAAATTCGAATACGAAATCTTCCAGAAGGCACGATTTTCTTCAGAACTCATTTCAATTTCGCATTTTCTTCGTGATGCCATTTCATGATATTTATAGCTTATTAGGATATATATATTTATTCTATAGTTATATATATATATATATATATATATATATATATATATATATAGTTATTAGGATCTCGGCCGATATCAATGCACAGGTACCAATTGTTGGGACTGGGAAGAAATTTCACAGTGTTGGGAGAACTACTTCCATAATTCCTAAGATTGCTTTACCTCCTCTCCATAAAATGGGTGATTATTGTTTTTCGGAACACAGGCTAATCAGCAACCTTAAAAATTCTCAATTAGGAGGACGATTCCTGGAGAGGGGGGCTGAGATTAGCAAGATAGTCAGAGTTCATAATCAAAGTCAAAAGATCACCTGTTAGAGTCACTTATCTAAATCTTAATTAGATCGTGACTTTCAATAAAGGGACTTATGCAGTGCCAGTCAGAATTAGATGGTCCATCAAGTATAAGCGGTACTCGTTATCAGTTGTCCACAAAGAATCTGCTCAAATCCATCGAACTGAACAAGTTTCTGACTCTAGCACAAATTATGATTTAACATACAAAGCAACAGCTGGAATAACCAACATAAACATTGTACGACTATGTATATCGTCCCTTAATACCTTTTAACACATGGTCTTAATACTATTGCAATATTGTACTGATTAATATTGCTGTTAGCCAAGACTGATATTGATGAATTCTGGACTGTAAAATCTTTGTAGATGGTTTCAATGTAATCGAATTTTGAGATACTGAGCAGTACGAAAGTACCAAGATTTTATTAACAGAATTAACTAGTGCAATTCCTTTTAAAAATAGTTCGCGAACAGTTGAATATAAGAAAGACATGTAGTTTAATCCGTCTTGACGTATATACAGGATGGTCCGCATAAAGTGTTAGTCTTTTTTTTTTTTTTTTTGAAATCATAGCTGATATCGATTAATATTCTTTTTAATTTCAATGATACGAAAGGGTTGATCATTACTTGATGAACTTTTTTTTTTTAAATGAAATGCGATATTAGCTCCTATTTAGATAGTTCTTATGAAACTGAATAAATTTACTTGAAGCGTTTTTCGTTATTCTGTATAATTAGAGAGCTATGACGGGAAGAAGTAAAATTTATTTTATTAAGTGATCGAAATGACGATCGTTTACTTCTAAAGATTTATTTATTCTTTGTATGACATTATATCGTACATCTGAGAATATTGTTACAGTTATGGCTTTACAAGCATATTATATTCTTCTCTTTATATCTTCTTTTGTGTATAATAATATTATACTTATAACTTATAAATGTTTAAAAGTGAACTGTTACTTTTATTTCGAACACTTAATAAAATGAATTTTATCTGGAAATAAGTCTGCTTAAATTTAAATTGCGCTTCGATGCCTCCGCGTAATCCTCCTTTAGATCTTTCTTCCGTCATAACTCTTTAATTACGCAGAATAATGAAAAATACTTCAAGGTATTCGTTATCTAATTCCTTAAGAGCTATCTGAATGGACAGAAATTATTATTGCATTTCATTTAAAAAAATGAGGAAAAAATAATGTCCCCTTGATATATTAGCAATCTTCTCGGAAAAATCTGTTGTTCTCCAAATAATAATCAACCCTTTCGTACGATTGAAATTAACATGAAAACTAGTCGATGTCAGTTACAGTTTTCGAAAAACCGGCTTCTAATGTTTTATGTGCACCACCTATATATAGGTCTACTAGTGGAAATTATGATTGCTATAGAAGAATAAATATTTCTTACTGATTGTTGTTTTACAGGAAGAGGAGAGTGATGACGATGCGATTACAGCACAACCACAAGGCGGTCCGCAAAATAATTCGACGAATCAGCAACCCATTTTCGCCATGCCTCCACCAGCCATGAGCCAACCGACCACTACCGTCGATGAGAATACAAATTTGAACAGGGGTGCTGAAAGAGTTATTTACACAACTGGTATTACAAGTACTTAAAATATTAATGCACGTTACCCAGCTGGTCACAATTTTTCTTATTCAGTTTTAGCTCTATTTAAGTACTTTCCTTTTGCCTTTTGTCTTATTATTTCTATGCTTCTAGTGAAGCGTATTATCGCATAATATGCAACAGAAATATAAATGTATTGATTTTATAAAATATTGCTTGAATTCATAATTTAATTGCTGTGCAATTTGCAGAAACTTTTATATTATTATGAATCTACCATCGCTAACACAAATTTATATTCTGGATCTTTTAGAATGAAACATTAAAATTGTGGGGGATATTTGCATAATATCAAAATGAACGAATAATTTAATAATAATACAAAATCTTCTTTCAACACAAAACGACTCATATACAATTTTAAACAAACATAGGATTGTATTCCGTGATAATTGTTAATAAAATTTTGTCAATTATATGATATATTCACCAAAGTATCATAAAACATAACTCTTACATTAATAAAACCCCGAAACTGATACAATTTATATCAGAACTTTAAATCTTAAAAGTAAATCTGTCGCTTATTCAAATTACTTTATCTTAAGAAAATTTTTTATTCATTACGCAAGGAATTTGATTTTATAGATATAGAAAAACAAATTTCCATAAAATTTTCATTCCTGCGAATAACATTCTAAGGCTTTATTTTGAATGTTGACTTTTGGTCTGACAATTAATTGTGATAGTTTTTGGCTATTTTGGAAGAATCATTTACGGTCGTTTGTTGACGAATGATTGGTCTTGAAATTACGATAATGTCTCAGAAAACACAACTTTAAGGAAGCCAAGGAATTATAGCGTTTAAAGCCCAAGCATGTTTTCTTATTTCTTATCATTCGATCATATGCCATATCGTCGACCCAAATCGGCAATCATATTGGTGTATTCCATATTTATATAACTTACTGTATACTAATCACAATCATTTTTCATATTTCTTGTATTATCGCCTCTCGACTTTTTCCAGCGAAAAAGGTATAACTTTTTAATTGCGGTTCGTAGACGCAAGACGGCTATAAACCCGACTTTTGATCCATGTCCCTCATACGTACGCGACTGATCGGTTTTCCGGCGATGAGATTCCATTTTATTCCGAGGCGTAAGTAGCTGCGTGGACAGTATAACGGTGAGACGTCAAGAAAAGTCTCGAGCCGGGGGGATGTTGTCGATGTGCACGTGGTAATAATTGCAATAGGAATTGTCTCGTCAAACGTAGATCACTTCAGAAAGGATAGGCAAGTAAAACATCTTAACGAAACGTCAAGGGAAAAGGTTGCCTTGCATCTTTCTACGTAACCGCGATTCACTTGACAGATTCGTTGCGGGGTACATATACCTGGAGACTAATTCATGGCGACAGCAGGTTCGCGAAATTGTCAGAGGAATTTATACAACTGTTTTTTATGTCCCGTTTGTTTAGTCTTCGGTATGAAAACAATATTACACTTATAGATAGGACTGGAATTTTTTAGGATAATATAACGTATTGTGATCCTTTATTATTTGGCGACCTTGTGTGATTCGTCCTTACTATGGTTGGATCACTGAATTCTGGTTAAAAGATTTTAGTTATAGAGTTATAAGTGAGCGCGGTAGATATCTAAGGCGGTTCTGAGTGCCTTTTCAATTACGGAAATAGTAAATACTAGTATTTTACGAACAACGAAGTAATTTATTAACTAACACTTGTAAACAATACAACATTGGTATATAAGAAGAATCGCAGTGTAACTTACTCGTACATTGCGAGTAGTGGCCATTTACGTTCTTCGTGTATTTCTCAGATTAAGGCCCGTAATCATCGTATCCGTGACGACCGTCTTTCTGCCTTGATTCAGAAGTGTATGTATCGTGTATGTATTTGACTTTACCTTTGGACGTGGCAATGTGTCTCGCTCCAGAGTAAACACGCGTGCACGAACAAACATCCTCTACGATGGAATGTGTTCCTAGAAACTATGACAACCCTGCCCGCTACAATATTTAATGATTTAAGAACAGCATTAAATCTAAAAATTGGTGTACAAAATTCTTCCAAATACGAAAGCCGTGTACATATAATTGTTATAAGTACATACTTTGTTTCACCTTGCGGAATACCAAAGAATTTTAATCTCAGCACAGCTTCGTTTACAATCTTTTCGCAATGATTACTTCAAAAACCCAGGAACAGAACTATAGCAAGTGCCGTGTTAGGAAAGTAAACCTCTCGTAGCCATGTTTTTACTTGTAGAGCTCATTAGCCTCTTATGTACGGTTAAATTTTGCGCGGGACTGTTTCTCTATAGATTCTCTAGAGTTTGACGCGAATTACGCGTAAACGATATAAACGCATAAAACTGCAATATGTTTCTTATTATTTAATTTGTACTTTACAATGGACATTTAGTAAATTTTTCTATCTTTATTGTTAAATTACATGTGGATGGCTACCCCCTGCGAGATATCATCTTCGAGTTCGTCTATTTTATTTCTTTAGTGAGAGCAGTGAACTGTTTTCTCTTTAGTCTTTTTTTTATGAGAGTTTTCCTCGCTTCAGTAGCCAGCTGGTTTGGATATGTTGTTGTCACGTCCCGCGCCCCGCGCGATCCGGAGCGCGAAAGTAAAATTGGTAATTTCTTTCAAATCAAGGTAATTTAAAACGCTTATTTGAAACCGTGTTTACAATATTTGAAATGAAAGGCAGTTAAAGCTACTAAAAGCTATATCTTGCAAAAACTTATCTAACTATGTTTTTATAACGATATTAACACAATTTAAATTATAAACAAAGTCGGCAGTTGAACAAACGTTGGGGATCTTCCCAAACATTTTCAAAAGAAAGACCCCGACGTTTTTTCATCTCCGACAGATATAAATAAATGTAGCGACTTAGAGAAGTCAGTAACAATAATTACCCTTCGTTTATCGAATAATAATATTACCGTTAGTCAACCGAATAATTACCATTCAAGGAGTTAGTTATCATTTTGTCAACCGAAGAATTTTATATCTATCAGTCTGTCAGTCAATTGTCAATATCGAAATCGAGTAAGATTTGAATAAATAATCCTCTCCCGTGCCAATATTCACGCACGCAGCAGATTAGCCAAAAGTGGAACTTATTGCCAGTTGCATTAAACGTCAGTTAGCGTTACCTTCTCGTCGGCAACTAAATAGAACGTAACAGTTGTCGTTCTTCCCTTACATTTTTTTTTTTTTGCATATTTGCCGATTTCTTTTTTCACCGTTGGTATTTTTAGATCTTTGCGTATATCCTCATTTCTGACATACCATGGGGTGTTGACTATTGTTCTGAGTATCTTCGATTGTAGGGACTCTAGCTTATTTATTCAATATTATCCAAATTGGTTTTATTATCGTTTTGTAGATTTTTAGTTTATTTTCCATGCTGAGTTTAGAGTTTCGACTAGTTAGCCAGTACATCTGTCTCCTTTTTATCCATATTTTGACTATAATTGATTTCGTATGTTGCTTCCATGTAAGTTGTGTGTCTAAGTGGATCCTCAAAGGTATTTAACTTACTTTGTTTGTGTTATGTGCGTGCCATTCAATTGGATATTTGGTAGTTTCCGTTTTCGTAGTGTAAATGTAATATGGTTGCGTTTACTGGAGTTTGCTTTTATTTGTTTATCTTCTACTGCAATATGTGACAGATAATTTTGTTCCCTACGCAAGCACGTTAGAATGAAGATTTTGATAACTGAACTATAACTTTTCTTAAAGATATGATGTATATACTGTAACTTTAATAATTTACTTTAATAATTAATAATACAATTTAGTGTGATATATTTTAAAGTATGGCATAACACATAGATTCACGTCACAATTTTCACACTCTAGCGCGATAGTGTTTTTCAAATTGCTCTTTGCTTTCTATTTTGAAGCGACATTTTGAGGTTAAAGATTCTAAAAAATTATAAGGATACGGATCGGCATGATAAAAAAAGCATCTAATAACGGTACATTTATATTAACGAAAAGCAATAATTGATATCTGACACTGGCGTATCAAAAAACAAAGACTATATATTCGGTCTGTATATATGTTAACACTGTTGTAAAACGTTGCGAAGGCAAAGAAAGTGTGAAGCAAGACAAATGGAAAAAATCATTTAGTTTAAACGGTGAGTGTATAAGTCAGTAGAGTGAGCCACTGTAGTAGCGCGTCGTAATATAAGATGACATCCGCGAAAGCCATTATAGTGGTGCATAGTGCCTAGGAGGTTAATGCAGATTCACATCATGTATAATTATTCTTAACTGTTGAGCTTCCATGAATTTATAAAATGTTTACTTCATAGTGCATTTTATTCCCTTCTCCTTTGGACTTCCTCGTTCAACCTTTTAAACATTCTTTTAGATTTTACAAGCCGGAATTTAAAGTATACAGTGCACAATTTCAATTATCAGTTTCAGTTTTAACTTATCGCTGCTCCAATGTTGGATTCCGAATGATGGAAATTTGACAACACACATTGAAAAGTTAGAGGTTTTATTCATAACGGGTAACTGCATGCGGTTCTTATAGCCTAATGGCGAGGATAAGTAATTAGATCAGAACAGCGATCAGGAAGAAATGACGAGAAAAAAAAGGGTTCGGAATGATTCAAGAAGGAAAAGCAGAGATAAAAGCAGGGTGTTCGTTGCAATATGAACAAGGAATTGATCGTCCAACATCTCCCCACCCCTTTTTCTAAAATCTATCTTATAATTAACGGCTTGTCCTATTCGCTAACTCCCAATTGCTCGGGCCACAATAAACAAAAAGGTCTTATAACATGTATATTTCGGCGCAACGAAAGGAATTGTGCAATGATAAACACATTTGGACACAACTAATACTTCTAACATGTCTGGGAAGTAATTATGATCGATTCATCAGTGAACAAAAATGAGTTATTATTTGAAAGTGGATAATATATCAGTAGTAATTTGTAAATTAATAGTTTAAATTAATTAGTTCAAATTAATAATACCTTGAGATACATGTAACGCAACTCGACATTTTTTACACTCCCACGTTGTTTCACTACGTTTCATATTTTTTGTACATACTTTACAAGTTCTTGTTGAATTTTTTTTCAATGACGTGGAATCTATCTGTTTCAGAAAATGACCTCAATGTTGCGTGTGTAGTCTCATTGGTATATCTCCGTTCGATAATTGTTCTCGACTTTTATTATCTTGTAACGGTACGTTTTGTAATAATGCTTCGGCTATTTGAAATCTATATTCGGTGTAATTCTGTTTCTTTCCCATATTGATTTTGTTGTACAGAATATATGAATTAAGAAGTGTTATACCAAATATGTAAAAAAAAGATTTTTCGGTATCCTTTCAAGTATTTCCTCATAACAGGGAAGCACGCTAATATCTGATCTTAGCGATTAATACCAATCATTCCCCCTATTATTTTCATAATCAACAATATATTTTGGCTTGAAAGTAGGGTTTATTTGATTTCTGTTCTGTTCTGTTCATTTCTACAGTCTCGCGTTTTGTAGAAATAATATGAACGTCTCGTATATCCTTCAACTTCAACGCTAGTATGCCATTGCAGCTTCTCATTCTACATTCCCCTTTTTTTAATTTTGCTTTAATAAAATCTCCCGGCATATTTTTTCTATTAAAATGTACTATCCCAACAGCATTTATTCCATTTTCAACTAAAGTTAAAAACAGTTTCGGCGAAGAATACCAATTATTTATATACAAAGTGCGTCCTTTATGTAGTATTGACTTTGATAACTCCGTTACAACACTTTCAGATGCACTGTAATCAGAACTTGTTTAATCGCTGCCTGAATATATTTTAAAATTATAGCAATAGATCGATGATGACTCGCACAGTTTATAAAAGTTTTATCGCAAATCTCTTCGAGGGATTAAATTGTTTATAAGATACGCGTTCCTTAAATTTCATTAACGATTTATCTCTCTTCCATTACATATACTTCCCTGAATTTTTTATTAAAATAGTAACCACAGGTTTGACTTGACGTAATTTATCCATCTCGTCAGTCGTATCGTTATTTACAAAGTGGAAAAACCTAGTGATTTGCACAAATCTTTTCACTGCATAGTTCTCCTGAATATCGGTGTTTTTATAATAACTCTTTTAGACCAGTTCATCTGAATTTTTGGTTTTTTAACTTAAACGATTATTATGCATAATGCAAAGTATATTTTAATTTTGTTACGATTTACAGGGATCCAAGTCTCATCAATATTCTTTCTTATGCTATTATGTGCGCATATTGCGATGTATCGTATTGAAACACTTCAAACAAAGAAAGGGTGAACCAGCACAGTCTTCACAATATGTCACGACCTTTCTTACTACAGCCTTTTGCAGTCCTCCCTAACTGTTTTCAGTTCTTTTGATAACATATTTTGCAAAATCGTCTCACAGTTCTAATCTTTTCCGGCATTGCTTTTAATTCATGACGTGGTTTTCTCAACAAGCTTTCACGTGGAGAAATGGAACCTCACTTCCATTATCATGACATTTTGTTAAATACATTATTATTTTCATTCTGAAATGGGGATTTCGAATATTTTTGCGAGTTATCTGTTTGAGTAATACCATTGCATTTACTATACGTGTATTTAATAATGTTTCGTGTATTTACGCAGTTGTGAACTATATGCTATAATTTGGTCAGATAAATCGACTGATGATTTTTCTAGATTGTATTCCACAACTATATTTGATTTCTCATGCGAATAGAATTTCTTATGTACAGTAGTCATTTCTGCTAAATGTCTCGTAGAAAGCATCAATACAGTCTCTTGTCCTTCCATTTTAAATACTGTTATACTTTTTTTTATTTTCGCAAGCGGTAACTTTTTTCGTACCCACTAAATGTGTATTCATTGTGATTAATTTTCCCGTCAGATCGACACTTGTATACCAATTATCTGTGCAGATAGTATGGCCTTCATCTAATATATTTTTGCAAAGAGACAGTACCACCTTACATGATTTGTTTCCTCCTATTTTATCTCTTTTCTTTTCCTTTCCCGTGTATGTTTGAAAAGAATGAGTGTATCCTGCACCACCGCATAATTTAAAAACTTTTATTCCGCATCTGTGACTGTGTTTCAAATATCGTCGAAATGGTACTAATGATTCACCTACGCATAATATTTCATCTGGCTTGTAATATTTCTTAAAATTACTGTTTTATATATCGATAATATGAATAATTTTTGACAATCTATTATTAGGATCATTTTCTCCGTTATTACTAAAAGTAACGAACCGCAAAAATAATTCTATATATATATATGTGGTGGATATCAAACGTTTTGATTCAAATGGCGAAACGAATGAATACTTGTGATAGTCAGTATATTTAAAAATCACTCCAAGTACAACAATACAGGGTTAGTATAATACGTCTTAATCGTCGCTCGCTCTATGCTACTCGCTATAAGGATACTAGATGATAATTGTTGTAGAGATCATTTTCGTCTATGTACTAGGTCAAGGGAGTATCGGAAAATTTGAATTCGACTACGGTTGACGGTTGCACGTAGCGACGATATTGTTTTGTCCGGAGTTTGTTTACTTTTACATCTCGTACATTGAAACTTGTCAATGCCCCGAGGCATGACAACAACATGAATCACTCCTGATTCGAATCGTCCTATGACTCATGTGCCGCTACATATATATAATAATTACGCAAATGAATTTTATCGCACTAGTCCTATCCATAAAATTAGGATTTGTTTCAACCCATTTATCGAGACGGGTTCTGATATTATTTGCACAGCATATATATTTATTTGATTCGCAATAATCTGAAATATTTCATTCGTAACAGAATGAAAATAAAAACTATGCGGTTCAGTATAATAAAAAATTTCAGAGTAATGTACAACTCGAAAATATGATCTTCGCTTGACTGCCCAAAGAAATATGCCAATTTGTATCACACTCCTCTTCTTATGTACTATTTTCATCATTACCGATATCTTCAACTTCACTATCCGATTCATTTCGACGGCGATGTACTGAAGATGCTATTATCATATCAGATAAACATTTCGAGGAATTGTCCTCTCTATCTATCTGATAGCACTCGACATCCTTTGGAAGGACCTGTTAAAAATGTATCGTCAGTTGAATTACTTGACGCGTAATCTTCATTTGAAATCATATGAACTTTAAGGGCTACCTAAAAAATTAAATAGGAGATATGGAGTGCAAAAATTTTTGTAGCGTATAAAAGTATGATAAACGTTCTTATCTGATTATTAGACGCAATTAATTAGTATTTAGCAACGCGAAGAAACAATATGAGATAATTGATAATCGCAAAAAATAAGTGAATTGCGCGAAATTGAACTTCAGCGCCACAGCAATTGTCACGTAGAAGACGCGGGAAGTCGTGAAATTAACAAATCAGCGGTTGTCTCCTCACTTCGTTTAAATTATTTCGCGGTAGTTTGAACGTTCCGCAAGTAAGGCGAGAAATTCGAACTTTAGATATGATATTCTATGTAAAAATTTGTTACACAAATCCGACAGAATAACTGCCTAGAATGTTATAACAGAATGTCAACGGTTCAGAATCTTCCAATAGAATGTGTCGAATACGGATTTTGAGTAGGTTTATATCATAAGGTCCTGGGCGTTGTGGAGGGGCTACCGCCGGACGCAGTTCAGAAGCGCCCATCCTGCCACTGTCCTCTGGGCGGTGACCCTGCAGGACGTTTGGGACACAGGGCCATCCATTACCATTTTATGATCCTTTCACAACTTCGCAGTCGCGGCAGCGTGAATGGAAATTGTGTCATATTCGATAACGGATTTTGTAGTTGCAACTGGAAAAGAGATCTAGACGCATTGCTAAACTCAGACTGATACAAAAAAATCTGTGTTGTTTTAGCTTCATTTTAATCCTCAATAAAAGTTAAACACATAAACAAATGTATATAAACCTCGAGACAAGATCATATTTCATTCAGCCATGGAGTCCAATAATAAACAGATTGGGGATACTTGGAATTAATATACGTACTCAAATGTCTTAGTTAAACCAATTTTCATCTGATTTTATTTACACACATTTTTATTTATAGTAACTAACTTAGATATTATTTGTATTAGTAGTTACTATCTATATTTTGTATATTTCTGATAATTGGGTGGCCAAATACCTATAGACAGTAGTATGGATATGTTTGGAACACATCAATTGTAGTCTAAATTGTATATACTTAGATGTGTCTATCTTGGGCTTGCACGTTTGGCTTGATACAAACTGTGTTCTTTGAGGCCTTATTATAATAATAAACCCTTACCAATGTATTAAATAAATTAAAATGTATCAGCTAAAAATATCAAATTTTAAATATCTTTATTCTTCATTATTGTGATTTTTAATGCACTAATTTTGAAACAAAATTCATTGTAAGACCAAGAGTCATTACTATCCTTACTTTTCTGCGAATTCAGAAAATAAAAAAGATCTTCTTTAAATAAAATAAGCTTTGAATGTACATATTAACATTTCTAAGATCTGTAGTGGTGGATAGTATTTCCATTTAGTTACTAACAAAATAGTTTTTAAAAGTTATTTGAATACTGCAATATTGTACGAATTTGAAAGAAATTTATCTCAATACATATCTCTGTGAAACTGTAGAAACGCTGCCTACCTTCCGATTTCAATGATCTTTAGATATGTTGCAGAAGTCAATATTTTGAACAACTTTTTCCTATACATATAACCGGTGGATTCGCCTGGTTTCCGAGATATTCGCAAAGAACTATCAGGTCCGCACAACGTATTTCTGCCTATAGTTATGTGTCTATGGCAGCGTATGCGTCAGTATTGGTTGCCATTTATCTTTTATTTATAAACGATGATCGGCGATCTTAACACTAAACATACCACTATCGATCAATTTGACCGTTTTTAAACTTTTGTACAACTTTCACATATTTAAACATTATCAGATTGCCATCAAACTATACAACTTTTCTTAAAATATGCGTACAATATATATTTCACATATATCGTATATTTATTTCATATACAATATAGTATGTACAAATAGTATATATACAATTTCATATACAATTACTGTATATATATTTCGTATACAATATAGGTTACAAGTCTCGGTAGGTTTAGTGTTAAAGGCAACGTTCGACTAAATAATAAAAAAAGACTAAGTCACCCGTTATATATATAGGAAATGGTTATTCAAAATATCGAAGTCTACAACATATACAAAAATCGGCGTTTCTACGATTTCATCTATATTTTTTTTTTCAACGAATTACTACATATTATTCTTTGAATCATCAAATTTGATGCAATGAACTATTGGGCTCCTGTTCCCACATTCTTTGTGTCAGTATTTCCAACTTCAGTTTTACGGTATTTTAAACATCAAGCAATGACACCATGGTATATGCTTGAACAGGACGTATCGTGTATTCTTATGTAACAATAAATGATACGGTTATATTATGCTTCCAGTAAATATTTTCTTAATTTTAAGATATTTTATTTTATTTATATCATTGTAGTTATTAAGTGCAGAAAATAATTTTGTGCTTTTTTCATAAATATTATAATAGACAGTTGTTGTAGCTATATCTACCCAAAAATGCTTAAATATTTAAATA
This sequence comes from Bombus haemorrhoidalis, assembly GCA_014825975.1. Lineage (NCBI taxonomy): Eukaryota > Metazoa > Arthropoda > Insecta > Hymenoptera > Apidae > Bombus > Bombus haemorrhoidalis. Next base: position 15,791,704 of record CM026171.1, read on the forward strand.
ATTACACTCAACACTTTTATATCCGTAGAAGTCGATTTTAAACGACAACTATTAAATTCGGCATTAATAACCACAAGCTATTTCGTAGATAATAGCTGAAGGCAATATTGCCTGGAATGGAAAGAGGTAGACTAAATCTTCGATATGCTTTGTTTATATCTAGCAAGTGTTAAGACCTTATTACCGAAGGCAAAACAAATTGCTTTAACAGTCACAATATAAAAACAATGCAATGTCTATTAAACATGTTGTTTGTAGTAATTATATTTACATATTTTTTAACAATAGCATAAAAATAACAAAAGGCAATTCAATTCATGAAAAAATCTTTAATAATTTTGATACCAATGAAATGTACAATCAACAGCACAAAACTTTTTCTACGCCTAATATTAATATTTGACGCAAGCATGTGCATTTTAAGTAAGTATTAATAGTATAAAGTTAAGTAAAAGTGTATAACTGTATGTATGTACATATGTGTGTGCCTATATACATACATTGAAAAGTAATTGTAAATTTAAGAATAATTTGATGTAAATAGTTGCTGTGGGACTCTCTCCTTTACTGAATAGATATGTCAATCTAATATAAGTAATTATATAGCTGCACAATGTTAAATATTTCTCTTTTATTATCCTATTATCCAAGTGATTTTTATTTGTTAAGGAATAAAATTATTCGTCATTAAAAAGAGAGAATACGTAATCTTTTGTTTTTTGCTATCGGTGTTTAATTTAAATATATTGTTTTTTATTTGTTATGGTGCATTATTATTTCTCCTTGTTAAATGTTATATACACCAAAACAAACACGAAAAGTGATATGCAAATATGTCGATTGAGACTTATTTCTCAAGTTACAAAAGCAATCGAATTTTGCACTGTAATTCAGAATCGTATTATCGAAAACGTGTTACACAAAAAAAGAAGTTCGTCATTATCACTAACTTGATTTCTTGTGATTTTCGGCAAGAAGGCAAGTATGTATACAATATGCTACGTCAAATGCTTCTACCAGGCTTATTGAATGCAGAAATCAAAATAAGGAATATTAAATGCAAGTGAGAAGAAAATTTTCGTCAGCTGTTCTACAGAGGTATTGACCTATACAGCTAATCTTTGTGAATATTGGTAAGTAGGGAGATCGATTGCAATAAGAGCGATTTATCTAAGATTTTAAAAAATTATCTTGCAGAGCTGAATATCGTAAAATCTCCTGTACAATGTAATCTTTTGGTAAATAACAGATTGCATAAATATTACTTCGTAGAATAGAAAGTTCTTTTATTATAATACGTAAAATGATATGACTACTTTCTTAGTCTCGAAAGTTCTTTAGTTGACGGACCCTAATGGTCGAGTGACTCTCTGCGCTCGGCAGAATCTGTACGATGACGCAGGGCAGATTGCGTGTGTCAGGAATTTCTAATGAAAATTACATTGTTTACAGCTTGAAAAATAAGTCTTAATTGATATTTAAACACGGAGTACAACGAAATATTACATGATACAATATTTTGGTATTAAAAGTACTTCAAATATGTCATCCATTATCATCATTTCATTTTCATTGTCATTCTCATTCGAAATATTAGTAGGTAATGAATCTTTATATAAATGTATGAGCAATTATATTTTTATCTTTCTTAAACGCTGTTTAATTACTATAATATTTATTTGTTGGATATAGCTGCCTCTACAAATCCCTTCGTTGGAGCAAACGTTGGTACAACTAGCACGACTGCAACAAAGTGGTAGTCACCAAACGATAAAAATACGGTAAACGTATAAGCGTTGGAAGATTTGTTACATAACTTTTACGGGGTGGATTTTGATCTGTGAGTAGTGTGCAAGATATTAAAAGATTATTGGAAATGCCTCTTGTAAGAAATTAACTTAATTATCGTCAAATAATTAAGTTACAGAAGAATGTATGCACTTTAAAAGTTTTTTATTATCGCATAATCAAATATTTAGGTTTATATCTATTGAATGCTTTAATATTGACATGATAATAAAGTGATATATAGTTCAATCCCCCTTGACATCTCCAAATAATTTAATCAGTGATATATTTGTCTATAATTTAGAAGAGCAAAGAAGTCAGTACAATTAAAAAAATGAAATGACATAAATATTAGAAACAAAAGTTACTAATTTCTTCTCAATTTTTAAATTTAGCAAATTAAGACAGATTTAACAAAGACTTAGTAAAGTATATGGGATATGAAAAGTGATATTAATATTCATATGTAAATCCACCCCGTTTTTACAAATAGACAAAACAAAAAGTGGCAAATAAGGATCTCGATATATAAATATTTAATTCACAAATTCTCAATTATTCTCAAAATTGAAATGAATATTTAATGATAAAAATCACATTTTGTTAATGCATGAAATACGTAAACAATGGTACATGTACGCGTGAATAAAAATGGCTTGAAGTTACTAGGAAACTTTTCTTTGTTAATTGATTATACTATTATATATTGTAATTAGTATGACAATAAGTTATACATTAATCCAGCTGCTTCTTCAAAATGTTTATTTTTAATAGTAATCATATCCTGCGAAACACAACAATGTACATACCGAGAATGGATTCATTACAAGGTGGAACTTCCAGTCTTTATTAGGATGATGTGAAATTAATGCACAATATTATTTTAATCGCTTATTGTAGTAAACGAATTTACAAATACAATATCTCGAGTAGGATGATTTACAACAAAAGATATTAAAATAAATTTCAATATTAAAACTTTATAATAAAATACGCAACAAATTTGGATTTATAATGAGTTCAAAACATATTTCATAATATTTACTTCTTAAAACGGAGAAAAACTTTTTTTTCATTCATACAAAAATGAATATATAAAATTAAATGAAAACAAATAGTATTCAATAATATATTAACATTGATATTATGTATATTAATATACTAAAATGTATTAAATATATATATACGCATTTTATGTGTTGTTATTGTTATGACATGTATTCACATAAAATATAAATGGATATTTTAGTAATTTTTACTATCTTGTTGTCATGTATAAACTATTCCATACAACGTAAAAATAATAGTACTATTATATAAAAACTCATTTTAGCTTTTATAGAATAATTCGTTTTCGCATTTAATGTATTTAACCTCCTAACTCTTATTTTATAAATGTAAAATAGAAACTGTATGTTAGTTGTATTTTTTAACGATTTTTCTATGTAAAAACTGTTAATATTTACCATTAAGCGTGAAAAATGATGTACTTATCTTATCACAGATGGTAATGTATTTCTGAAAAATTTATTAACTAAAGAATTATTTTTTATCGATATGTATAATTGTACAATTATATACAAATTGCATTAATTTTACAACACCCTAATGGTAACCAATAGCAAATTGCAACAAATGTCAAAATTTAGTTTATTTGTAATTAAAATTAAGAGTATTATAATATCATTTTGCTCTACTATTCAAAGGATCATATTATTATATCTGTAAATACTTATGCAATGTATTATGAAGTAGAGAATTATAAAACTTGTGTCATGCAGTTAATGTAGTTAAAACAGATCACCAAAATGTTTAGCTTTTGAAAATGGGATATATACCTAATCATTAAAGTTGTTTGATATGGAGCTTAGAGCCAAATTGGTAATGTGTTTTATTATTAGTAAATTATTAAACCAAAAGCAATTCAAGCCTACCATAATCTTGTAATAAAATACCACGTTTTCACATTTATACTGTATGTAGCTATAGACCACAATTATCATTTCAAATCATATAATTGTGTATATAATAAGGTTTATGCATTTAATACTTTAGTTCAATCAATTAAAGGGTCTAAGTAAAAAGTGTATTGATTATGAATTATGAAGTATCAATTTGCTATACTCTTAATTCACGTCTTATGATGAGTAATTATGTTTGTCTTGGCATACAATACTTTATTACAAACGTAATTTATAAGTCAAGATTTATTTTTGCATCATATTCCATATCAAACAATTTTTATTTAAGATTTCTTTTTCTATCTCCATAAATGTTTAAATTATTTTGATGACTTGTTTTAAACGTCTACATCTGTATGTATTATGTATGTGTAGTATAAAACATCATCTGTAATATGTTTGTACGTATGCACATATATATGTGTATGTATACAGAGTGGACTGTTTATTTCAGAATTGAACTAATTCTGAACATATGTAATTGCATTGTATACTTTTTTCTAAACTTTATTGTATCAATAATAGCAATGAATGGATATATATTAAATCATAATGAAATTCTGCACTCTGTGCATAGGTATATGCATGCATACATATATACATATAATTTATTGTTGAAGAAGTTGTAGAATAAATTTTGTGCGAATATAATCTGTTATTTGTGCATATGTATTCATATACATTTATTTATAACTTGGATAGTATCCAACAGATATCAATCCTTAATATTTATATTTAAATTTATCACAATCGGGAGACAGAGCTTAATTTATAGAAAATTTAAAAAAAGAGGTATTAAATTATTCTTTTATGCTATCCTTTTTCAATTGCTCCTTATTGATGTATTTATCCTATAAATTAAATGAAATAAATTCTGCTACAAATTAATATATACTTTATACTGTACTGCATACATACAAGTATTGCATATAATGTAAGTACAGATAATATGTTCCATGTTATAAAATACAATATGATACACAAATTGCAAATTGCAAGTAATTATGATAGAGGACTTATCCATTATTAAAAATGACATCCTTTTCCATTCCAATTTTTTAAATATGATATTTTACTATTGCCATTTTACTAATTATTTTGATAAATTAAAACAAATCACAAAGATCAATTTTGTAACTATAAATTACAAAATTATAATATAAAAAGTAATAATAAAATTCAGAATTATGTACCATTTATTAAATCTAAAAAAATATGAATGATTAAGAATTTAGTAATAGCAGATATGTACTATCATCTCTTCTAGTAATATAGAATTAAAACAAATATATAGCAAACTTACAAAATGGTTTATTACTATTTTTCTGTATATGTGCATATCATATAGAACTGTAATTAAGTTTCCAGAAAACTTGCTTTATGCTAATAAAGCTGATGCGCCAGGTGCGTAAATTTGTACTTGACGATCTGATAACTTATATATATATCTTGCTACTTCAGACCAATTATATTTTGTTCTAATATCATCCATTTTCCAATTAATTGTTATATTTCCAGATACATCACTAGAATATCCTGTTTCCAGAGGCTCGATTTTAACAAATAAATCCGCCATGTGTTGAAGCCCATATGCAAATACATTAGAAACAGAATTTTTTGGCTCATCTTTATAGGTGTGCGTTAGAATACAAAGTTGAGATTTATTGTAATATTCAACAAGTGATCTTAAATATCTTACATAATATGTAGATTCTCTCAAATTACATCCAAAATTATAAATATGACTAAAATCATCAATTATAATAGTAATAGGTTCATTGCTTTGTATTATTTTATCATACTCATTTTTAATAGTTAAAAATATATCATGAATAATATTGTTTGCTGTTTGTTCACATGTATATTCCATATTAGATACAATAAACTTCATTGGTTCTATAACTGTAAGTTTACGTTTTTCTTTCAATAACATAAGATTATAACCAAATTTCACACCCATATTATGATAATGATTCATTGTATTATGAAATAATATAAAACATATTCCATAATTCTTTTTTAATGCATTAAATATAACACAACTCAATAAGAAGCTTGCATTACTATCATGTTGTTCTTCTATGCAAATTAATTTTCCATCCATATTTACTTTATCAATGCCAAGTATGTTCGATATTGAATCCATTATATTAGCCATAATTCATATCAAATATAATATTCTATTTCCAAATGATTTGCAAATTAACTACAAAACAAATTGATGTTATTATATCTTCAGACCAAATTAGTTTTAATTATATTTCATTTCAGATTTCAGACATACATTACAATTATTGGTTAGGCCTGTTACATTTAAACACCGTCGAATATGATAAATATTGCATTTCAATTTACTCAGTAATTAGTAATTTCTGATATATAACGTAATAAAATCAGAATATAAATTTCACATCTTATTAGATTGAAATACTCTATAATAATATGAAACACATGTTTCTGAGTAGCCTTCAGCACGAGGTAGAAATTTAAGGTTAAATTGAGCTGAAATGAGACTGAGACCTAACCACAGCCGACTCTAGGATCGACTGTCTCTCTAGTTGAAAATAGGGCAAAACAAATACAGCGTTGCCGTGTTGTTCAGTACGACTAGTACTAGAGTCGACTGGGATCTAACTGATTAGGTATCGATTTGTTACGAGCAACGGCGCGAGTTTTTAAAGAAGTTTTGATACATTATATTGAATTAATATACAGAAAAATAAATTTTAATATTTAACATACTGTAATTTTAGTGATTTAATATTAGAATTAATGTACATATAAATTACAAATTAATTAATAGCAGCTAATAAAATTCCAATAACACATTTGCAAGAATTGTACAAACAATATTTGCATATTATTATTTCAGTACTCGATGAACTTCGTACAGATAATGTATTTCTGCAAATTATGTAATGGATCGTTACATTAATAATTGTATATAAAAGTTCATAAAAATCGTTGGAAAGTAATATAAATAAAAAAGTCCATAAAAATCTTAATCGTATAAAAATATTCTAGCGTTAATCAAATAATATGAAAATGCAAAAAGATGATTAAAAACTAACAAATAATAACGACATTATATATGTATAATATATAGAATACTACCGCTTATAATATACATTTTTTTTTTTAAATAATTGCAACATGTATATAAATACTCAATTTTTTTTTATACGAGTCTCTTTTTTACATTTCACATAAATATGGGTATATAGTATATATATACATATAGATTCATATATAAAAAAAATTGTATTTTCTAATGTCCAAATACTTGTTCGCAAATAATTATAGAGAATAAATATAAGAGAAATATAACCATTTTTAAAAGTAAGCATATCGATGAAAAGGAGTTCCAGTTTGGAAAGGAGGTGGTATAACACGTGGCTATCAGCTGATGCGTGCGCGTTCACCAACTTTCCAGCTCTGTTAACTGATTTTGGACATTACGTCAGTCAGAGTTTAGATATTGCCGGGTGTACTTACTAATCAAGAATAATTTGAAAGTTCTATTAATGATACAATTTATAGTGAGTAGCTTCCTTACATTATACTTTATTATTCATTGTTTTTCTTTATTTTTTTGTGTTTATCTTATTTATATTTTTTTGTTACTTTGATTTGTTAGTGATTATGAAAGATCACCATAATTATTTTTTAATTCTTATCATTAGAAATTAATAAAAAAATAATCTCCACGTGGTAAACTTTTACGATATAATTAATAAGTTCTTTTTTATACTTAATTTACTGAAGATATCATATGTTTATATTAAATTGAATGTACAAGAGTGCACAGAAGTAATACGAATGTTCTACTTACATACCACTAATAGAATTAATTATCAATGAATCCTGATTAAACATACTTGACATACATGTATATGCGGTATAACTATAGCTTATATCATGTTTCGTAACAACGCTTAAATGAAATGATTTAAATTTTAAATTTATGAGAGAAATCGAAATATATGTTCGAGAATCATCAAATTTTTATGAAGATAATTATGTTAAAAGATAATTATGATAATTATGTTATGTTATGTTATCATGATTATTTTACATGTTAAACTATGTTAATAATAAGTTATTTAAATATAACAATTTTTAGACGCTATGTATATGTAATCAGTTTTAAATATGTGAATTTTGTAAAACTTTTATTTAAAAATTTGCGTAAATCTTTTTATATAAATCTCTTAAATAATTTATCAATTAATAGTTGTATTCTCAATTTAACTTATTGTTTAAAAAATATTATAATTAATAATGTCATTTTTTTCTTCTAGAAGTATATATGCATACACACATAACTAAAAATCACGCGAGCGCGCGCACAGACATGACGTATATGAACATTATAATTACTTTAATATTTAGAATAATTAGTTTATTACATATCACATTAATATTATATTACATATCACATTAATATTATATATATTATATAGATCAATAATTAATTTTAGTACTTTAAAAATTATTAATAGCTTAATCATTCATTTCCTTAATTTGTGTATGTATATATATACGACATTTTAATTTATGTATATATGTATATATATATATATATGTATAACTCATATATATACAGTTTATACATATATGTAATCCTAAAATAATATGTAAAAATATAAAAATAAGTAAATGTTTTAATTACATTTTATTTTAAGTAGTTTTATTTATTAATTATTTATCAAATGTCTCACTTTTACTTGTTTTATGAAAGCATAAAACACAGAAAACATGACAGATAAAACAAAAAAAGTGTCGCGGTGGTATTTTGGTGGGCTTTCCTCTGCAGGTGCTGCTTGTGTTACCCATCCTTTAGATTTGTTAAAGGTATTTTTATTATTAAATTCATAAATGAATATAACATAAGTTTCAACTCCTCTTTTTTTTTTAAGAATATAATTAAGTAATTAACAATTAAATATACTAATTATATTTTGAATTTCAAATATCGTGTTAGGCAAACTATGAGCTTTATAATTTTAAAATAATTTTGTGATGTACTGAAATGCAATAGCATTTCATTTACACACCACACATTTATAGGTTCACTTACAAACACAACAAGAAGGCAAGCTATCTATAGCACGATTAACTACATCTATAATACAAAATCAGGGAATTTTAGCTTTGTACAATGGATTAAGTGCATCTCTACTTCGTCAACTTACATATTCTACAATGAGATTTGGAGCATATGAAGTAAATTTATTCCCATTATATATATTATTTACTTATAATATCTATTTTCTTATAATTTGATTGTATATTTTCTATGTTACTATTTGAGTTATTATGCCATACTTTTCATTTGGATATATTATACTTATATATATAGGTAGGTAAACAAACATTTGAAACATCTGGACAATCATTATTATTTTACCAAAAATTATTATTGGCTGGATTCTCTGGCGCAGCTGGTGGTGTTCTTGGAACACCGGGAGATGTAATTAATGTACGCATGCAAAATGATATAAAACTTCCATCACAACTAAGACGAAAGTAAGGGTTTAAATTACTATTTTAATTTCCTTTTGCTTTTGTTATTTAATAATAAATTTTATTATAGTTATAAGCATGCTCTAGATGGAATAATACGTGTAATTCAGCAAGAAGGAGTAAGTCATTTATTTAGTGGATGTTCTACAGCAACATTAAGAGCTGCATTAATGACAATTGGACAACTAAGCTTTTATGATCAAGTTAAAATTATGTTGTTACAAAGTGGTTATTTTAAAGATAATCCTATAACTCATGTTGTGTCAAGTGTATGTGCAGTAAGTATTTTTAAATAATATATTCAAATTTGGAAAAGAATAGTAACCATAAACATGATGTAGTTCAAACAACAATTTTTTTTTTATTACATGAACTTTTAAAACACAAGATATTATGTAACAAACATTATTATTATCAGTTCATACTATTTTATATAAATGTATGTATGTATTACAATTCATGTAAATGTAATAATACATTTCATATAAATTATATTTATACAGGCCTGCAGTTCTTTTATACAATGATACTCATATAACAACACAACATTTATATAGATAGTAATAGATAGTAGCAGATAGTAGTAAGCAATACATACCATATTATTTTATGCATTCTCAGTTAATGTTTTATTCCTATACAAGGGTGCTGTAGCTACAACTCTTACACAACCTTTGGATGTTTTAAAAACACGAGCAATGAACGCTAACCCAGGAGAATTTAAGGTAATTGTAAAAATAAAATTAAGTGAATAACGTAGTATTAATGTAATAGAGATTTATTTATGTAATGTTTTATAGAATTTGATGGGTCTATTTTTGTATACTGCTAAGCTTGGACCATTTGCATTTTTTAAAGTAAGTTCCTTTTTATTTATTGAATTAGTTTTTCCTAGATACTTCTATATCATAATATCATAATAGTGGGAAGGTTATAGTATATCTGAGTAAACACATTTGAGATTAAATTAAAGGTAAACGATTAGAATTAGTAATTAGAGAAAGCTTTTTATGGAATTTTTAGAATAATTAATTTGGACAGAAAGTTTATAGTATTTAGACATTTCAATCCATCATAATAATTAAGAATTAAAGTGATTTTGTATACCCTTAGAACCTTGCACAGCTCCTGTAATTTATAGTTTTCTTTTTTTCCACTTAACCCTTTGATTACTGAATGCTTGGAGTTATATAATCTATATAAATAGTACACTTAATTCAATAGGCATATGTATTTTTTAATCACAACGTGTTCAGTTAAATTATTACTCTCCATTGTAAATGAAACATCTTTTTTTTTACTTTACATATAGTTTACAGTAATGACATTGATTGGATATATTTATAGAAGAAATTAGTTACAAATGTTTCAGATAGTTTAATAATAGTTGTTTTACTATTATTAAATGTATAGTCATGACTTAATTATATAAAATATAGAAAATAATATTGTATCTGTTTGAATTTAATTTTTATCTCCGCATGTATTTGCAATGCAATAAGAATATATATTTAGAAGTGCCAAATTATTTATTCATAACAGGAGATTCATTTTTATTGAAATATAAAGGAAAATAATTCATGTGTACATCTAATCTTTTAAAGAAACTACATATGTATCAACTTAAGAAGGAAGATTATGTATTTTAAGTTTTACATTTTCGATCTATTTTGTATCATAAGGTATTTATGTTGTAATTATAATTTTCTTAATTATATGATTCAATTTATTTATATATATCATATCTAAATGTGTTTATTCAAATAATAATCTTCCTGTTAATGTATTCTTATAAAATAAAATTTCAAACATATGAGTTTAAAAATATATTGATTATTTTATTTTAGGGCTACATACCAGCATTTATCAGATTAGCTCCACAGACTATTCTTACATTTGTCTTATTAGAACAATTACGATCTAATTTTGGATTCTATCCTTCGGATGTTCCAGTATCATAGAATTCAATTAACCGTCTTGAATGCTGAAACATAATATTCTTCTGAAATGTTCCATAGGAGAAGAAATTAGGATATGAAAGTAAGAAATAAAAAAATTATAAAAGTGTTTGTCCTATTTGAAATTGTCCAGTTGCAACTATTTTTGTATGTATGTACAAAATCTTACATACATGATTTTTATTAATACTATTATACTATAATATATATATTATATATACAATATATATATTGGTAGTTTTATACATTATATATACAATATATAAGATATATAATGTATAAGGCTATCAAATTGATTGATATCAAATTTTTTATTTTTGCAATTACTAAAAATATGCAGATGTTTTACTTAGATAGAAACATAAATACATATATTATATATATTACATTATTTATTACTTTAATTTTAATGAAGTATATATATTTAGGTGCATATTAAAGCTCAGTAGATCTAGTGTCAAAAATTGATTTGTATATCTATATATATATATTGGCAATTACCTTGTACTATTGTATGTACACCATTCTATTTTTATAATAATTTATTAATTGTAACAAACAATTTTTTTAATAAAAATATATATGCTGATTTTGTAATAAAGATAAACAAATTCAAATAGGACAAATATTATTTTTATATGTTGAGTTTATTGTTACATTTATGCCTAAGTTTTATGAAATATCTTTGGTAAGTATTTCACAATATTACAATCTTAATTTTCAATAGTGTATAAACTGTATTTATACAAATATTAGGTGGTACTAATATTTGTTATTCCAATAATAATATCTAAAAAAAAAATAAATATGATATTTCCTGATTAAATGATACTATAGGCATTCAGAAATTAGATAATCAGATAAAACAAATATATATTTATTAAAAATGATTTGAACCTTCCTGCACTTATTTTCACAAAACTTAGCCAATTTTTGTTTTCAAAAATAAATAAATTTGTTCTATATATGTGTACTACATACTATGTGTATAACACATATTCAAAACAATTAATATAATAAGGATATTGTTAATATTCATATCAACAGGAATATTGTAATTGTATTACTAATTTAAACAACTATGTAACTATTAAAATGGTTATTATCTTATTTCAATTTGGATACATAATAATCTTCTGACATATAAAAACATTCTATAAAAATATGATTATGATTATGTATTGGGGTATACACAAACTTTTATATATATGTATATATGTATTTTATTATATAATATTTAAATTTACAATAATATATTTTGTTTAAAATATTGTTTCATAATTGTTAATGCACAAACTTTGAAAAACAGATATTTTTCTAATTTATATAATATGTATATGAGAATGTATGTATGTACATATATCAGCTTGTTTTGTAAATTATTTTAAATTATTTAGTAATAAAAATAATATTTACAAATTTATATAAAATAAAATGTTATTATATACATGTACAAATCTATCATTTGAGAATTACATAAGTTCACGATTAGTATTAGTTATAAAATTGCAAAACAGGTACAAAATTTTACTAACAATGTAAAATACTGAATTATAACTCTGATGTTTTGATAAACCTTTACACGATGGTAAAACATCGAAAACTGAAGCTGGCGGTTGAAGATTTAAAGGCAGACCACCGAGAATTAATAGTTCATGAGATTCTTAATATTGAAGTTACCATCTCTTTTTTACGTTTTGAAGTGAGATTGCGCCTGTAGAGTATGATTACAGTGGATGAGCGTTCTAGATTCTGACTTCTGACTTTCTGGCCACGTTTTGAGCTCTGAGTTCTGACGAACTAATTCTTTCGAGCGAATGAAACATCTGAAGACCAAATGTATACGCATAATAGTCTATCTACATAATACATATGCCTATGCATATTTCATTATATGTCAGTGATCTCAATCGTATACAATCGTGCTCTGATGTATAAGCACGTATGTATTTGTAGAACTACGCTGCATTGCACTCACTGTATCCTGTAATCTGTAACCTACACTCATGACTACGTACCTTCATAACTCGCACACGTAAACCTGCCTACGGAGGGTACAACTATGGCACATAACGTTAGCAATCTGATCTACTGATATTTTTGTTTATCACTATATGTATATACTTACTGTTAGTTTGAAAATCAATGACAATCGATTATACCAAACCCATCATTAATGAGCTGATAACAATCCCGGCAGTTGATGCAACTCAAAATAATAAGAAATGAACGAATGAAGATTTAAATTACGAATTAATAGTCTTCTGTTATAATATTTTATATTTATTTATAATCTATTTTCTCCATTAAAAACAATTTATATAAAATAAATAAACAACTATCACATAGTAACAATAACATATGTACGCGTACTATAGAAAACAACTTTTCTATTTAAAAGTTTATACAGTTAAATTACATAAATGCAACTCGTTAGTTTTCGTAATTATTCAAGAATTTCTTAGTAATTTTCAATGTAATAAAAAAATATTACTTCTTATATATTTAATCTATTTATAACATCTTTATATCCAAATAAAAGACCAATAAAGAATGTTAAATATAATAAAAGCCACAGGAAATACAATTCTGCTACGTCTGTCAATCCATTGAGCAATTTCTTGCGGAGTCATTGTTGTAAAATTATGTAACTGTGCAAGAGTTGCTCTTCGTTGAAAAGGTTTTGGTGATGATGTACTGTTAACAGTCATAATGCTCCCAATAGAACATTCTTGATCTTTATCTTCTTCAATTTTAACAGAAGGAATATTGAGAGTACTTGGAAAGCTCTGCAATATAAAAGTACAGTTGCTATGAAGAATGAATACAGAACTTACGTATACTTTGATATGTTTTCTTATAATATATTTGTATATTTACATGCACAGTAAGGTAATTTTGACTTGAATAATCTTGTTCACTGGTGTTTGCATTATCAAGTGATGACCAAGACCGTGATCGTTCTAATCCTGTAGTGTTCTTTTGAAATTGTTTTCGAGCCAGTTTTGGTGTTAGCGTTGATTTTAATATGTATTTACTATTTACTTTTTTCAAGGGAACATTTTTCCTAAACATATTTTCAAAATTATTAATAACCAGTAAATGATGTATGAAGTATGAGATTTCATATTTGTAATATCTGTATACAACATATACATACTTCCGTCGATAAATTGTATTAACAAAAGCAAATTCAACCATTGCTGCAAATAAAAATATTGTACAACCCAAAAACCATATTTCACTGGCTTTTATATAAGAAACTTTTGGCAGAGAGTTCTCTACTTTAGATGCAAGAGTCATAAATGTCAAAATAGTATTTGTTCCTAGATACAGAAATTTTAATTAATTATTTATCTTATAATATCAACACCCATAAAGTAAGTTATACACCTTTTAAATATATCACCTAACACTATTCGTGGAGGGCTTGCATCCATATGTAACCAAAAAGATACCCAAGAAATGACTACTATTAGTATAGATGGAATGTAATAGTCCATCATAAAAAATCCCATCTCGCGTGCTAATTTAAATGTTATACTAATTGAACTGAAATTACCAGCTATAAATACAAATGATTATCAATTAAAATAGTTTTAAGATATTATTTACTACATATAACAAAAATACATGCCAAAATGACCATAATGTTGCTGCGATGTAGTATAAAATACTTCTGATGTGTTAACCCATTTGTCAAAAAGCTTATATTCAGTTAAGTGTAATTCGTCTGCAAGTATGATTGGATCTTGGTCCCAATATAACACCATATCATGCACATTGTGTGTCCCTGTAGGTAAAAATTCCATTCATTCCAAGGAGCACAGTTGAATAAAATAGCTGACATTGTAGTAGTACAATAACTATGACATCCTACAGCTTTCAAAGACAAGAGGACATTCTTGTACATCAAATGGAAATTTCTCCAAACGAAGCCCACAGTTAAGAGTAGCTTGCAACCTATAACAGTTTATACATCACGTTTATTATGCAGATAAGATTATATAAGGAAGAGTTATACGTTTCATATTATGTTATTATTTTTACTGTGAATACAATTATAGAAAATTATAAAAGTAACATTATTTGTAACATTCAAAATTTGTTAAATCTTAATATACTTTTTAAAACAAGCAATATTGCAAGCTTTTAACTTTCAACAATAGAGCATATTTTAAATTATCTCTGATATACATTAGACAGTAAAATTAAAGGATCATTAAATCTTCACTAAAAAATTGTTGATTTTTTAATTGATATAACTCTGTAAACAATAATCATATAGTAATTAACATGAGTGCATGTTGGAAGCCAAAGTATCTATATAAGGTAAGTATTCTCATTTCAAAAGTTTTGCACAATCAAGTAGCTCTATGGGACTTAATATTTTACAATACATCGTAAAGCCGATTTTGATCAGCTTTCCATTCACACAGATCATATTATTTTATATTAAAATGAACAAAAAAATATATAATTAATTTTATACTATTACATGCCATAAAATATGTGTTGCATGTTGTACATATTTTTACATATTAATCTTATTTTGAATAATTGAATCCTAACTTTTGAATAATTCAATAATAAATTATATTTTTGTCATGATATAATTCATTAAAATATCTATTTAATTCTTTATAGATAGTTTAGTTTAGTCTTCCTGCAACGTAAATTGGAACAATTAATTTATAATCAATTAAATATTACAACAAATAATTGCAACAACATAAACATTACTTTGATTGAATTTTTATTCAATGAAACCTCATGAACTAAAAAGATTTTTAAGTTGTACAAATATTATATTAAATTTAAAATAAAAAAGCATATTAAAAAGTGCAGAATAAAGAGGATATTTTCATAATATTATTATTAATGAATAAAACATAAATATGTTGAATGAATATTATATTTGATAACATAATATATTATTTTTAAAATATTAAGTAAATTTATATTTACAAACCTAGTATTCAATATGACCATGCCTGATGGATCTATTGAAACAAGTATATCTTTCACACTATTTCCCATTATAGCAGAACTGGGCTCATTAGAAACATACACAGTAGGTGTCCAAATTAAATCATGTGCAAATTGTCCACCATATAGTTGATTTAAATATGGAGCAATGTTTGAAAATTTTAACCTGTTATCCAGATATCTAAATTGCAACATCATATGTACATCAAATTGCTGTAAAAATATTTTTATATATATATTTATAAAGGATATAAAATATTACATATATATACATAACAATATTATTATTTTATAGATGTACACAGAACAAATATTAGAAATTATGTAAATTATAAAATATAATTATAACACAAGCTACCAGTGTTTTTGCCATATTAGATCTAATTGTATAAATATAAGCCCTGGCATATACGTTAATTGGATCTGTAGAATTAATTTCTCCTGGTGGTCTAGCCATTTTATCATAACGACAATTATTTGTCAATTCTTGTAAAAGTTCAGTTTGTGTCATAGAGCTGCTACTACTTAATATTGGACAGCTCTCTAATCTGTAAGAAATTTATGTAATTTCATATACACATAAAAAGCTATGCTTTCAGAAGCTTAGTAATATTATTTAAACTTCTAACAGTAAAAAGTATTAATAATATTATAAAAAAATTCTATAAAAAATATATAAAAATATATATAATAACATTATAGTTGATATTTTAATTAATACCATCAAAGTATCAATAATATATTTGTTAGTGATATTTAGTTATAACTTCAGTACGTAAAAAGATAAAACTGCTTTCAAAGAAAGTCCTTGAATTAAAATTCCAGACGTTACTAAGTAGTAAGAATAGTTCATTGTTGCTTTGTACTAATGCTGGTGACATAATGCAATGCATGTGACTCTACATTATAAAAAGAATTTCTTTGTTATTGCAAGTTGGAATATTTCTGAAAAGCATAGCAACGATAGTTTACTATGGATATGTGATTATTTCATGAAATAAATATGAATAAACACAATTAAAATAAACAAGTACTTTATAAACAGATATGAAAAATATATTATATTTCATAGTTTATAAAATAAGAATAAGTATAGATAGAAGTATAGATATATCTTAAAAAATTATAAAATTTTTAACCTATTTATCATATTTTATTTATAATATCATTAAGTATCATATTTTATCATCTACATTATTTATTCTGATATCTAGTATGACAAGTAAAAAATTTTTATTAACTAATACAATCGAATATTAATGCTCTAATCAAGACTTTAATACCAATCTCAACAATAAAATCTTATCTACCACATGAGCATATTAATTTATGACATCAAACATTTAACTGTTTATGTAAGTTATCAATATTTTTCTTCATAAAATTGCGTATCATGATTCAGAATCTTTTTTTTCTCTTCTGATGTACGTAATTTAGTGGTATATGCATATACATATAATATAAAATATAGTATAAAACAGTTTAATTGGTTGATGAAATGTAATATTGAATATAATACATATAATATATATACTTTATTTTCACAAAATAAGAAAGAGAGAGGGGGGAGTGTATAAACTTATTTTATAATTAAAATTTATTATTAATGCAACATAAAAATTATGAAAGTTAGAAAATTATAAATAAAAATTTAATGATTATTGCAATTACAATTAAAGCTATAATTATGGAAGAGTAAAGAGATACTTTTCTTAATTTATCTTTATTTGTAAATTATTTCATTTATGCTGTTTAATCATACAATAATTCACATACAGATAAAATGATATAAAACTGTTGAAAATATAATTTTAATAATTTAAATAATTTCAATAATTTAATTAATGTAATCAACTTTGAATACTAATGTTTATACAAGTGTTTTAAAATTTAGTTATGTATTTGCATACAAAATATACATGGAAATAGATAGCACCTATAAATATTTTTAGATATTTTAGATAGTTATGCATGGAAATAGATAGTATTTATAAATATTTTTTAGTGTCCAAATTAATTTAAAAAAATGTAGCTTTTTACCACTATTTGTCCAGTGCCACAAAAATTTTTATATACAAAAGTTATATTAAATATATATTCAATAATATACATAACTAAATTATAGTTCTGGACATTTTATAATATATACTTTATTAGGATGAAGATGATGTCTTTTCATGATACTGATCTATGCTAGTAACTGTATAAAAATTTGTATTTATTTAAAATTGTAGAAAATAAGATTAATATGTAGATTTATTTAAATAAATAGCTTTATTAAGCTTTTAATAAGTTAATAAGCTTTACTTAAACAAACTCTTTCACATAAATATAAAATTGAGTGATATTTCTAACTACAAAAAATTTAAAAGAATATTTAGTGACTAGAGTCACCAAATTTAATAAAAATTAAAGGAATAGATTACTATAACTTACATAGCAGATGTATTTAAATGTAAAAGTTGTAGTAGATAAATAAAAGACACGAAAGAATAAATTCTTCTTAAGGCCATCTTACGTTTCCTGATGACTTATCTGTTTCACTAATAAACTTGGACTGATTCTTTCTTGAATATACATGCATGGTCTTGAGTAAATTAGCTAGAAACCAAATATTACCCAACCATTCCTCCCACTTACAGTATTCTTTTATAAAGTGAACACTCAGGTGCTTGTATATAATACTAAGTTGGTATTGTACACAAGGTATACAGGGTATGTTGAAAGTACCATACCATAATAAAAGAAGTTACAAAATTTTGTACTTTCTTAAAATATAAGTTTATATTATAGTTATAATAGAAAAAAGCTCTTCGAAATTTACAAATATTTTGATATGGGCTATTTACATAACTATAATAAATATAATAACTAACGCTGATTTATACTGTTGTTTATAAAAATTCTCCACCTACATCCATTCGCTATAAAAAGCATTCACATACACATACATGTGTGGTATATAGAAAAGAAAGTTATGAAAAAGAAATTTACGAAATTTATACAAGTTGTTAGTTATACATTTAGTTTATATTTATGGACGTAATACGTGGTTTCATACGATTGAGAGTATAAGTAAGTATATGCAGATTTTGTAACAATTTTGTAATTCTTATATAATGGCGTTCAGTATATGGTATCACAGATTCCAATGTAGAAGTTAATTTTGTTTGGAATTCCAAATTTTCCATTTCCATCATTAACGCATTTATGACTACCTATTAATCATGAACATTATAGAAACATATAAAATTATGATCAAATTTCTTATTTGAAGGAATAACATATTCAATTATGTGAGAACTTACCTGAGCAACTTGACAATTTTTACTATTGACGTTCCATGTAACAGCACACTTCAATAACTCTTCTTTATAAATTGGTTTCAAGTCACGAATTGTTTCTTCAAAATGGCAATTATTTTCCTTTAAAATGGCTGATACATGAAAAATAAAAAACATAAGAAGAACGAAAAAGTAGTCGCGTTCCCTTCAATTATTAATTTATGTAAAATGATTCACTTTATCTTCACATGTAACATTAACCCTCGCCGGACAAAGTCCGGTTATTACCCGGCATTGTGATATTGGGGAGACCAATGCCACAGAAATTACGACCAGAAAGAGTTAACCGTTAGTGACATAACTATTCTTTTTCTTGAAAATTTACTTTACATAATATTAAACATTTCAATAACAGTTCTACTTAACAACATTTATTCTAATTAAAGAGCTCAGTGGGGGAAAAAACATCGTTTCCAAAATAAAATAAGAAAAAGGAACGGATACATAAGATCTTTATTTATCGAAAGAACTTTGGTTGAAACTTCTACCGTTTTTATGAGTATGTATACTAATGTGTTTTAATATTTAGGAGCATATTGGTTTGACTTTAGCTACAATTTTTTAAAATTAAAGATTGTATTGCTTCATTATTCTGAGTTCTCTAATTAAAAGTAAAATATCTTATTAATGGTTAAGTTTAAAGACAATAAGAATATATGCATATAATAAGAAATAAGAAATATATTTTAGAAAATGTTAACCTTTTTCAAGATGCTTTTTCAAGATTTTTAAAATTCTCTTGTTCGTAAAAAGAAGTGTGCTATTTAATACTTTCTTAATATCATGCAAATCTAGCTTCCATATAATGTATAATTTAAGATATTTATAGTTAAGTGAATCATCCTCATATATAATTATATAAGAAGTTATATTAAATGATGCATGCTTATATTGATAATATAATTAAAACTTACTTTCTACAATTTTGAGAACTTGGAAAGGACGTTCTAACTTTAAAGCTATGTTTAACGCAGATGTTAATTTATTTGCTTTCAGTAAATTTGCTAGTTTTTGTTCTTCCAATGCAAGTTGTTCTAATTTCATTACAGCTTTTATTTTATTTTCTTCAGTTACATCTTTCCAAATAATTAGCAATGAATCACTTCCACCACTGATAATAGTTTTCTCATTTTTACTAACTACAATTAAAGTATGATATAATAAATATAATATATTGATTAAAAAACGTTAAAATAATATTCACCTGCGAGTGTCCATACGCGACTCTCATGCTGTTCTAAAGTACATGTACATTCGGATGTCTTAATATTCCAAAGCTTCAAAAGACCATCTCCACTTGCAGTAATTATTTGCATTCCTCGTGATAAAAATTCTGCTTTTAACACTGATGATTCATGGCCTTCAAGAGTCTATCATACAGAAAAAATTAACGATAATGATAAACATATATTTTAATAAAAATAATTGATTTACATTAATTTAATAACAATTAGTAACAAATAAATAATTATAATTACTTTTAAACACTGAAGTTCTGTCAGCGACCAAAGTTTTATTGTAGAATCTGCCGATGTCGTCAAAAGTACCTGATCTATAGGTGAAAATCGAACACACCAAACTCCTCTACGGTGACCACGAAATACACCAAGTAATTGTAAATCATCTGCAGACCATAACTATAACATTTAAAGTATGTTTCATAGTATTTTTAACAAAAATAGTTTCTTAAGTAATGCATTCATATTGAAATGAAGTTGTATACAGTAATGCAGAAGATAATGATATACATAGGATTTAGAAGACCAGAAATTAATAGTAAAAAAATTTAATACTAACATTATAAAGCAATATTATGTACCATAACGAATAATACGGTACATATAAAATGTCTATGAAGATATATAAAATAAACATTATATCCATATGAATATCTGTTCAATTTTCGAATATTATATCTTATGTTAACAAAAATGAAATATTTTATCAGAAGATATTTCACTTTTTCCATTTAAAAGAAACATCCTATATTTTGATGTACAATGAATTTTATGTATTATACCTTAGCTGTTTTATCCTGTGATCCAGTAGCAATTAATTTATCATTTGGTGAAATATTCACGCTATTAATATCCTTTTGATGAGCCAATATTGTATGAGCAACATTTAGAGAGCATGTGTCTGCAATCATTGAACACATAAAATAATACTAAGTGATAGAAATAATAATTTATGATATAAAAAGGCATTTTGTTTACCTTTAAAATTAATATTATTTGATAAGTTCCACAATTTAAGACATGAATCTTGACTGACAGAAGCAAAAAATTTTGCAGACATTTGAGAAATTGCTACAGAACCAACGGGAGCAGTATGTCTAATAGCAGATGCAATGCAAGATACTTTAGTTGTTTGTTTATCCATAAGCCATACTCGAATACTATTGTCCTATAAAATATGAAACATTATTAAAAATTTCATATATATTTCATAAATATTTTTTCTTACATTAAAGCAATTTTCGCAACTATATATTGATTTTAATTCATTAATAATTTATGAAATGTATACAATATATACCTTTGCTGAAGAAATAAGTAAATAGGCATTAGCAAGTGTAGTAGCAAGAGATAACACAATATCTGTATGACCACATAGCAATTCGCAATTCATGGTTGAAACATTGTACAATTTTATATCACAACTATTAGTAGCAATAGCTATATGACTCTCATTATTTCCAAGATATACAACATCCAAAATTTCATCACTGTAACCTACTAACTATAACAATAAAAATTGTATTCATTATAGAACCTGCCTATTATATAAAATATCAATTTTATTATTATTTTTAAAAAACGAATTTACCTGTTTCAGGCAATCAAATGTTTCTAATGAATGGATAATTATATTATGATCAACTGTAACTACAGCAAAGTTATTACTACTATCATTATAAAGTAAATGTATAATTGATAGAGATCCTGTTTCCTTCGCAGCCGATACAATAGAATTTTTTTGCACATATACTTCTTTACCAGTCTTCATCTCCCAAATTTTTACAACTCCTAAAGAAATTTGAATTACAAAATTTTGGAACAGCAAATAAGATGTAAATATTCTTGACAAAAAAATTGACAAATATTAATTTAAACCATATAAATACTGAAAAATGTATGATTGCACCTTTTTCTCCTGCAGCAGCAACATGTATAGCATTTTCATCTTTGTTATAAAAGGGTAGTAACATATTTTTAGGTATAATAAATGTATCTTCTATTTCCTCATAAACTGGTAAAACTCGTATTGATGATCCAGAAGAAAGATTCCATAAAATGAGTACTCTATCTCTTCCTGAACTATAGAAAACCAATGTGCATTATACATATCACAAATTTTATATTTAGTAATATACAAGATAAGAAATGTAGTTTCAATATATTACCTAACTAAATAATTGTTGTCCTTGAGAAAAGATAAAGAAGTAACTTTACTGAAATGTCCAGAA
This sequence comes from Bombus haemorrhoidalis, assembly GCA_014825975.1. NCBI lineage: Eukaryota > Metazoa > Arthropoda > Insecta > Hymenoptera > Apidae > Bombus > Bombus haemorrhoidalis. The sequence goes on from CM026171.1 coordinate 15,814,739, forward strand.
AGTATAATTTCTTCTTTACCAGTTTTAATATTCCATCCATGGATTTTGATATCATCGCCAGCAGCAAAGATAAGCTCTTTTTCAACATTTGGATGAAAAACTAAAATACTAAAATTATATCATATTTCACAAATTTTATAAAAATTCATATACTGTACATTATATATCTTAAAATGATGTAATTGAAAATAGATAGCAAAAGAATTATAACATATTTTGCAGCAGTATGTATTCAGTGATTCTGTTTCATATGTAAAATAATGTTTGTTATAATAACTCAAAATTTGTAACATTTATAAAATTATTGAAAGATATACACACTTTATTAAAAATAAAAGATAATACAAATTATAAATCTTTAATATATCATTTAAATAAATGCAATTTTTAGAAAATGTTTACATAGTCACATTCCTCATTCAAATATATGATTTCATATTTTATTATGAAATATGTCCAAAATTTTTATAAATAATATGAAAATTATATATTATATTTTGTTTAAAATGAGTACCTTATTACTCCCTGAACTCCTTTTAGATTATGAGTACAAGTATGATGTTGTAAATTCCATAATCTAACCGTACCATCACTACCTCCAGAAGCCATCAAATTCCTTTCAATAGAATGAGCAATATGAACTACAGGACCCTTATGAATAGATTTCCATAGTTTAATTAATTTATTATCTATAATAATAGTATGCATATTATTGTATTTAATTAATTATTCATAATAAAATTAAGTAATGTTATATATTTATATATCATACAATGTTATGTACCTTTCCAGTTCCATAATTTAAAAAGACCACTTTTGTGATGTGTGATGATGTTTAAGTCATTATTACTTGCAATAAATGTGTTGATTGTATCTTCCTCTTCATTGCTATAGCTTTCTCCCAAATAAGATATTACTGTACCACTCTTTACTGATAATATAGAAACAGTACCATATTTTTGGCAGAACATATACTCCCCATTTGTACTCCACTATAATGCAAAGTGACAATTAAATGATAAAATAAAGAAAAATAAATAATATGTATTTTTCAGTCAACATACTTGAACATTTCCTCCTGTGTAAAATGCACCATGTTTGGATTCAACTTCGAACCTGGAATTGAATATAATTAGCTAAATACATGTACACAAATCATATTTTCATACCAGAATTTTTTCCAAACAAGGTTCTTTAATGCATAAATACATAGTATCTGTGATCTGAAATGATGCTAGTAATATATGCTAATTATATCGAATATAATTTAATATAATGAATAACTAAATGTTTATTAAAATATTTCATAGGAAAGAAATAGATATAGCATATCATATCAATAACATATCAAAACCTTCTTATTTAAAAGCATACAAATTTATTTAAATTTATATTTAAAAATATTTTCTTAGTGTCTTATTATTCATAAAATAAACTTAATAATTTAAATTTAATTGTTTTAAGAAATTATTAGGAATTACTCACGCTTCTTTTAGAATAACGTTGCTCATTTTTTATAAATTACTATGAATATTTAATTATGTTTTTTAGATATGTACTAAATTTTATTTACATATCTTGCCTTTAAATTGCGTTAATCGGTAACACACAATATCGTAACACACGTGCACTATTCCACTAAATATGAATATATATTAGAATAGTAAAAACATGGCAAAAAGCTTCATAAAAACTATAGCATAAGAAAGTATTTACATGTATGTATAATATTTAGTGCTGTATTTAGTACTATGGTGAAAACTACATGAAAACCGGCCTTGAATCAAACTGAGAATACACATTTATAAAATTTTTGGTATCGTAATAAACGTTATAATAAACTTGAGCAAATAACTCCTTTATATTTTGAAAAGTGTGAATGGAATTAATTAAAACAATCTTCTGTTTTAATTAATTCCGTTCTAGTTTTATATAAACATATAGTCTCTTCGGTAGTTATCGATCGTAGTTCTAAGCAAGTTTAAAAAATCGTGCAATTGGTAAATCATAAAACATTATAACTGATCTCTTTATGACGAAATTAAAAAATGAAATTTCTAGATTTATAAAGCGAATTCTTGAACTGTTTAGGAATTACATTAAAGCTTTAACTCTAAATCTTTCCTGCATAATATTGTTTCAAATTTGTACGTAGTTATTTAATTACGTGCAATTTGTGCAAAGTGTACTATTTGGACACGATTGCGCTATCTATCGGTGAATCAGTAGTACTAACAAATAGTTAACTTTTCACTGATGTATGGCGCCACCATGTTTCCTTTTTGAGTATGAATGAATCTTTATCGTAAAAAGTATCATGGCGTCGCCGGTCCTTCCGGCAAATAGGTTGTGCCATCGTGTCTCACGTCTTTCGTACTAAAAGTACAGAATGACGGACGACGTGGTTGTTTTAGAAGATGCTATTCACAGAGAAGAAGAGATAGCCCACTTTCAAGCTCCTGCAATTCAACATAATCCCGATGGATGGGGTCCTTGTGAGTTACCTGATCAATTTAAAGATATACCTTATCAACCATTCTCAAAGGGCGACAGATTGGGCAAGGTTCGTTGTAAATGTGGTTTCTTCTTCCTTTGTTTATGGAGATTCTTCACATTTTTATATTATTTTTTGACATAGATATCTGACTGGACTACACCAGCCTTCCAAGATAAAAAGTTTCCCAGTAAGTGTTATCTATTTCATTTATTTAACATATACACTTCTATTTAACATTAAGTCATTTATTAGAAATAATTATGAATCTAGCTGATTATATTTTTATTACAGACTGAACTTTACTTGGGGGATCAAAAATTGTTGACCTTTTTGTATATATTCCATAGTGTTCGATAAGTAGAATCATAAAATACAAGTATTAAGTCTAGGAATCTACCAACTCAAAAGTTCTGTGTATATACAACAAAGTATTTTTCAGTTGTTTTATACATTATGCACTTTGACGCCATATTGGTTTCTATCCATAATTTGTCCAATTTAGGTTAGGCTTAGAGTCAAGATTAAGGTTAGATTTTGGTCATTACATTGATGTAACATGTAAAATATGCTAAAATTATTTGGTCTTGCATAAGTATAACGTTTAAACTGGTGGGTTCCTAAATGTTAACTTGTATTTTTGAATAACATTCATTGAAGAGTATCGGATGATATAAAAGAAAAGTCAATAATTTTTAATCTCGTTAGTAGTGTATATTTGTAAGTTCTAGATTTATTAATTTGTTATTAAGGTTTAATCTAACTGTAATCTACCAATTATAATCTAACCATAAAAAATAAGCAGAGATCCTCACTTTATACTTACTAGTTGTATATTAATAATTAAACAACGTAGACATTATTAATTTTGTTAAGAAATTTAAATTTAATATGTTTTACAATTCTAACTCGTCATTTTAACGAAATATAGTAAACCATAAGTTATAGCCATATGTAACATGAGAAATTTTTAAATTAAAATAAATTCAATTGAATTTTTTTCTTGAATTATTATTAGTTGATCAATGCTAAGAAATCAATATTATTTATTAAATTCTAAAAGAATGCTTTCTTATAAGATTACTATAAATTTTTTGTAATATTAGAAAATTAGGAACAGCTAGTATTTGAAATATAAGACTCGTTTTCATTAAATATCAATATAATACTTAACAAGGCATGAATTTATATTATTAACAAACTTTTTACTTCAGATATGGTTTTATATGCTTCATTTTATTATTTTCAATTTTATTTCTCATATAATTAAAATCATTCTGTGTCATATAAATCTAATTTGTATTTATATATTATTTAATTAAAATAGTAAATTCAATATTATAAAATACATTATGAGTAATTCTTTTCCTTTTATACCAATACTATAAGATTGATCACATTACACCAAATTAACCCTTTGCAAACTACTGTGGCATATATGCGTTTGGCGAAAATGACTGATAGAGACGAAAAACTCCTCATATATGTGTCCCACGTAAACGCGTCGCTATGATCGAGTAACTCATATCTCATATATGCATATATTTAAAAGACTCATATGTGTGTCATTTTATTTATCCTGTGGAGAATCTGTGCATGTACATATGTTTAGAATTTGACATCCTGGAGTGTTATGAACGAAAATCGCGCCTAAGTAGAAATGTGCGCTGGCAATTTTAAATGACTATCGCGGCAGCAGCTCGGCCTCACAGTACGGCTGACTTCGAACCGTCCCGTCCGCGAAGGGTTGAATAATAATTAAATTAATAATTTTATATTTAGATTTAATAAATTAATATTTCATATACAGTCTTTCATTTTTTAACAAAGATAATCTTCATTATTTACAGACAAGTATACGTCACAGTTTGGTTCAGGCAGCCAATATGCATACTATCATGATGAAGATGAAACAACTTTCCACTTGGTTGATACAACTCGTGTACAAAAGCCGCCTTATCAACGTGGTGGCAGATTTCGTCATAATCAAAGGAACTTACGTGGCCGTGGAAGCCAGCGTGGTTCGTTGAGCCAAATGCAACAACTTGGTAAATTAAAGCTTCGCGAAAGAGATCGTAAAGGACAAGCGAAACGTTGGGGTAGACAGCAAGGTTTACGTAATCATAAAAATCAACCACCAATTAAAATTCGGGACGCATCCGTTACTGTAAGACCTGATTGGGTAACTATTGAAGAAATGGATTTTCCACGTTTAGCAAAGCTATCTTTACCTAGTATTAAAGATGGAGAAGATATTTTATGTTGCGGTTCTCTTGAATATTATGATAAAACTTATGACAGAGTGAATGTCAAAAGTGAAAAGCCACTGCAAAGAATTGATAGAATCTTCCATACAGTCACTACTACTGATGATCCAATAATTCGTAAGCTATCAAAAACAGAAGGAAATGTTTATGCTACAGATGCAATTTTAGCAACAATAATGTGCTGCACTCGTAGCAACTACTCTTGGGATATTGTAATCGAAAAAATTGGAGACAAATTATTCTTTGATAAACGAGACAATACTGAGTTTGATTTATTAACTGTAAATGAAACTAGTGTTGAACCTCCTCAGGATGATGGAAATTCTTTAAATTCCCCTAGAAATTTAGCTTTGGAAGCTACATTTATTAATCATAATTTTTCTCAACAAGTATTAAAATCTACTGAACCTAGATTTAAATTTGAAGAAGGAAACCCATTTATTTCAGAAGAAGAAGAAGGTGATGTTGCTAGTGTTGCATATCGGTATAGAAAATGGGATTTAAATAATGGAATTGTTCTTGTTGCAAGATGTGAACATGATGCTGTAATGCAAGGTCCTAATAATGAAATTCAATTTTTAACAATTAAGGCTCTAAATGAATGGGACTCAAAATTAGCCAATGGTGTTGAATGGAGGCAAAAATTAGATACACAGCGTGGTGCAGTATTAGCAAATGAATTACGCAACAATGCTTGCAAATTAGCTAAGTGGACTGTCCAAGCATTACTAGCAGGTTCAGACCAATTAAAATTCGGTTATGTTTCCAGAGCAATGGTTAGAGATTCTAGTAAACATGTTATTCTTGGTACACAGCAATATAAGCCAAATGAATTTGCAACACAAATCAATCTTAATATGGATAATGCATGGGGTATTTTACGATGTATTATCGATATTTGCATGAAACAGAAAGATGGAAAATATCTAATTATGAAAGATCCAAATAAACCAATGATAAGATTATATGATATTCCGGATAACACGTTTGAAAGTGAAGGAGAAGAAGATGAAGATGACGATGAACCTGTTAATGATGCATTTCAGAGTTAACAGTTTTAATAATTCTTCGACTTCTCTGAATTAATATGTTAAAAGTCACTGATTTGTACTATGAATACATCTTGTAAGAAGGGAGGAAAGTGGCATAATAAACTGCTTTCAATTCAACTTTTTATTATCTAATTCTAAAAACCTCTAAAAACTAATTTCACATTAATATAAAATATTTATGTATTTAATTATATATAACATTATGTAGTTAAATTTCATTTTATCCAACTCAAAGTTACATTTTTTATATATGTATTAATATATATATTAATTACTTAAGTATTTTCCTCATTTCATTTTCCTATTTTCTTTCAATATGATAAACATTATATTGTAACAAAACAACATTGATTTAATTAAATTTTATATAGATTTTGGTGATAAAGTACTTTTGCTACTTTTTTCTCACATATTGCCTTTAAATTACAAAATATCTGTTAGTTTCTACTGTGATATGTAAGCACGGTCGTACACACAACCTGGAAACTCTAGTAGATGGTGTAATGCTCTTAATGTCTGTAGTTGTACTTTATAAATCGACCACTATAGAACGCTACAATCGATAAGTTAGGATTTCATATCTAACGCCACCCTTTAATTAAAATATTAAAAGTAAAGAATATAAATTAAATCACTAAGCTTACTCTATAAACTACTTTTCGTAGTTTTTCACCATGTATTTAAACTAGATACATATGCAATATTTCATTCAGTATAGAAAAATGTTTAAATTATTAAATATATATTATTATTTCCAATAAAAAAGTTTAATAAAAATATAACTTGTAATTATAAATCAAATATGTACACATATATATAATATTTTTATATTTAATGCGTATATTGGATAGTTTTTTTTTTAGTATTTCTTAATTCATTAAATAATTGTGTAATTATGTATTAACACTATCTATAATATCATATCCAAAATATTATTGACGATTAAAATATGTTAATATTATAAAATTTTTATTGGAGGTGTAAAATTATAGTGTGAGTTTACAAAAGTTTTTAGTAATGAAAAAGATAATTATATCATATAATGTTTATTAGAGATTAGTTCGACACAAAATAATAATATAATTATGGACAAATATAGAGCTATTCTTAGTAGTAGTATATATATATATATATATATGTAAGGTAGAAGTTGGTCTCTATTATCATTATAGTGGCGTCGCTTGTCCCTTTAATCAGGTCTGGGGTATTTTTACACGATGGTGTTACATAACGAGTCCTAAGATTTCGATTAAAGTGCCTTACTGCGAACAAACTGATCAACATCATCTGTTCACTAAAAGCCTATCACTCATCACAGAAGTTTCCAGACCTGTATATACGACCGTGGACACACCTTATGGCATTATTAAGAGTTTACCTTGCCATGGGACATTGCCAGAACTGTGTATACGATCATGGTATAAGTCTATGTCACTGATATACACATTAATTTATTACATATATATAACACGTGTTATGTATCAGTGGCCTGTGCTATGTCCAATCTTTCGAACTTCGATATAGAGGGCCCTGTCGAATTCTTCTATATATGTAGTTAGCCAACAAAAAGAGAGACCGTAGAAAAATAATATGTCGAGCACGAATGAAAGTGAAATTAGTGAACGGTGGTAGGCAGTTCTCCGCCCGTTTACTTCTCACCTGGGCGTTGTCTCCTGGAGAACAAATATTACTTTCCATTTCGATACGCGATCATGGGTGATAATTCTATGAGGTTAGGTGAGTTAGTTAATCGATTTCTCTGCGGCTGCTAATTTTCATGGTATTTCTTATAATAAGTACCTAATCCTTTTTGTCATTGTTTTACGCACATTAGAGAACTATGAAGTGCTTAAAGCTCTTTACGATTTCAAGGCTACGTTCGCGAAAACCCTCAGCTTTCAGGAGGGCGATTATTTTATTTTATATCAGACTAATACCAAACAAAGAAATTGGTGGCAGGTCGTTAACAGAGACGGCCAGATTGGATATATTCCCTCGAATTACGTCACCACTGTAAAGGTATGGATCAGATTGTAGTAATAATTATGTGAAGATCTTTAAGAATGAAATACATTCCAGGTATCATCTCAAGTATTAATCGAATTTCTGGAAGACTGCATAGGAAGTGTGAAGGCTGAAACTAAGAAACAGAGTGGATTACATTTAGACAAGCAGGATCTTCTTCTAAGATTAATAGAGAAAAAGAAACAAGCAGAATCCAATAAAAAACCTAAAAAGCAAGCTCCGATGCCTCCAGACTTTGGAAATACAACACCTAATAAAGAAATACGTTCATCACTTGTTTGTAATACTCAAGAGGGAGATATTAATACTGTTCAGAGTAACACTTCATACATGACAGCACAGACAACTGTGCACAGCAATACAGAACAGGAGGAAACACCAGTTATTCCACAATGCCAACGCACACCTACAAACGATCAAAGGATGCAATCCCTCCCACATCAGTCTTCCTCTGAATCACAGAAAATTCAGGCAGAAGTTCGTAAGAGTCCCTCTCAGAGCAATATCAGACAGACTCCTACTAATTCGCCTATAAAGAAAAAAGGTTCATTATGTGATATTAACTCTCATACTGCTTATCAGTTACTTGACCAAGTACGTAGAAATACTCAATTAAGCTACGAAATGTCGAAGGTAGCAGTGACGGTAGTTGTTTCTGGATTGCAACAACTGTTGCCCCAAAATGTGAGCTATTATTTTGATGCCTTATTACATCAGTTAGAAACACCGTTCACGGTATCGCAAATGAGTATAGAGGAAACATATGACGCTAATAGATTGAAAGTAATCTTTACAGAGCTTACTTCTTGTAAGGAAGATTCTCAACAGAGAAATTGGATGCTTTATGAAGATGAATCTATTATTGTTGATTATATAAAAGAACTCACATCTATATTGGTATATCATATATTTATTGCATTAAAAAAATTAATTATTCCGTTTCTATCAGTTAATAATTTGTTAATTTCACAGACTAATGCAGATGCAAATGTATCTAGATATGTTTTACAACAGAATCAATATAATGGAGTTAATATATTGATACAATATTATCAAATGGAACCAAGATGGACTATTAGGCAATTGCTCTTGCAGTCATTTGGAGTAATGTGTAGTCTAGATTCTGTGATCCTGACTATAATGTTAAATAGTATATTGCCTATGGAGTTAGCAAGGTAATATTTGGTAAGTTGTATTATTTTATATAACACTTTAATAATGATTTGATATATCTTTGAATATAGAGATATGAGGAGCAATCCTAGAAATGTAACAAAATTAAATTATTCTTCATTATTACTTACTATGATTTTTTCAATGGGTGAACCCATGCCAGTTACACATTTGGGTGAGTAAAGTAGGTAATGCGTTATGTCTATTACATTTTCCCCTGATTTTTTTTCTATATAATTCAACGTTTAATTCTGAGTTTTATTACAGAGCAATTAGGTTCGGATTTTATAGCATTTATTTTGGACTTAATAGAGAATCCACCTGATATGGATTTGGAAGATCAAATTCCGGATTTGTTTGTAAATTTAATACTATCGTACAATTTACAATTCACAAATTCGGAAAATATAGTTCTAAATGCATTGAAAGAAAGATCAGTGGCAAAGAACTTTACTGAGAAGATTTTACTATTATTCAATAGGGAAGGTGAGATAAAACGAGATGTTATGAAATAAACTGAAATTCCAGCAAACTTGTGATCTGTTACAGAGGATCCTGTGCGAATATTCGATCATGAACCACCGCCGCCGCATTCTGTGTTGAAATTATTTATCGATCTGTTCAACAATGATGTCACAGCAGGTCTATTCTATACAAATGATGTTAAAGTTCTTATTGATATTATATTGCGCCAATTATATGATATGTTTCCTGGTGATAAGGTACTTAAAAATATATGTACATGCTTTTACCCCTCTTACAGAAATAAAAGATGTGACATAATTATTGACATTACAGCGCAGACAATACTTGGAATTATGTCGAAGAGTACTTCGTACTTCAAGTTATAATGAACATAAGTACCGTTCAGAAGACCTATTAAAATGCTTTACAAGGTCTGTATTTGTCATAGTACTATTATATCATAATCGTAACCATAACATAACTGTTATCATTATCATAATGTAAAAACATATGTTGCAGAATATTTTGTGAGGAGACTGGAGAAAGTCAGGAAGATCAACAATCAGTACGCGAAATTAGCAATGAATTTCCCCATTTGTTTAAAATGTGACATTTGTTGTCACCTCCCAGTAATAAAAGCTTGGAGGATGACGATTTGCAAACTCTCGTATAAGAAGATTCCGGTACGTACACTGAGGAGGAGCGACGAAGAAAATCGAGTTACCGATCAAAAAACTTCTTTATTTTTCTAATATTTCTATTTTGCAAATATTTTGCTCAGCTACTATATCAAAAACGCACACACGATTCGCAGAATCTTAAGCGCATCAGATTATATTTTTTTCTCATTTTAATCTTTCTAGTAAACAATACTATTTATTCTAGTTAAAAAAGGATACAAAAAAGATAAAAAAGACACATAAATCAGCATTTAGAAATTATTATATATTGTATATACATACATATATAGATATGTATATGTGAGAAAGAAACTTTTTCTCGTTCTAAGCATGAGGACCATTGGAAATAGCATGTAGAATCATTCCAAGTACCGTGATAGTAGCAAATAAATTAGTGTACATGAAAGTAGTCTGACTGCACGAATAAAATATCGAATTAAAAAAGTATCTGAATTACTGCTCTGATATAATGTTAAATAAAAGTTTGATTGCATAGTGGGAACATCTATAAAAGTTCTCTGCGAAAATGCTTCAACGCTCGAAGAAAGGATTTTAATCCTAATCGAACCAGTTATACTCTATTATCTCTGTAAATTATCTAGTCCGCGTCTGTGCAAGTAATATTCTAAGTCATGCATTATTTCTTCAGTTATGTTTGATCCTCTCTCGTCAACACGCATTAACAAGTTTATAAATTTGTTTAGCAAGAGAGAGAGAGAGAGAGAGAGAGAGAGAGTTTTGAGACTCTCACAATTACGACCATAAGATTTCTAGAACAAGTTGGTCGGAATAAAATTTCATAGTTTATTAGTGCCACCTATTTATAGCTATCGAACTTTCTAGTCTATTGTTAGCTACTCTATTTTTTTAAAAGTATTATACTGCGTTATGTTTATTAAAGTTATGACTATTAAGATGTCAATTATGAAGAAATCTCAAATTATTGTGATTATGAATCAAATGTTAAAGAAATAAAAAGTCTAGGCGATTAATGATTTGGTTTCGTTTTTCCTCCTGAACAATATTATGCAATATGTAGATTTGTAACTAAATTATTGTTCGAACATCTTTCATTAAGAAAAATAAATTTTAATATCTTTTCAATAGAGTTTTATTAACAACAAATAAATACTGTCGATGAAAAACTTAGTAGGCGCGATGCAAATGTATTGGGACCCGTATTGCGGCACTCGTTAAAATAGAAGAGAAATCTACAAACGAGGCCATTTTCGTGACACTGAAGACATTTCAAATCGTTCCGAGATCCGAAGAGCTAGGATAGAAGACATGCATCGTAACGTTAGGAGACATAACCATTGCACGCTTTTAGGCACCGTTCTCGTTTGCATTATAACTTTTTTGGGTTTTAGAAGACACGCAGATAATTAGTTTGAGAGTTGATTGCGTATGCCGCACTTGTATTGTCTTTGAGTCGAAACATTGACATGCCAAGATATTTATTCTCCGGTCATCATTTCCATGAACTCTGAAACAAAATATTTTACTTACATATTTTTAAATATTTTAATTAAACAAATACTTCTTTATTTTGTATACTTAAAAAATATACTTAATATATTTAAAAAATTAAAAATATTCTATCTAATGTTAACGAACAAAGTTCGTAAATGAAGCAAAAATGATACCACCCATGAAAGATACGTATGATGAAGAAACTTAGTATATGTATATATGTGCCATCTAAATCACTTTATAGACTTAGAGAATATGTACATATATATAGTAACATATAAAATATGACATGTCAGAGAAATATTAACAATTAGCAAGTTTCCAATCTATCCAAGACAAACAAAGGAAGCAGTTACATTTTTCCTCGAATTTGTAAACACATTTGAAACTTATTTATTGATTCGTATATTTTGTGACTATTGGCAATGTTACATTAAAATAAATTATTGTTGATAAACAATGAAGTATGTTCGTCGTTCTAGGAAATGGAGAAAGATGCCAAGATTTCTGTATCAATGTTGGAATTGGGTTAGTGGGTGTAGTTTGTGTAATACGCAATCGTTAAAAAGTTGAAAGATCTTGTGTAAAAGCTTGGAATATCTCACTATTTTGTAAACACGGATATTCTAAATATTAAATATTCTGTACATCTTCATAGTAAATCTTTAGAGTAGATGAAAAGTAAAAGAAATTCATTGTAAGAAGAAATGGATTATTGTGACGGAAAAGATTCTAACAGATTTGATGATTTAGAGCTATAAAAGATTACGCTAATCTCTTGAACTAGTAAGTAAGTAATAAAATAAATAGTGAAATAAGAGAGGTCGATGGTCCTGATTCGCCGAACATGTATAAATAAATCCCAATGTACTCAGCAGACAGCACGTGCGGGCTCTCCAACGTGATAACAAATGATATCACATACTATTTATTCTGTTACTAATTATACTTTGAAAACATTTATCAAAATGTTGGATACGATTAATATGAATTTAAGAGTACTTTCAAAATAATAACTACACAACTTATAAAATAAGATAAGTCCAATTGTCAAGAAAACAGTCCACACTTAAATCTCCAGTCCACGATAATTAACTAATAGTTGTTCTATTTTTTCTTACCATCAAAGTCAACGGTGCCAGATCCATCAGAATCGATCTCCTCGATCATGATATCCAGTTCTTCATCCGTCAATTGATCATCCAGTTCTCTGAGGATCTCACGCAAGCATGTAGTGGGTATGTAACCATTTCCTATAACAAAAGAAATCTTTTAATTTAAAGGTTCCAAGCGAATAGTTTCCTTGAACATCGACCATTGCTTTTCAACGGATAGATTGAAAAATATAATTCATCGTCGTATATTAGTGGAGGGGAGGAAACGGTGAACGAAGTAGTCACATTAATACACATCTGAAAGTCTTTGGCTTTGGATCATAATTCATGGAGACTTGGGTGATGAAACGAGCTCAATTCTTGGCCGTGTTCCCACAGGCGTAAGCCTTTTCAAATTCGGTCGGCTTTCATTTCCCTGATACGAAACGGAGAACGACAGTGTTTTTACGCAGTGCAGGTTTCGCAGAATCGGTTATTCTCGGTCAGTCAATATATCTTTCTTCCTTCTTTCATTTTTCCTCTACCACTTCCATTCATTTCAATATCTAATTTATCTGGGATCCCGAATGATTATAGTAATGGATTTACGGCATTTATTGTTTAGTGTTAATATTTTAATTTAAGACACAGGAAAAATATGTATAAAAGATTGGTGAGGATGAAGAAACTGAGATGCAAGAGTATCGGTAGATTATATAGAATAAAAAGTACATACTACAATTATCAACAACAGTGAAATTGTGTGTTTTCAGAGGAATCTTCATTGGCTCAGTCAGACAAACATCTTTCAAAATACGAAAACACTCACAAGAGAAACATATTTTCGAACTTCTCTTTGCGTCCCTTTCATTCTTACAAAAAGAGAACAAATTGCTTATATTATGTTACCTATCTAATAAAATAGGAGATAATGAAAAGGAAGACGCCATAGAATAGTGTTACTGGGTAAAACATATATTTAGTTACCTTCTTTGTCGTAGAGCCTGAAAGCCTCTCGAAGTTCTTTTTCTAAGGCTTCCGCATCCTCTTCAACAATGAATTTTGCGGCTAACGTGACGAATTCTTCAAACTCCAGACGACCGGATTCTATCAATTAAAAACAAAATTCCATTCAGAAATCTGCGTTAGTTTAACTTATTGTTAAGTTAAATTAATACATATTGTAAAATGACAAAATTTTAAATAAGCTTCTATAGTCAATAAAATAGGACAAACTGCGATTATCACACGAGTATCCGACAAAGATGAACATTGGATTTATACTACGTACTGTCTGCATCAACTTCTTCGATTAGTTCGTCCAAAATCTTTTTGTTAAAGGGTTGACCCATCAATCTGAGGATATCGGCCACCATATCGGTAGGAATGCTACCACTCTTCTCCCTATCGAAGCTGTCGAACGCTTTGCGAAGGACTGAAAAAATTACGATTAAATATTTTTTTGATGGAACGTGAAACATCAGATTGAAGATAGTGTGTATGTTTTAGGGGAAAAATCTGATTACTCGTAAGTGGTGTTTCACCGCGTTAAAATTTGTCTATGGTACGGTTACGAATTTAGAAACCGATGTTAATGCCCTTTCGCTTACGATTTTGGCTCAAAGCTTATTTAGCTTGATGCATCATCGTTCACGCTGGTTAAAACGTTTATTTATCGTTGTTGACTGATAATGTGAAGAAATTTTGAACTAATTTATGCAATTGTTTATTTTTTACTGATCTTCTAATAATCGCTCCTTTTAAAAAATATCCATTTCATTCAATATCCTTATGTAAAAGAGAAGCAATTTTCTTTTCTTCTAAATTATATAAAATATACGTTTGTATGGATAATAATGAAATAAAAACTAGCTAAAGAATTGCTTTGAATGGTTTCATTATAGATTAATAATATAATAGTTTTCCGTTCGATATTAGTTCGAAAAATCTGACGAATGCCATACATATTTAATAGAAGACAGATTCCCCCGTCTAACAATTATAGCCCGGATGTTTCGTTTTTTAGAAACAGCGTAACGTACGAGTTTCTATTTTTCGATTCCATTGGGGAATCTTTCCTCTATTTTTACCGATCCGATTCTCTCCGATCGAATCGTCACACGATACCTCCTCATCACACTAAGGCGAGTAAGGCGGTTCTGCAGCTATACATAGGCAGCCTATACCGGCTGCCCCCAATTGAATTGAAGCGCAAATAAACTCTAGGAACGTGCCGTCCAAATAACTTATCTGAGCCGTTTATTCGTCGCTTCGTCTTTATCTTTCCTCTTAAAAATTTTAAACAAATTCTCTAATCAGATTATATTGAATCTTGATATAACAGAGAACTACAGTGAAAATTGTATCCATGGAAGTCTTCCAAATTTTTCGGAAGTTTCCCTCTTGTACACGAATGCTAAATTTTCCCCCATTTTTACCACGTCGCCTTGACGTATGTCGAAATCATACGGTTCCCGAACAGAGTTTCTTTGTTCTCAGATTGGCATTCGAACAGAGATCATTCTTTTCTTGTTCGAAACATAGTTTCCGATATAAAACTATGAACAGGCTGTACCTACAGATACATTTTGGGTTACCCATATAGCGATGGTATGCTCTAGAAGGATTAACACCTTAAGAGTTACATAGTGAAATGGATAGAAATAACCTGGATAGGTTAAACAAGCTCCCTTCTCGTTGACGTGAAGGATTAAGCAGCCGAAAGGGAAACATAAAGAAGAAACAGTAAACCTTTGCTAAATTTAGCACACGGTGTTCAGTAAACATGATACGATTTCGACGCGAAATACCGGAAAGCCAAGAATGGTGCGACGAGTTGTATCGTGACACTTGTCAAAGACTCTGTTTTCGGATTTTTATTTCTGAATTTTCTGAGTTTTCAACGAATTTTTGCGTCGATTTAATAACAGAAATCTTCCTTAGATAAATAAAAGATTTGTTTTTATTTAAGAAAAATAACACAAAAAGTTTTTACTTTATAGTAAGTTACACATAAAGTTCAGTTTGGAAACAAACATACAGATATCCTTTTTAAGGTTATCTTTAACCGCAAGTTAGAGACACAATCACTTGCGCCATTTTTCTTTAAACTCCTTATTCGATTTGAAAAACCTAGACTAGGGTATTGGTATTGTGAAGCGTTCTTTAAATCACGAATTCATTTTTATAATTCAAGATTGAATTGTCATTGATCTCGTGGATTAAAGACTTTAGTTGCTGTTAATTCGTGGTTATAGAATGTTGAACGTTAGGATATTAATATCTAATAACTGGTTAATGTACCTACCCGCAATTTGTTCAGGGGGAAGTTCGTCGGCCTGCAAACAGAGAAAAATGAAATTTGACATCCGTATCACAGATCGAGCGAAAAAAGGAAAGTTTCAATCAATCGTAAATCGATCTTGATCAGTTTAAACATCGTTCCTTTACTCTATTAGAATTAATTCGAAGAGATTTCCAAGTGAACGTGCATGGTTAACTTAGCGATTCTTTTCTTTTAGAAAGTTCGTGCATTATTTCTGTCTTTTCTTAATGTAATTGATAATATTATTTCTTTTATATTATTATTATCCATTGTTACTCGATTAATACCAATGGTTGCGATAGAATTCAAGTTGAAAAAGTTGTCCCGAGTTTTGCGACGCTTGGAACTGAACAAAGTAGAAACGATCGTGAATAGTCAGACATCGGGCTATATTCCTTCTTCTTGTCGATTTCACATTTCACTCAACAATTTTTCTTACATTTGTAATACATTCTTTTTGAACATAACGATAAATATTAAGACGCGCATTATTATTTAATCCAATTCTAATTTAATTAACAGATGGTTATTTATTTTGGTTATAAATTAATTAATAAATCAACATGAGGAGGGAAGGCCCGAGGAAATTCGCCATGTAAGAAACAATCACGTTTCCAAAACCTCGCATCTCTGGACCGATAATTTCCGATTTCGGTCGCTGTTAGGTCATAACCACTGTTATTGTTTAGACAAGTAAAAATGAAAAAGTTCTAAAACAAAAGTCAGAACAGGCCAGAAGAGATATTACAATGAAAAAAAGAGAAATAAAGAGAACAGAGAGAACAGTGGACGCAGATTGCAAGCACACCGCGGCAGAAGCGGAGGAATCAATGTTTCGAAGTAGTCGTTCTTATCAATTTACACCTGTTGCATCGTGTTTGATACATTTAACACGTGTAATTGAAGCGAACACATTCAAATGTGTTGAATACACTACTCGAAATAATTAGAACATTCGACTTTACAGATTCCATGGCAAATAAATTAAAAAAATAGACTTCCTGTTCGAATTGATTCTTGAATTACTCCGAGCAGTATATCTTCCAATTTGATAAAATATTCGAAATTTCAATTCGTCCGACGAACACGAGACAAGAGCGAAAAGTGAAGAATGAAGAGTAAAGAGAAACCATAGAGATAAGGCGAGGCACAGTGATGAATTAGACCAGAAAAAGAGAAAAAAATACAATAAATAAATAGAGAGAATATACAATAGGAAAACGTGTATGTTTACCAGGGCGACGACTTACGATATCATCAATAGAACATACCATGGTGGCGCGATTCTCTTTTTACTTTTTTTACTTTTTATTTTTTACTTTGAACGTTTTACTTTCTTTTTTCTTGTTGAAATTAACAAACGAATTTACTCATAAAGAAAGAACTTAAGAAACACTGCGGCTACGACAATCGAACACGACGAAAAAAACCGTCGTGGAGAATGTGAATGATAAATTGATTATTCGCGACGAGAAAGATAGAAAATCGTGGCGGTTCTCTACGTTCTCTACGTCGTTAGAACGTAGGTGGTATGGTTGCTGTCTGTCGAACACTGTCACGAGGAACGGCCATCGTCGCGGTAATATTCGAAAAGGAGGATATAGCGGTTGCGTGGCGATGCCGGACCGCACCCCGCAACCTCCAGCCAATCATCAGCTTCTTCTATCCGCTTCTTCACGGGCCTTAAAGCTTTTGGAAAGGCGCTTGCGCTATTTCTGGGATGCAGACGCAGATGATGCCGCGAGGCTCGAAATCAGGGCCGTCTTTTCTTTCATCGATACTCCAGACTCTGACCCCCTTCGTTTATTCTTTCCTCCCGCAGTATCTCTAAAATCAGATGGATTCTTATTAATTGTATCTATATTCTGGACTTCATCATATAAATTATCTGTACACGTACACAATGACATGAATACACACATATATATATTTCTTTTTAATTTTAAGTTTGATTTATGTTTAGGTAAACTTCTATAACTACATAAAACTTTAAAGCTCCATTATTTTGAACTTTGTAATATTCTTTAAATTAACCATCCATGATGGTTAAGGTGTTAAAATACTCGAATTCTTTACTTTTCAATATTATATAAACTATTTCAAAGGAAATCAGAATACAAATCTTATTGCCTCTAGATATAATCATTGTAAACGGATTATAAAGGTGAGCAGGAGTTTTTTTTTACGAGGAAAGTATCGTGCAACATCATAAATAATTCAGGATTGAAATTATGTAGCAGAGGAGGTTGTAGCGAAGAAATTGTGACGGAATGAATTCCTTTTTAATTTTAGACGCTCGCTGGAACAACGTATTCACTTGATTCTTGTTCATTGAAACGACTATGTGTCGCGTGTACGTCTTTTTGAGAAGAGGAAAACGATATTGCTGTACCAGTACGAAAATAGAGAATGAAAATTCTGCGGTCAGCGTAAACGACAGTAAAACGACAAAGGCATACAGTGGTGAAATCGATGTGAAACTTATAGTTTGGAATTAAGACAAGACCTTCACTCTGCGACGAGAAAACAAAAGAAATATCATTGTTTAAAGTCTAAAGTACGATGTTATCCGCGATATGTTTACATGACTTAAATTAATTAGAAGAATTGCTCAAATTTCCTATTGCTCAGAATGCTTACGAGCTTTCTATGCTCAAATCAATCTCATATACAATTAATGAACTACTAAATTTCTCTATTCATTGCATAAGTTTCAAATTTCGATCGTACGTATTCAAATAAAACGGTCCGCTTTCTTGGTGCATGATGTAATTGTTTTGATGACAAGGGGAGTTCTAACAACTCATAAATTGTGTAACATTAGCTGACTCGACTGCTTGACGTTGAAATGCAACGTGAACCTGAGATCGAACGAACAACAAAAATCTTAACAGAAACCTGAAACTGTTCATTTCTTCGAGATTTTGTCAATTGCAGATCAATCACGATAGTAAAACACGTAACGAGATAGTTATTGATGGAAAATTGCCGGATAATAAGATGAGTTAGGTAACCCAAATTATTCGCAAGAATCGACGGGTTGTCTGGAAAACGTGGTTCAACATTTGGAAAAGATCCAAAATGCACACAGCTAAGTAACACGTTGCATAGTAAAAGCTGTAAATTACTAATCATCAGTGATCGCCACCATCCATGCAACCATTGAATATTTAGTCTGGTTACTTTTGGTAGGCCACAATTTTTGATATTTCCTGCGTAATAATCGAATCTCAATTTATCCGAAGAAAATTGCTTAAATTACGTGAATATCACGTGATGACATAAATCAAACAAGGAAACTGATATGTCTTTGCCAAATGCACAATCTCGATTGTGCCAATATGCGTTTCTCACGTTATAAAAACCTTCGAAACGCATAAGTTTATTCCACAATATGCAAGCGTTTAAAGACGTAATAAAAGTCCTAATAAACATAGATCAATAAATCTTTTATCCCTGACAATGAGATACAAACTATATATCATCGCACAATTTCTCATTACAAACGATTAATTTAAATTACCAATTACATATGTGTATGCGTATATCGAAGTGCAGCGACTCTTATGCAACAAAATGCAAGTGATAATAACACAGTATAGTATAAGTGAATGTTTACATTTTCACTTCTGCACGGGAATAGAATATACAATTTGGCGAGAGATTTTCTTTCGACGGGTTATACGCTGGCGCAAGTCCAAGTTAAACAAGCAAATAAAGCATTAGAATGGCCAATGTTGGACTGCGTATAATGGATTACAATATGCGATCCGTTATAATTCGTCAACTGCAATAGAACTGGTTTAATTCATATGAAAATATTTAGTCTCTTGCAGATATCGGTAAACCATAATTCGAACTACTACCGTACCACAAATATTATTAACAATGCTGAAAAGAAAGATTATGAAATTCTCGTAAGATAAGCGTACGATCTATTGATTTCCTCGGCCTTGTTTTCTAAGCAGCTTGACGAACGTTGTAATCAGACAAATGATGTGGAACCGACATGATCAATTATTTTTGATGTAATTAAATATAAAGTACACATAATTCTGATGTTATTACAACACAGTTAAAATTGCAATCTAAGTTACAAAGACATGAAAATATTCTTTAATAACAATTTCGTTTTAGAGATGAATTTAGTATGGCAGATTAGTGAAATTATCATAAATAAAAACATTTTTATTACATGTATCCATTCACTCATGAAAATATGCAGAGCTTCACACAGATATCTTGGTAAATTAAATGATCATTATCATGCATTCTACACAGCATACATTTTATTGAGATCCAGTCGATAATAGCGCTAACAATGCGCTCGTTGCACCGACGGAAAATACATAATTTACAGCTGGTGTGAATGTCTTCAGAATGTAGAAAGAAGATACAATTACAAGAGCTAAGAATAAAGCATTATTGTAGAAAATTGAGAATGTTGTTGCTTCATAATCAGCTACTTCATTTTTCTTCCACAAAATCCTGAAAATTTGATTATTTTACATGCATTTCAGTTTTATATACATATATATATATATGTTTAATATACTTTCTACTTAATAATCTGCAAATAATAATCTTTTTACCTTTCATCCTTTTCCTTCTTGCTCATCTTCTTGTCTTCTGATAACTTTCTGCTCATTTCCTTCGTCACTGCATCTTCCCTTTTTACTGCAATCTATTAAAAAATATAAAGGCTTTTTCAGTAAATCCCATAACATTGTGCTAATAAAACATTCTGTTGTCATTCTATACATACCTTATGCTTTAACACGAATTTTGTATTTTTATACGCGAGAGCAAGAGAATATGTGCTCGCTAATGTTACTAAAACGAAGGAAATTAAATTAGCGTAGATGTCAATCAAGTGAATTCTCCAAAAAAGCCCTATAACAAAAAGGTAGAGGTTATCTTCAAAAACGCTACAGTTTCTATGCAATTACTTACTTCCTTACAAAACCATAATACAAACATATACTAAAATTTATCATAGAATTTAGAAATATCATCAATGTAGCGGTATAAATTATATTTCTAAACAGTTTGAGAATGTATACTCACAGATGGGGATAGCCGAAACGATAAAAGCATTGCCATAAAATAACGCTGAAGATTTTGTTGACACATTTCGCGAGAAATCTTGAAGAAGAAGCTCTTCTTCTTTGGTAAATGCTTTCGATTTTCCTGACATTATTTTATACCACTTTATACTCAGACCTCTTTAATTTTTTCCAAAACAATCGTCACACTACTTCCGCGCGAATCGAAAATCTCCTTAACGTTCTGGAACGCATGCGCATAAGCGGACTGTGTGGAGATTCGTGTGACAACGTGTCCACAGAAACGTCATTTTAATGAAAGCACAAATTCTGCCATCTAAAGTACTTTCTAAGAAGTTCCTTATCACATTTTAGTTGGTTACGAAGAAATCTATCATTTTCCACATTTAGTCTATTTTCTGCCAATTAAAAAATTTATCGATGAAATGCTATTACATTTAGGAAACATTTAGAAAATTACTTAATGTATATGAGTAACTTCTTTCCCAGGCAATATTAATATAAGAAAATGTATATATAAGATGATCGATGATATCAGAATCTAGTGATATACAGGACATGATCATATCTATAAAAGGATCTTGATCTCTCGACACTCATAGACTGAAGCTCATGATCATATAAGATCATATAAACAAATTTCGGCCATGATCATATGAAGAGATCTCAGATCTCGACAGTCGTTAGGGAAAACCGACCGAAAATTGAATTATGACTAGTTGTAAAAAACCAACATGGAAGACGATAAAATTCGCATTCTTGCGAGATAGACAGAGATAAGTAGAGTATCTCTGTCTCTATTTGAGTCATTCATGGTATGTCATGCAGGCGCAGAATGAGAACCTTCTTACCCTCCATGTTTATTTTTCACAACTAGTCACGATTCAATTTTTGGATGATTTTCCCTAGGCTTCAGTATATAATACTCGAAACGTATCGTAGTCGAGATTAGTTGTGAAAATTCAACAATTATGACCTAGGGTGTTCTCTACAACCTTTTTGCAACTGTGAATTTATTTATTTGTCTATTTAGTAACACGATCATATATACGTTTATGTGTCGTTTGGAATATGTCACTCATTAGGGGAAAACATTCGCTGAGTGAATCCAAAAAGGTCAACATGGAGGGCCAGAAAGGTACCAAAAAGGACGTTCTACGCATGCGTGACACATGCATATGTATAAATACTATCTAAAACCATGAATGTCTCAGACAAAGACACAACATAACTGCTAGAAGAAGACAGAATATATGTAGGTGTAGGTTCTTTTAGTCGTACGATTTACGGTAAGATGGAATTAGATCAACACACCTAATATTATCCAAGTAATCTTTTGTTGTAATAAGAGTAAAACTATATATTTTATCAAATTTTATACATTTTAGACTTCTTCTTTAATAAAAATACCATATTTTCTGTAAATATATTTTTAAATTTGACTAATTTCAACTTGGAAAGGTTAGAATCTAACATTTTGTTGGCTTATAAAAAGAAACAACATTCATTTCCTTAGTTTTAAAATCGTAATAATATTTTATAAAGAGTTTAGCTCAATTATCGGTTATTTTTTGTTTGAAATTTATGATTTACAAAAACGTGACATAACCTCTGCAAAACATGATGGATATGTTTAATAAAAGATTACGATAATAGAAATAAATTAAAATAAAATTGTATTGAAACTTTATATACAATTTTGTCGACTATGCCAACATTAATTTATTGTTTAGAGTGAATATTCGAACAAAATATAAAAGTGCATGATTATTATGCTATCTGTAAATAGTTGTATTACAATGAATTTATATTTATGTTCTAGATGACTAACACAAAGGAAACAAAAAAATCAAAGGCGAAGTCTCCGGAGAATAAAACTGCTCCTGTGGAGATTAAAAAAGGTGCAAAAAAAGGTCGGATTAGGCCTCGAAATTACAACTTAGGAAATGGTGTTTATAGGTTTAGCCGAACTCGTATGTTCCACAAGAAAGCCATTTACAAATTCATTGACTGCAAAACTCCAAAAACTGTATGTCTAACAATATTACATATTCTATTTATTGTTGTTAATACTATTTTTGTTAATTTAGAAGTCTTATCTAGAAGTTCTTCATTTTTTAAGATATGTAGAAATATTTGAAGTTCTTTATGCTTTTCATCTTTTAAGTAAATATACAGTAAAGATATATTTATTATCCAATCTGTTTATCGTAATCGGATATTGTTATAAAATAATGACTATGTATTAAATTGAATGAAAAAAAATAGATAGTAAAATAACATAATTTCGATTTTCTTAAATGTTTTGAAATGGTATAAAGAACAACTATGTAATCAAGAAGAGTAATATATTTTCATATAATGTTTATACTTTTTGATAAATGTTTAATTCTAAATATTTAATGGTAATTATAGGTTAAGCCTAAGAAACCAGTCACTATTGAAAAGAAGATTAGTGGTGACAAAAATGGAGAGAAACGTATTGTATTATTAAAGAAGAGGCGTGCAAACTATCCTACTGCAGATCCAGTAACTGTACACCATGCTAAGAAATGTTTCCGTGACCATCGTCGTTATCTGAGACCTTCCTTGAAACCAGGAACAATTTGTATCCTATTAGCTGGTGCTCATAAAGGAAAACGTGTTGTTTTCTTAAAACAACTTAAGAGCGGTTTACTCTTAATTACAGGTGAAGTTATTTATTGAAGTTATTATATAGTAAAATATTAATATGATAAATTAAAATATCAAAATGTTTTTTAAAATAGGTCCTTTCTTGATCAACGCTTGCCCACTCCGTAGAGTTAGTCAAAATTATGTGATCGCGACTTCCACGCGTATTAACATTTCTGGTTTGAAGATTCCGGCTCACGTTAACGACGATTATTTCAAGAGAAAACGCGAGAAACGTGCGAAGAAGGAAGAAGGTGATATCTTCAGCAAAAAGAAGGATGAGTACAAAGCAAGCGACCAGAGGAAAGCTGACCAAAAAGTGGTTGACAAGTTTGTGATTTCTGCTATCAAGAGAAACAAAGAGAAAAAGATGTTATTCACCTATTTATCAGCGATGTTTGGACTCAGGAGCAGCCAATATCCACACAGATTAAAATTCTAATCTTTTGTGACTTGAATACAAATATATAATAAATACAGAAACATGAGGTAGATTTTTTATGACCTTGATTATAAATTGTTCCGGATTCTTTTTTATTTTATTTGAAAGCTTTATAATGATGAGTGAAATAGGAAAATTTATAGTGTAATAGAAGGTAATAAAATTTCGAAATTTTTAATTTATTTTATCTTCTATTGCAGATTACATTTATTTTTTAGTAATTAAATATGACTTATACGCATTAATTTTGTGTTTGTAAAATTTATGAAAAACGAAAAGTGAAGTCTTTGTTACATAAGTGAATAGTTAAGTTTTATGGTTTTATCAGTCTAAATAATGGTATCCGCTTAAGTTCGGTTTTTCGAGTGCGCATGCGCGTCACGAACTGGGACGTCAAATACAAGAAGATCGAATAATATCATTGTGTTATGATATTGTAATATGTAAAATATCTTTCAAACAAAAATATACGTATATCTCCATACATAGTTTTCAGACTAATCCAGTTAGTGCTCAACATCTGAGTAGTGACATCATTGTGATAGATATAGCGGTGTAAATTCGTGCTCACACGACAAATGTCTATATGCATGTGACATATCGCGTATTCTCAAATGTCTTCTCCCAAAACCACTGAGTATTCGGGCAATTATCAACGATTTAACGATGATGCAAACGTATCACTCGAGCAAGACATTTCACATCGAACATGCCAAAGTAAGTCGAACCAATTTTAATTGTACTATTTTAATTCATTTTATTTTTTATTTATTCTTTACAATGAAATTTCTGCTGTTTCACAACTATGTTACTTTTGTCGTTTTCACTTTTACTATTTTAGCTTATAATATTTAACAAACTAAACGTCATATTTTATTTTACATATTTTTCTGACATAATTATCTATAATAGAGCAATGATATAAAATTTTGCAAAAAATATATGATACATAATTTAGTTAATTATAAGTATAATGTTTGATTATCTTCATGATAAAGATAAAAAGGATTTATTTTATATTATTTATTTTATTGCTGAAAAGTATCATTTGCATTATAGAAATATTTATTTTTTATGTTTATTTCTTATTGTAGAATATGGATCTATACTATCATATCCTTCTGCAGAAAATCATGTAAACTCCTCCACTGAAAATGTAAGGACATCTGATCAAATCATTCATAAATTTGAAACAGATGATGTACATAGAGAAAACATGTCTGAAAATGCAATACTTCCGTCACATGATTCAATCACAGATCATGATTTGCATTGGGAAATGAATTATCACGAGGCTGCAATATTTTTAGAGGTATTTATACATTTATATGTATATATACTCATACAAACAATTGCTTTCAAATTTACAATAATGTTACATATCCATAGGAAGGTAAAAATAATGAAAAGTTTGATTCGCACCCAAAGCATCCGGAAGATTTACCAGCATATCTCTTAGTTCATAATAATTGGTATTATGGGTTAGATCTATTAACTTCTCTTATACTTTTGGCTTTAGCTCTTGTAGAAGAGCCAGCTGTATCACTGTTTGGTGTAAGTCATTGATAAGAAAGTACTTTTATTTTATTACAATGGTTATTTATATATTTTAATTTTAGATACCAGTGTGGGCGCATGGATCTATAGAACTTTTTGCTTTGATAATTATAGGTATAGAATTAGCTTTGAAACTAAGATGGATTGGTTGGTCAACAATGTTAAAACACAAGCGAACAATGCTGAAGGTAAAAAGAACTCTTTTTTAGAATCAGATTTAATAGTCTGTAGTATAATTTTATTGAACTTCATATAAATCCACATGAGTTTACTGGTATATATGATCTGTATATCCTAATTGCTTATGTTTACATCTGATAATTATTAGTAAATTGAATACCATTATGAGATTGAAGTACAGTTTTCTTTCATTACTTTGTCAATATATCTAAGAACAGTGTACAATAAAATGATTGTTTCGCATAAGACTGATACAAAAAGCATGAGGGTACTAATGAGAAGATAAGAAACACCACAAGTGCAGACTATTTAAGATTACATTTTTATTAAAACGAGACGCTGATAATTCCATTATTTGTTCATTTATAATATATTATGTATACTTATACCTTTATTGGGACATCTTATAGAGAACACATTTAGATTTAACTAATATGTGTATAGTATATTAGTGATTCTACTGCTACTGGCTCATTATTATTGCTGTTGTTGTTGTTGTTATCATCATCATCATCATTATCATCAGTATCATTATCTTCATCATCATCATTGTCATCATCGTCATTATTATATTATTATTATTATTATTATTATTATTATTATTATTATTATTATTATATTATTATATTATACTCATTCATATTCATATCTATTACACAATAGTTTAAAAGTAATAAACAGTTATGAAACGTTTGTTTGATATGGAATGGATAGTCAGAATAATCAAAAATGAATCATTAATAAGAACCTAGTAAGAAAAATAAAATTATAAAGTACAGAATGATTCAAAATAAAATTGCTAAAATAACTTGAAATTTAGCAAAGATAAATTAGAAAAATTAAGAAAATAATATTTTGTTTCCTTTAATATGATAATTAGTACATATTATAAAAAGCTTTTTTAATAAGAAGTAACAGCAATAATAGAAATGAAATTACCATAATTTGTAGTCAATTTGTAGTTACATATTTAAAATATCTTTAATTAATTCTTTAATACAAGTGAAGACTATACATATAAATTATTTTTACAGTGTATCACATTGGTCATCATGTTTTTAGAAGCGATGACAGTACTAGTACGACAATCATCGCATTTCCGTGTAACACGTGCTCTAAGGCCCATTTTTTTAGTAGATACGAAATGCTTTGGAGGCGTTAGAAGATTTATCAGACAAATACTTTTGACATTGCCACCAATTCTGGATATGTTAGGCTTGCTTTTATTTTTTATAACACTGTACACTGTATTGGGTTACTATATGTTTTCTGAAATGAATAGAAATTTTTGTACACTACAAGACAGTTTTGTGAGTCTCTTTGTTCTTCTTACTACTGCTAAGTAAGTATAATTGTAATTAAATTTCCAATATTTTAAAATTTGGATACATCTTATTGTAATTAGATATTAGTAATAATATCAATATCTAGTTTTCCAGATGTAATGATGCCATCATATTCAAGAAACAAATGGTATGCGATATATTTTGTATCCTATTTGTCTACAATGTTGTACGTAATGATGAATTTGATGTTGGCGGTAGTTAACGAAACATTTACAGCAGCTGAGCGTGATAAATTTAAAAAACTTTTTTTACATAAAAGGAAAGCATGTCAACATGCCTTTAAGTTATTAGTTTCGAAACAAAATCCGGATAAAATGCGATTTCGCCAATTTGAAGGATTAATGCGATACTATGCTCCAAATAAAAGTACGTAAAATTCCTCCAGATATACATTAAAGTTTATTCATAAAATAAAAAGATAAAACAAAGTAAACTTATTCCATAATATACTCCACTACAGATATAAGAGACATTGTTCTAATGTATCAACATTTAAATGCTTCTGGAAGTGGAGTTCTAAGTGTTGAAGAGTTTTTAAACATTTATGATACTATTATACTTCAATGGGAACTACAATACTCTACTGTGCCTTGGTATCACAGTATATCTCAACCTTTGCAGATTCTATGCACAGGAGCACATGCAGCTATTAGATGGCCATATTTTGAAAGCTTAATGTGTAAGTTTAAAAGGAAGACAAATTTTTATAATGCTAATTTACAATTCATATATTGAATTATAAAATGTTTAGATATAACAATCATTGCAAATGGTATTGCTATGGTAATAAGGATATTACAGCCAGGTGATAATGTTCATAGTACAATTCTATTTGCTGCATCTTGGGATACTTTTCTTTTCGGAGGAAGTAAGTAAACATAATATTTATAAAAAGTATGTTTATAAAAGAAAAATTATTTTGATGCTAATTTTATTTTATAGTATTCGTCACTGAAGCACTAATAAAAGTATTAGGACTTGGTACAAGACGATATCTGAGTTCCGGATGGAATCTTTTCGATTTAGGGACATCTATAATGACACTTGATGCAGCTTGTATTTTATCTCTTTTTCCTACAGCCACATTTTTTGTTTTATTTAGACCACTTCGATTGCTAAGATTGTTTAAAATGAAAAAAAGATACCGAGACGTATTTGGCACACTTGTGATTTTAACTCCCTTGATGTCTTCCACTGCAGTAGTCATGCTTGTTTTATATTATTTTTTTGCAATCATTGGGATGGAATTGTTTGCAGGATATAATATGCGAAATTGTTGCAAGTAAGTAAAATATCTTTTTTAATAAATTATATTTTTAAATTGACTACTAAATAATATATATTTGTCAGAAATACGACAGTTGAAGACTTTTACAAATACTCTGCCAATGAAAGTACCGCACTAGGATATTATTACCTTAATACTTTTGACAACCTTATAGCCAGTGGAATGACCCTTTTTGAGTTAACAGTTGTTAATAATTGGTTTATTTTAATGAATGCATATGCATTTACTGTTGGAATGTATACACGAATATATTTTATGGTATTTTATTTGGTGACAATGATTGTTTTAACTATCGTGGTATCCAGTTTCTTAGAGGCCTTTCGATTTAGAATACATTATAAAAAATCAACATCTAAACGTGATGGTAATTAATATTCTTAATTATTCAACATAAAATATGGAAGAAATATAGACTATTTCTTTAAATTTTTTTTGTTATATTTAAACAAATTTCTACTTTTCTTGGGATTGTTAAATCTTCTATTAGTCCTTTTGTACACATTTCATTACAGAGGAAAAGATGCTACATGAAGAAGTGGAACTAAAATGGGACGAATTGCAATATATAGTAGAAGATTTTCAACTTTTGGAAAAATTGCGACCTTCACTGATAGTTGGTGTAAGTTTTAAGTTTCAAAAAATATGTTTTTTATTATTCTGCAATTATATAATAATGTTGCAGGGAACTACTGTTTTTATTGGCTCGCGTCCTCGAACCAGAGAAGTTTTGCAAAGAAAAATGTACACGAATGAAATTAACGAATGGATTATAGAGGCTAAACAAGCAGAAAGGCAGTTTTTATCAAATGCTACTCATAGTTTAGAAGAAAATTATAGAGAGGAAGCAATTTCTGAAACAGATCATGTAGGATTAACAGACAATTTGCGACAAACACATTGTAATACATCAAATGTTGTATAATTGTAATAATAAATTAAATTTCATTGTATCTATTCACAATATAGAAGTATTGAAAAGTTATAATATACAAATTTACAAAGTAATGATCCAGTGATTAAATTTTTTACTAACAACATAATTAAAAAGAAAATAATATATTTAACTGATATAAAAGAGATTAAACATTTTCATTTCAATAAAGCTTTATTATTTTATCAAAATTGACTTTTTGCTTTTTCTGCAGATAAAAATACAATTTTCTTCTAAAGAATTATGAATCGATTTATAAAATTTTTAATGTATACTATCCTAAATTCTTGTATTTAGAAATTATTTTACTTTCTCTTTGAAATTGTATAATTTTTATTTAATTCTTCATCATTAAACTTAAATTTTCATATTATTTTAACCGTTTGAGTACCAAGTAGCGTCATTGCACTGTTTAGATTTTGTGTCGAAAAGTCCCAGTACATCTGAACGCTACGGACGACTGACGGTATTTTGTATTTCATTGTTATCTTCTCAATAATTTTTATTGAAGAAATCGATCAAGACAAGCGCTATCACGCTGTTCGGGACTTTTTGACCCTGTTTTTTCAAAGATCCCTGGGATTCAAACGGTTAAATGTGGAAAATTTTATTCTTTATGTTATAAATTATGTAAATAATTTTTAGTTTTATATTACAAATACATAAAATTGTACTGTATAATATACAGAATGTTCCACCTAATTAACACTTCATTGACCTAGCGGTTCAACAGCTTACGCATGTCTGATCGGCAGCTCAGGCGCATCTGTAGTTTCTTAAATAAAATATTTTTCTATACATCAATCAATAGTTTTAACATTATGATAGAAATAATACAATTATACTATCTGGAGTTTATACTATCTGTGCTTTTCGTATGCTAAAAGATAAAATTGGCTGCTTTCTGTTATTATAGAATAATTAAATTGAACAAAACCTTTTGTTTTTATGATCACCACTTCTGTTTTTTCATCATCACTATTACTTCTTGAATAACTGTCAAGACAATCTGATAGATCATCTAAATAAAACTCTCCAATACCATTCTTTTCTTTCATAGCGAATAATAAGTTTTTCAAATTGGTATAAAACTGTGAGAGCTTACAAAGCAACGCAACTGACGCAACTGAGCAAGGTACATTAGTACTAAATAACAAATTGCTGTTCATATAATGAGAAAGATTGTTTATCGCCATGGGAACCGATTAACCATAGGGTAAACTATAGATCAGTAAGCGTCGACGACAAAAAGCCGATTAATAGGCTATCGGTCGATAAAGTGTTAAAACACGTTATAAAAGATAGAAAAGAATTTTACTAGAAAAAATTAAATGGTGTTGAATTATTGTCCGTAATCTGTATGTATCCATTTTGAAAGTGACGCTTTCTAAAGATTTTAAGGATTTTAAGGTCATCATTTTAAATAAAATATTTTTCTATACATCAATAAATAGTTTTAACATTATGATAGAAATAAGACAATTATACTATCATGATTAATGAAAAAGGAAAAAATGAAAATAGTTGAAATAAAAAAGATACTGAGATGACCATAACATGTATTAGTACTAAAATTGTAATTTACATTTTGTGTAAAAATTACAAGTACTCCTTATAATTATAAATAAAATTTATATTACATTGAAAATATTCAGAACAAGAATAAGTTTATTTGCATTAATGTATGCAATATTTATAACAAAATTACTAATTAATTTGTACCCCAGGACCTCCCAAAGTCGTTAACTTGACAGTAAATCCATCTGCAATTAATTTTCGTGAAATACTTGCAATAGTTTCCGGTTGTGTATCTGGTAATAAGAGAATGTATGCATGTCCACCACCACCAGCACCTGTAAGCTTTGCTGCCAAAGCATAATTTTGTGCTTCTGCACAAATTCTGTCTAAAGATGGATGAGAAACTTGACATGTGGCTAACAGTCCTTGATTCATATTAATAAGTATCTGTAATAATATATGATAAGTTGTAAGAAGATTTGAATACATTTATAGATATAGAAAGTAATGACCAATAACATTTTAACATATTGTTAATCATTTGAGCAGACAAATGTTATTTTTCCAAATAACAGACTAATCTTTTAACTCTGTGAATGAAGTATTGCTAGTTATTCTTATTATACAAGATTTTCTATAAATTGCTTTTAGAAGTATTTTATCCTACTTGAATTAGTAATTATTATAATAATTATTAGCAATATATGATATTTTAATAAAATACTCACCATTAATTGTCTGTATCCTTCAAGAAAATATTCATCGTCAGTAGAAATTGTTTTCAGTTTTTCAATAATTTTAATTACTTCTTTGGATATATTGTCTATAGAACTCATAATCAGATCAATAATAACTGGGTATCTATGTTTCAGTTCTAATAGTCGTTCAACTAAAACCTTTGTGCTTCTATTTACTCTTGTGTCTACCAATAAAATTTTTAGAGCATGTACGTTACTTATTGGCTTTACATAATCATCCTTCTTGAATTCTATTATTGACCCATATGTACAGACAGAATTGTCTATTCCAGAAGGGTTTCCATGCATAATTTTTTCACAATTTAGAGCATACTTCGAAATAGTGTCTAAGATAGAAAAATCTAATATTTTATAAATATCTTTTTGTAAACGTGACCAATGTAAAAAACATGCAGCGAGACAAACTGCAAAGGAACTAGAACTACCAAGTCCAGAGCCAATTCCCAATTCTGTATTTAAGTGAACTTGAAATGGTTTCACTTCGATCTCTTCCTTTTGCGTAATATAAATAAAAAGATAAAAGAATGCTTCCAGGCTTAATCTTTGTTGTAGATTTGCATAACTAATAATGGAGACAAATTCTTTTACTTTGTTATAAAATGCTTCATAATTTTCTACATGTTCCATGTCTTTGTTAATAAAAAAGAAATTTTGTATTTGCTGTAGAGGTACATTAATAAATAAATTTACTTTAGGAAAACATATC
Organism: Bombus haemorrhoidalis; assembly: GCA_014825975.1. Lineage (NCBI taxonomy): Eukaryota > Metazoa > Arthropoda > Insecta > Hymenoptera > Apidae > Bombus > Bombus haemorrhoidalis. Next base: position 15,847,252 of record CM026171.1, read on the forward strand.
TTAATAATTTGTTCTGTTTCAGGTAATTCAGCGAAATTTAGAACTGTACGTAAATCTACACTGGCAGCAACAGCTGTTTTTCCATATACTACAGCATGTTCTCCAAAAAGAATTACTTTTCCAGGAGCAGAAACTTTAAACTGAATCATTTTAAATTTCTCAAGTCTAATTCGTGGAGCTATTAATGGAAATAGAATAATATACTTTAGAGATGATACATTAAAATCAGTCATAATTAAATCAATTATTAAATACCTTTTTACCATTTCCTTCTTTTCCCACTCTGCTGGTGTTAATGTCTTTTGCCTGAATGCATGAATTGTTTTAAGCTCTTCTTTTAGTACTGAATGTACTGACCTGAAATATTAATTTTAATATAGTACTTAAATAATAGCATATTATTTAAATTTTTTAGGATTTTAAAAATGTAGTACCTATGCCGATGAATTAAAGATTTGCCTTCAAATGCACCAGAAACAATTGTTACAGAAAACTTAGCGCCACAACCATCAGATTCATCTATGACTTCCTGTAACAACATTTAAAAATAATATGAACATTATTTAATATATATAGTAACAAAACAATCTATATATTTCTAATACTATCGGGAACTTTATGATCTTCCTAACATAAAATTTATGTTAAATGATATATGTAAATATTTACTTTCAATACAAATAATTTTTAGAAAATAAAATTAGATTTGTATTATAAAAATATTATTGATATCTGTTAACGGATAAATTACATAAATTTGTGTTTCTTGTTATTAATTATTCTAAAGTCAATCAACTCTTTTCCCTGTAACAATATAAGTATATTGTTACAAAGCTACTGACCACAAAGAGTTAGATTTGTATTCATAACATTATTGTTATGCTAATTTAGAATTCAGTAATAGAGTAAAGTTCAAATTTCCGTAAAATATTATATAAAATACAAAAAAAATGCATTTCTCTGGTATTTATCAGTGAAGATAACTCATAAAAGAATGTGATTATCTAATGTTTCAGTAAAGGTGATGATACATATAAAGAATATTTTTATCAGCATAAATATTAGATAATCGTGAACAGTTTAAGCATGTGACTGCAACACATTTTGTAAATACATCATAACGCAATATTCTTCTGAAATATTATCTTAAATTGTTTAATTATATTGAAAATGAAAAATAATTGGTTTTTAATAATTTATGAAAATAATTTAATAAGGAGTATGGTAATAATATAACATAACATAAGTTGTTTTTCTGATTTATTTCAATTTTTAATGTTTTTCATATACAAGTTGTTTGTAATTAAAGTATAAATAGAAAGCAATAAAGTGTCCACAGGAATAGGCAGAAACTAATAATGCAAAAAGATCTGGATACCTCTTTGGAGGTTTCAAAAAACCACTAATAAGAGAAAGCATTATTATTCCTATAATTGAACAATAAAACAGAATTATTTTCCAAAAAGATAGAGTAGAACTTACAACAACAAAAATATTCTTATAATGTATCATATCTCTTTTTAATTTGATAAATATTGATTTATTCTCATTGTTTTTTAGCTTTGCTTTAATTTGTCTTTGATTGGTTATAAGCACATTCTTTTTTAAGTTAATATTACTCAACAATTCGCTGTTATCAAACATATCAGAATATGCCCATAAAACAAAAACGAAATAAAAGATTAATGTAGACCAATATACCATGTACAAACCATCTTTTATAAATAATGGTAACATACTAAAGTGTGAAATTATTAAAAACCAAAAACAAGGAAACGAATTGCTTTGAAAATACAATAAAACTGGAATTGCAACAAGTAGGATTGATTTTTCATGAACTTGAAACGAAAACAGGAAAAATGCTAATGCACAATTAATAAGGGAAATAACAAACTTTTCTTTCTGTGGATTTAAGTATAGATTTATGCAACTTGGTGAAACTGCAAATGTAGTTGACATTAAACAAATTTTGGCTAATTCCTCGTTTGTAAAAGTATTACGTAATTTAAAAATCACATTGATTGTGCACCAAATATTAGCAACTTTATCTTCGAATACACCTCTAGAAACTGGAAATAATCGAAGAACAACACTTACAAACGTTTCCCAACTTTTAATGAAAGGTAACCATATGATAAAAAATGTAGAAAGTACTGTAATCGATATACAGAAGAGCATTACTAAATTAAACAACCAAAACCGTTCTTTCATATGTGAATATTTTCCAAGTATGTAAAAGAAAATTGGCAATGCGTGATAAAGTTCCATTTGCTTATAATTTAGTGCTGCAACAAAGAAGATCGACCCAATAATAAACGAATTTTGAAGTATAGCTGTAACAGCACTAATAAACAGTCCTAATGAAAACGAATTATATTGAAAATGTCCATGATCTATTAATATTAAACCTGGATATATTAATATAAGCAGAAGATTAATATGTTTTCTTTTCAGACCAAATATAGACAGTTCTACTTTTTCAAAGTTTTCAGATACTTGATTAGTTAATATAAAATATATTATCGATGGGATATAAATCAAAATATCTACACAAAGAACACTGAGTCTCATAAAATATTTATGGCTTTCGGATGAGAAACCTCTAGATTCGTGTAACTTTATGTAAGAAGAATTGATCATATTGGCAACATAACCCAGCACTAAACTATGATAAGCCGTTAATGGTGGATAGTCTAATCCCCAATATTGTAAATCATTGTTTGTTGTATTTATGTACCACTTCTCAATTGGCACATTTAACGTTATTTCTTGCCAATGCCGTTGGGCTTCATAGTCTCCAAACATTGGAGGCTTTCCTTCACCGCTGTAGGAATGATATGTAACACACCATCTCAAAAGGAGAGCAAATAGTGAGATTAATAAGATCTGTATGTTTTCTTGCATCATATATGTTGAGTAAACTTCAACAGCTTATATTTGCAAGTATATTCTTGATTAAGAAATATATTTCAGAAACAACAGTTAGCTACCTAGGTTTATATAGAAAATTTAAGGTTAGAATAAAAATAATAGAACGAAATAAAGAATATATACGCAAATATGATGAATCATACAAAATACATACCACGTGTGAAGCGTTTAATTCTTTGATTAATTTGTTTTTTATGTAACTCTCAGTATATGACATATTTAAAATTAAATTTCTAATCTTGATTTTAATTCACCACGCTTTCAAATGCGAGGAGATAAATTATTATATATTTATTGATATTTATTTACTTTAAAATTAATGTAGTTATTTTGATAAACTTTGCAATCGCAAGCAGCAAATGTATGATAAAATATAATACTTCTTCTTTTATTTTTTGGTTATATGACTTTTTTTGGTTTGAATGATCGTTGAGTTCAAGTGAACGTCAAGGTACATTTTTTGAACTCATACGCATAATTTGATATGATGTTATCAATTGATTTTCAGTATTTCCACTAATCGAATGATTTTAACACTTTGAAAACTATTATCTTTATGAGCCTTTTTGTTATTTTTGGAATTATTTCGTAATAGTTGAAAATTAATGTCTATTACCTGCAGGAACGTCGATATTAACAGAACTTCTCTATGAGGCAGTTTTACTGACATAAAAACGAGATTAAAGTCTATGCAGTTACATATTTTTCAAACTACGAACATTGCTCATTGCAAGCAGACCTTTTATTATGTATGTATTTCTAAAAAGTTATTTAATTATTCTAATACAAAATAGATAAGGATTAACACATACCATTTTAGATATCAGTTTATTCATTCAAATACAGTTATGTTACAAGAATAAAACTGACTATCTGTTACATTAATTTTTTTGCTAGTCATACAAATAAATTTTAAATAAAAATTACGAACACAAAAATTACCGTATGAAACATACATTTTCACAAATTTACTATATAACATATCTGTTTCTCGCACTTAATTTTTTGTATTTCGTAAGTTGCTAGTAATCGACATCACGCTTCGATGTAAAAATACAATTTTTTTGTTTCAATGCAGTTAAATACTATTAAACATCAACTCTATTTAGAAAATTTTATTTTCTAAGTAAATGTAATAATAAAAATTTTACTTTTATAATAATAGCTAGATAGAAAAGAAAATTTACCGTTTTTTAACAACTCATACTATGTACGTATATAATATGTACTCACATTATTGTATGTACATGGCACGTTAATATTGTCTAATACCTGATCTCAGGTACTGCAACATCTTTATAACAATAATAAATTATTTGTAACAATTGCATTTTATAAGATTATTAATTTTTCTGTGAATCCTTTTATTGTTGATATTAGGAAGAATTGTTCACTTTTGCTTAAAATTAATATTTTTGCCTAAAATATGCTCAGTTAACAAAATAGATATTAAATATTATGCATTTTTAAAGACAATTAACAACAAGATATAACATTTTTAATATTAGATATATGTTCACTTTGATGTAACATAAGTAAATAATATAATATATATAATTATCTTAATTACATATGCTCGCAATATTGTGAAATTTGAGCTGTTTCTAAAGCAATCTTCATACAAAATTTAAATATTTTAAGATAAATATATTATCAATTTGAATAAATTTAAGTACAACATACAACAGGAAATAAATTTCACTTTACTTATTGAGATTTACGATATAAATTAATGAAAAATTATAATTTGTAACATATAATTAGAAAAAGCAGAAAGAATATTATATCTAAAATTTAAAATTAGCTAAATAAGCATACTATACTATAATTAGTTATGTTTACAATGCAATAACTGCAATTATAATTATATCAATTTATAATAAAATCATTAACGAAAAATACATATACTATCCATTTGATAGCTAATATTAACACTGATTGTTTTAATATTTCTTTCATAGAAAGAATCAATTTCAACTTATAACTGCTTGAATATGGATAAATTGTTTGTGTTTGTTTTTCATGTTTGTAAAAAAAATTTAATTGCCATTGTATTATGAGAATAGATCACATGAATGTGATTTAATGAAAATATTAGGAAGAACAAGTTTTATCCAGTCACCTTAATGTTATTATTTCAATTTATTGAGTGTGTCTTAAGATTTTAGAATGCCTCTGTATGGACATATGTATATTAAATATATATTATAATGCATATAATATTAAATATATATTAAATATATATATGTATAATAAATATATATACATAGCACATTGATATGCAGTTAGAGTGTAATAAGCAGTCAAGCAAAATAAATATTTGTTTTCTTAGAATGTAAAATGTCTATTACTCATTTGTATATATATATTTGATAAATGTTATAGTAATTTAGTGACCTTTGTATATTTATCAGTCTATTATCTATGCCTATCTTTACCATACATAATATAGATTTGAACTTGTATGGCTTTTCAAGCATGGTACTATGAATAATGAGTAAGTTTGAAAGAGACCTGATAATATTAGAATAGAATACTACTTTTGCCTGTGAAGAATTACTTCAAGAATTTCTTCATCTGTTTTGTTTGATACTGCATGCTGTACTGAGCACTTTCTGCTTTAGTGATGAGAGAGTCTAACTTATCCAAATGAGATCCCATTTTTTCATTGAGATTGATTGTTTTTGGCATTGCTGCGTTAGTTTCTGTGTTTTCTATGTGTTTCTTGTCATTGGATAATTCTACTATCAAGTTTTCTTCACTCATAGATGTTTCAGAACCAATATCTTTTGTCTCATTATGGTTTCGTTCAATGAATTTATGATTTGGAGTGTTGTTTTTGGATCCAACTCTTACTTTTAATAGAGTACCCAAACTGCCACAAACAGTCTGTAAAATACTTTCATGTTATAAAGTTAGTTTATATAATATAGTTTATATAATAATAAACTAATTCAAGATGTTAAGAAATGCTTGTTGTACTTGACAATGATTGTTTAGATATAATCATTAAAGTTGTTTTTATTAAAAAATAATAAATAAAAAATGAATGTCATAAACTAATGATATTAAGTAAAAGTGTTTAACCTTGAATCTGTTAATCTTCTTCTGCGTAACACTGAGAATACTATTTAATTCGTCTAATCCACCACCTATTCGATGAGCAGCTTCATTAGAAGAATCCAGATTCTATAAATTATATTAAGCCGATAATATATTGTCAAATTATTAATTTGAAATTTGTGTAAGAACTTTGTTTTAATTAATTACATTCCAAATAAGAGAAACATAGAGGCTAAAAAGAAACTTATTAGCATTAAACTTACAGTAGTAGAAATTAGAACTCATTAACACTGTACTTATAATGCATAAAAGGTACATTAATTTGATTTTTGTTTAATAAAAGATAAAATTATAATTACTTCAATCACTTCATCTTTATCATTGTTAATATTCTCGGCTTCTATTCTTTGGGTCTCTTTCCATTCTTCTTCGCTAGGTATCGGCAATCCTAACAATTCCGCCCTTTCGCACGCGTGAATGTAGCCTTGAGACATTTTATCAAATGTCTATTGTCTAACTTTTTCTACTAAATACTAATCAATAATATATAAGAATAGATTTATTTTATCCCGTTTTAGAGATATTAGAACTGATAGAACATTAGAAAGACACGAGACATGCACAACTTGAGGAATCCGTGTTCGGGTAAATTGGAGTGCGCACACTCCGATAGAAAATAAAGTTTTTAAACATTATAAAAGACATTAATAATAAGAATCTAGGGCATCCTAGTGATTAACAATAAGATTTAATATGATTTACATATGTATATAGATCAGTGATTTAGTAATTTTGAATGGATTCATAATTTCAAAAGAAGTATGATGTTTTTATAGAAAAATAGATTAAAGAAGGAATGGATTAAAAAGATATAAGTTTACTAATTGGAATATTAATCGTATCAGAAGAAATTAATTTATTATATTAAAGTCAAATAATTATAATTTGCTTATTGTGGTATTTATGCTTAATTTTTAATAAAGTTTTTTCTTAATTAAATCTAGATCAATCATGCGATGTTCGTCTCACCATGAAAAGACTTTTCAATCTTTAAAATAATTTAAATAAAACGAAATAAGTTGTAGAAATTTATATAATTTCATTCTATTTCTCATATTTTGTATTTTGAAAAGATATATTTAAGAAATTCTCTTTCGAAGAAACATTAAAAAAAATTTAATGTAATTTAAAATAAATTATAATTAATAATTACTAATACTAATACTTAATATGCAATTTAAAATAAATTATAATTAATAATTACTAATACTAATACTTAATATGCTGCTTTGCACCATATATTTAAATTGTAAATAGATTAAGCTAATGTAATTTAAATACCTTGCTAGAACATGAATACGATAGATTAACTTCTCTCAAGCTGAATAAAAACTTTAAGTAATACTTCTTATATCCATCATTACAAAGAAAATTTCTAATTAATTCTAATTCATTTTAATTTATATTTCATGACATTACATAAATTACATATTCAATTATATAATGTAACTTTTTTATGGATATGTACTTAATATACTGTATAGTATTATACATACGGGGTGTTCGACTACAGGTGCAAATAAATTTAAAGGATGATTCTTAAAGCCAAACTAAGATAAAAGTCAAAAATAAAAAGACTACGTTTTAGGCTTGGTTATTTAGTTATTGACAAAATATCCCTGTGCACGAGCAAGTCTCCTTACATGAACAAAAGTAGAGCAGCTCGAGCAGCGGGTAGCTCAGTGATCTTCAAACCGAACGACGCCACAGGTTACCTCGTACAAATTGTAGGTCGATAGTCGTAACAAATGACTTTATGATATTTTGAAATGTAAATTGTAAGCAGAGAGGAAATTTGTATGTGATAAGACTGTGCGCGGGAACTCTTCGAAAAAACCGAAGCCTGAGTATTTGGAATGACGTTATAAAAATACATTCATTAATATATGATCAACTACAAGCATTTGTAAAAATTTGTAAGCAAACAGATGATAAAATTTGTATGACATCAACTTCCTCGCATATATACATGTAATTATAATAGTTTACGCGAATAGTATTCTTTTGCGAAATGTTCATGGTTATATAAATTTATGTTTCGATTGCTTTTTTGATAAATTTCATCTGTTTGTATGTGCAGCCTGTACAAGTGTATTGTCAGAATAATATTGTATTACCTATCCTGTATACTTTAAATTACATATCTAAATATTTTTATATTACATGTTATATTCAATTTATATATTTATGTACCTTAATTTTGTTTTATTTATGGCATGTATATGGTATGTATGTATTTAGTTTAATATGTAAATCATTCTTAAAGTAATTAAATAACTTTACATTAATAAAATGAACTACATTTTACCTTAAATTATAACATGTAAGTATATATTATTTTTATGTGAAACTGCTTTACTAATAAGAGATGCAAAATAATTTATAACAAAATACATGTAAAATAATTCAGATTTTCATAATTATAACATATGATGTAATTATTCTGAAAAAGACGTTCTCTCAACTGAATACAAACCTGAGACACAAAAGTTCCAAATCCTGTATGATTGTCATTATGTCACAATCACTGTTGAATGATCTGCTGCAATATTTGAATGCATCGGTTTGTTTTGTTCAAACTTAAAATGCATTATGCATTTTTTATAATTAGTTCGCTATCTATGACTAAAATTACAGATATGTTTATTTTATATGTAAATTTATTATCATTCCTAAATTTCATTGCAATGCAAAATTCAACTAAGTTGAAATTACCTTCTTAGTAAGATGTGCATATGAAAAACTGCATGATGCTTATTATCATGCTTCAGAATTTTTATTTTGACAATTACACTATCTTCTATCTCTACTCTTCGATTGAAAAATTTCACAGACATAAAGCTTGATATGACATCAAAAGAACTGAGTTTAAAACTTAAATATGTTAATTAGAAACCTTTTATTTCTCTAAATAGATACTAAGATTACATAATCTTAGAACATTCTTTTCTAACATTTTGTATATTATAATATAATTCATGATTGTCAAAAATAGTTGACTAATAAAAATAAATAATAAAAAATATATAATGGATTACATATATTTTCAGGAAAATTTTATTAACTGTATTATAAAATGTTTGCAATGTTTGCATTTACATAACTATAATAGGTATCATATTCAAAGGAGTTTCGGGATCATTTCTCACAGCTATTTATGTAGTTAACACATTTATCGGAATAAAATGTAAACATGACTCAAGATGCAAAAAAATGAGCGTTATCGATAGAAAAAAATCTGCATTGAACCATAATAAAAATAATAAATAGGAGTCATAGAGAGCTATATAACAAATTCTCAACAAAATGATAGTCCATAAAAGCTAATAGCTTAAGGCAGGAAGGAAATTTCCTCTCCGAGTCTACTTATATTGTTAGTCGAGCTTTTTTAGCGCATTTGATGGTCGAACTTCGGTTTAACGAACATAAAACTTTTGCTTTTTTATTACAATTTAACAGTTTCCAATGCGTTGAAACAAAAAAATGAAAGTCTTAACTTTAGGAATCCAACGGTTCAAAAGTATGTAAGGTTGAGCATTTTTAGCGTATTTGGCAGCTTGCTTTAACGCTATGTTGTCTCTATCTACGATTCGTTCAATGAGTAGAGCTGCTGATTGCAACAACTGCAGATGGGTGTCGACCATATTGTAGCGGGATTTTGAATCGTGAGTATTGGATTACGTTTGGGTTGTTTTATTCTCCGGCTGCTGTTAAGCGGCCGATTACGCTAGCACAAACTAATGTTCGATGAATTTCAGTTTAATGCTCATCTGTGCGGACCAATCAGATTACGGATAGAAGCAATATGGCGTTATAGTAACCTGTAAAATATGCTAAAAATGTTCAATTTTACATATGCATACTTCTTAAACGGTGGAGACCGTGCTTAAGACTTGTATTTACGTTATATACATATAATTATATTATGTATTCATAATATGGATATTAATATCATTATACCAAACAAAATTTTAATCGGAGATATCTGTTTTATAAGTATAATAAAAGTATAATATAAATGTGTATAAATATAATACATTCCTATTACTTATTTAATTTTATCCTTATAACCTACAAAACTTAATTGCAATTATATTTTAAACCTACTAATAATACTACCTACTATAACGCCTACTATACGTAATAGCATTTCTTTAACTTATTGTTAATGCAATGAAAAAAACTGAATTCTAAATAGTACAAAAATTCAATAAATGACTCCATTCATAAAGATTGTATTAAATGATTATCTAATCTCATTATTTAAAAGGATAAAAAGACTTATTTCGTTAAATCAATGTATAACAATCTAAATAAACTAATAAACTATATAAGATATGTCACATATAACATATATTTAATATGTATTTCTTATCATATAAGTTAAGATTTAAAACGTAAATAATGTTTAAAGTAAATATAAATATGTATTTAATATATATAAGGTAATGTGAGTATAAAATTTGAGTATAGATGAATAAAACGGAAAAATATATCGTCATTAAATATAAAAATATACATAGTTTATTTATTGAGTAGCAGACATAAAGATAATAATTAAGGCTACATTTATTAGTTTCGTACAAGTAAAAGGAATACCTAGAGTTTTAGTTTTATAGATATATTTAAACATTCGTTGAAGTTTACTCTTAGAAATTTTTAGAAAACATTCTAATTTAATATATGTACATATAATTTTAGTAATTATTTCATAACATGCATCGTATGATAATCGAAAAATATTTATTTTTTATTATAATAAAAGATATAATCATATGTATACATATAAATATGTAATAATAATTTAGTGTTATACGTATAATTTAAAAAATTACCGTTTGCGATTTCTGCTGTAGTTTTTATAGTTAAATTTATAATTAGAAGTAATATATCATCATTGTGAACTAAATGTTATTAAACTGATTAATTTGAAATATGATTAATAATTTCATAATTTATATATAGTACTAACCATATTTCTATTGAAGAAAAAAGTTATAATTTTTTATGAAAGAACATTACATAAAATTAATGAAAATGGACTTAACAGAGAATAAGAAATCTATAGCTAGTCGTACATCATGTAATATGTTGTACATCGAAGACCTTTGATTTTATGAGCGCTCACGCCATTTTTATTTATATGTGGTGGGGGGTAACAAAGTGTGCAACATTGTCCGTAGGATTTATAATTATCAAAAGATTGATCAAAAGGAATGCTTAATTTTGCGATGTACTTGTAATACAAATTGTGATTATTTGTAAGATAAAATTATATTCTACGCGCAACGTATAAAGTTATTAATGCAATTGCTGGACCTTCGTGTTACTGGTGTCAACTACAGATTTTTCTACAATTACAACTTGGATAAAATGGATTATCGTCAAAAGGTAAGCACAAATATATTATAATAATTAATAAACGAACATAATTTATTATTTAATTATTAATTGAATATATAATATATATAACGTCATCACAAACCCCAAAATTATTTAAAAATTAATAATGCATAAATTAATTTATAATGTTTTTTGCTTCGATAATGACTAAACTTGTTTATATATATATATCATAAAAAAATATTGTGAAGGAAGTACTGTGTATTATAATTTTGTTTAATTACTGTTTGTTAGAAAATGGCTTGTGTAAACAATTTTATTATGTTGATATATATAATAATGGTATTGTTATATTTTACTTTTAATGTTTAGAGTACTATGTTGTTATAAAATTATGTAATTACGTTTATTACTGAAAAATTTTAGATGTGTGTTTCATATATTGAAATTAAATTTATTGTTTCATCTAGATGATTATACCTTCCCAACAAAATACAAAGATTGATGATGAGGATGACGAAGATTTGGAAGCTTTAAGACTTGCAGCTCTTCAATCATTAAGGACTAAAGACACTGTACATAATAAAAAGCAACCCCCACCACAGAAAACTATTTCAGATGTAATACAAACATCTCACACATCATATAAAGGTCAACGACCTTTACGAAGAGGATATTTTCATAACCGAATGCAACAGCGACAGAATGGCGTAAGTTTTTAATTACAGCTATAATACTTATGAATTAACATTTTAGAAATTTTGTTAGCCCTAATCTGATTGTATCTTATTTTTAACAATCAGCTGCTATATATTTTTTAGCAATGTGTGTTGAGATAAAGTAATTTATAAATATTAATTTATATTGTTTATCAAGCCATTTTAAATATTTTACTGTGAAATTTATTCAAAATTAACCTAAGACAATAGAGGTTTTTATATATTTTATCGAGTCATTATTGATGTTATTATCCATTACAGGAAAATAGAAATTTTTTATATAGAATAGAAGATAGAAAATTATCTTTCATGTTATATAATATTTTTTACACTTGTAAATTGATATTTATACAAAAATAATATTAATACTCTTAATTTTGATTAATTAGTAATTAAAAAGAAATATTATGTTATTAAGACAATTATGTATATAAGATTATGAACAAAGAATAATATACATCTTATAATAAATTTTATATGTCTTATAATAAAGAATAGATTATTTAAAATTTAAACATTCTAATTTTGAAATAATGTAATGTATATACTCATTTTATGTAAATTTCTTTTAAAATCTTGTAAAAGCAAAAATATTGAATAAGATTATGTTTTGAAGTTTATTATTATTAGAAGGCAACTTTAGGTTGTAACATAAGTCAATTCGATTAAACTGAATACTTTTCTTTATTTGACCAGTGTTATTTATATTAGAATCGAATATATAAAGTTTTGTATACATACGTAGTTTTGTGTACAAAGTTTCATATGATAGAATATTAAATTTACTTATACTATAACTATATATTTCGCATTTCAATTGTTCATAAATACATCAAAATATATTTACTTTTAATAGAAATATTTCAGAATAATATTCTAATGTAAAAAATCACATTATTTTAATCTTTAAGATTAAGATATTGAAAAATAAAAATTGTCCAAAAGTTTGTTATTATTTTCAGTTTCTATTTTTTTTATAGTGATTAGCTATTTACAGTGCAAACAAAAATAGAATTACATAAAAGATTTCATTTATGAATAAAATTAAAGTAATATATCTTATAATATCAATAATTTGACAATATTTTACATAATATATAATTTTATATCAACACCTTAATGATGTTCCCATTAAAGAAAATATATCTTTATTATATAAAGCATAATATTTAAGTACTATGTATATCAAATAATATTGGTTTAATTTGTTAGTTTTAAATTAATGCTTTCAATATATGTATATATAACTGTTATTATAAAATAATTAAACATAAAGAGTAAATTTATCAGTTTTATAAAAACTATAGAAGGTTTTACAAACCTTATGAAAGAATTATTTACAAATATTTCATATATCCCATTAAAAAACATTTTTTGTGTAAAATGGTTCTTGAAATTTTTAAAACATCAGTGTTAGTTATTAATAACTAAATATTATTAATAACTAAATTCTTTTTTTGGAGTATTAATATAGAATTTTTTTATTCATTCACACACATTTCTAAATTAACCATCATTTTCTATGAAATTCTTTTACATCACATTTCTGAATTAGCCTATTGCCCTAGATACCCTTCTCTCCTTGCTCTTTCCTGCTTGTTTTTATTCAACTTCCTTACCCAGTCTATAGCCTTGTGTGTTGTTTCATTATTATCTCCCATGTAATGATCTCCCATTCTGCTTCCTCGCACTCCCTTTTTTCATTTTCAGTTTCCTTCCAGTATCTGTTCTGTATTTCCATTAATCCACATCTTACTTGTGCCAGCAATTTCTGACTTTTTTCTTTTCCTTCTCTACTTAGTGTTTAGGCAGTTGCACAGTCCTTATATACTCGTATCCTTATATTTTAATTGCATAATCTTATTGTATTGCACTTGTTTTCATATCCTTCTGTTTCTCTTTTAGTTTCCTTGACATGTTTTCCCTTTTTACCTCCTCTTCAAATTTTCATGCTTTCACCCTTACCCTGATCCTTATTTTTTTCCCTTAGCTTCCTTCAACACTATGTAGTGTAGCATTGGACATAACTAAAGAAGTGATACCTATGCAGAGATATGTTTCATCTACTAAATATTACGATGAGTGTTCTATTTTCAGTATTTTATATATTCTTTGCATATACATTTTAAAATTTTCTATAAATGCATAAAAATCCGTAGTCTGATCATAATATTATAATTTAATAAAAAACTAATTTAATTATACAAAACATATTGTATACAAACAATATAAAATATAATTTTTCTATATTTAAAAATATCTTTAATAACATGACATGTTATGAAATTCTTACAAAATTATTGTTTAATGCATACTTATACTATGATTTTTTTTTATTTAAAATACATACCATGAATATGATTCAATTGCACATAACTTTTGATATTTTTAGTGAAATTTGTTATATCAGATAGCAGATATCTCTATGTGTTTAACTTTACTTAACTTAGCTCAATTCATTTTCAAAGTCCTTATTACCTTGACTTATTTTGAAGTCTTTTTTTGATTATATCACAGATAATTGATATTTTTAAAAATTGAAATTTGTTTCATTATGATGCAAATTACAATCTAATATAATATACACAATATTTGATCTTGAATTTTTAGTTTATGAAGTCGAGAATTATTAATCAAAATTAATATTTCAGTATTTGTTGTTTACAATATGAGAGACATAAGTAGCTTGAATAATAATTTAGATAACGGTAGCAATGAATACAATTATAAAGAAAAGAGTATAGATTAAATTTTTATTACAAATATTTAGGTTATATATAAAGTTAAGTTTTTTTATTAGCAAATATTCTGTGAATTTTATTTAAATATCACATATTGTTTACAGAATTTATATTATCAAAGTCCACGTAATCCAAATCTGATAGCAATAATTCCTGTAGATGAACGCCCTGTGCTACAGCAAACTGATTTAGCTTGTTCAGTAGAAAAAATTGTTCCCGGTATTGAGTCTTATTCTACAGGTATGTAAAAATCTAATATAAATAATAGTCATGTCTTTTACGTTTTTTCTTAAATACTATATAAAAATAATATTTTTAGAAGTAACAAAATTTCATCGTTTCAAAGATAATGGAAGTGGTTCTGATGAAGAAGATAATAAAGAACAAAAAAATACAGTTACAAAATCAGAAACTGTTAAGAAAGATGGTGTAGATGATAAAATATCCACAATGGTTGAAAATCAGACAGAAACTGTGGAGAACTTAAAAAAGGCTGAAGAAGATCAAGGTGGAGTCAATGATGATGATGATGATATCATTATAATGGCTGATCTTGAAGAGGAAGATAGCTTAGAGCGCTTAATGGATGAAATGGAAAGAGAAATGAATGTTGATAAACCGTCCGAAAGGAAAGAAAAGAAAAGTAACAGAAAAGAAAACAGAGAATCTATGAAAAAAGATGAGGTAAATAGGAATATAAGCCAGAAAAACAGAACAGAAGATAGCAATATTCGAAAAGAAAATTATAGTCCAGCACCAGCAACAATCATCATAAAAAGTGAAAGACGATCTATATCTCCACATACAGTTAATCGAATTTCACAAAAACGTAGATCATTATCACCAAGATCGCGATCAAGGAAGAAATCACCTAGAAGATCTCCTAGAAGATCACCTAGTAGGCAGTCAAAAAAATCTCAGCGAGAAATAACTAGGTATAGATCGCCACGAAAGTCTCCAGTACGTTATTCTCCACGATCACGATCACCTAAGCTTTCATCACGATCAAGATCACCACGATTATCACCACGTAGATCTCCAAATAAGTCTCCAATGAGATCACCTATTAAGAGATGTCTGTCTCCAAGAGGAAGATCTCCGAAACTTTCGCCGCATTCCAGATCTCCTAGACCAATACGTTCACCTAAAATATCCATAACTAAGTCTCCAAGGTTGGCACGATCACGTTCTCCAAAATTTTCGCCATTGAGATTGTCTCCACAATCCAGGTCACCACTGAGATCAAGATCACCTAAAATATCTCCAAGACGAATATCACCCTCGCGTAGATTATCACCAAAATCAAAATCTCCTGGTTTATCCCCTCGAAGAGGGTCGTCACGTTTAATGTCACCAAAAATATCACCACGAAGAATGTCACCGCGATCGAGGTCACCAAGATTATCACCACATAGATCACCATGGTCATCACCTAGGAATTCACCTCGTCTATCTCCTAGACGAAAAAGATCTCCAAGATGGTCGCCTAAAGAACTATCTCGAAAACATGGACCACGATCTATTACTCCAGATGGAACATGTAGTCCATCATATGCCAAGGAATCATCCCCAATAATTAAAAGTAGGATATCTCCAGAAATAAATCGTGTAAAAACAAAACATAAAGAAGAAAGTTTTGAAGATGCTATTATGATAGAAAAAGAAACTGCTGATATAATTAATGATCCTGTATTAGAAGCCAGGCGAAGAAAATTTGAATCTACAAAGCCCATAGATCCAATTAATGCAAATAAAAAAATTAAATTAAATAAAAAAGAAAATACAAGTAAGAAGGTAGAATCGCTAGAAGAAGGAGATGTTCAGGCAGGAAATGTAAGAAAAGTTAACAAAATTACAGAGGATTATGATATTCAAGAAACAGATTTATGTTTAGATACTCATTATGAGTTTGAAGAGTTTGAACAGAGCATAGAAAATACTTCTCCAATTGCTATTACGAGTTCTGTCAATTCATGTTTGGATTTAGAAACTCAAAATCCAGAAAAAGAAAGATCCTCAAAAAAGAAGAAGAAACGTGACAAGGAATTGTATCAAGTGGGAAAATTAAAAAATGAACTTCCTCTTTCTGAACGTATTGGAAAAGATAAGAAGTGTAAGAAGCGTAAAGATGTTATTTCAGATGGATCAAGTGAGGACATGGATGCCATTTTTGAAGATCTAGTAGTTGATAAAGAAAGTGATTTACGAACCGAATTAAGTAGAAGACGAGCAGAAAGATTAAATAGGACAGTGCCAATTCAATCTGCGAGATTAGTACAGTCCGCTTTTAAGGGAGTTGTTAATGAGTAAGTATTTATGATATACTATATGAATTAAATTTTCTACTACAGAAACATAAAATCTTCCTATTTTTTTTTTTTTTTTTTAAGTTAAAAGCTTCTAATAGTATATTTAGTTTAAATGGATATAATTAAATATCTTATGAAAATATGAAAAATGCGGAAAAATATTTCCAATGAAAGTTAGATATTTTATTATTTAATTTTAAGTTAAATATTATTTAAAGTTAGATTAGATATTTGAATTTATGGTTATCTTGGAAAGTCATGGAAACATATACTTTGTTATTGTATATTACTATACTCAATATTGGAGTGTTTTCAAATTTTTACCTACTTGAGTCTTTTGTGTAAGTCATTCTTAAGATATAAATTTTCAAAGTTAATATGTTATCAGCAGTTATGTTATGTTGAAGTATTTATATATGATGTAAAAAGTCAGACTAGATAATCTTCTTGTGGTCTATATAGAGTGATACTCATGATGGTATGAAATTTAAAAGTTGATATCTTGAAAATGTAGTTTGTGCAAGATAGAAATGAGTAATGTTTTGGAAACGTTTCAGTATTAGGTACAAGAATATGCAATAAAAAAAATGTCTTTTAAAATTTAATTATGATTTTTCTGCAGTTTTTTAAGGTTATCACAAGTCAAATAAATAGTAGCATTATAAATTATTTTTCATGTCCTATAATTTTTGTCTTTATTTCCATAGGATATCTTGTATATTTTTAAACTTTTACTTACAAAAAGATGTGTATAAATATTCTTAAGAAGTGGTATATTTATGAAAAATACATATCTGTATCTAATAAATTAAGATTAACACAATGTATTTTTACTGACATGAAATATTGCTAAACATATTGAAGTGTTGCGTAATTATGATAACTGAGAAAAGATTAATTACATATATTTGAAAATACATTATGCAAAATCTTTCTGAGAAATTTAACTTCATTATATATTTTTTTATTTGACATTATACATATAAATCATAAGTAGCTTTTTCTGAAATATTTCATAGTTAAATTAAATAAAATTTACATTTCTTTTTAATACTGCTTTTATTTTATATTACATTTCTTTTTTTCTAATGAAATACATACACATTTATTTATTATCAAAAGTAAATAAGAAACTCTTCAATTTGCTTTGTTATTATATGGACAGTTTAACAAATATGTTTACATAGTTATAAGTGATACTACACATATGTGTATAGAGCAAATATCTATATTCTCTTCTTAATATATATCTTTTTGGAATTTTTAACATATTTTTGATATGAAAACATGATCTTTTTTTCAGAGTTGTCAAAAGTAATGCAAAAGTAAATCAAAGACATTTAATTAAAGCGGATGAAAAAAGTAAGTAATACATGAAAATTTCTAATTTCTATTAAACTTGTATGAAAAGCTGTATCATTTGAATTCCCTCCAAATAGTTACACTTCTATTGAGCAATGAAGTTACGAATGTGTTTTGTTCAAAAAGAAACCATAGTTCAATATATCATGATGCACTGAAAGAAATGGATATCAAGCTAATGAACAAAGTCATTTTTATACAAATAAAAATGTTATATTATTTATACGAATTTACATTGATATAAATAGAGAAGATCTGTACGTAGGTACCTAAATATGTGTGTGTGTCAGAAGTAATTGCAGAAACTATTTAACCGATTTGGATAATTCTTCCATTATTGGAAATTATATTTCTTCTAGATGTACATAGACTATATTTTATTATGCTTGCTTCTCAGAGAACCAAACAATGAACATAAATGCGACTCAAGTTTGATTAACGTAGCTTGGTTTCCATAGTATGGTTGCGCCTTGCTCGGTCGACAGCCGATAGTCATTTCCTACAAATATTTCTCAAATACTATTTACTATATTGATTTCCATTACAAACGACTGTAAATAATCTAGAATCGCGAAGCCAAATTCATGTCAGTTCTACGTGGACGATGTCTTGGATAACAGCTAGTTCTTTATAAATTGTTGTACATGAATATTGCCAAACTTTTCTTGTTACTTGTGCCTTAATATAGCGAAAATCCCAATGAAATATCATAATGATATGAATATTAATATAATAATATAATCATATGCATTTTTGACATAATAGCGTAGGGTGTAATATGTAGAGGTGTAAACATTTAGGAACTTTATATACATATATATTTATGGGATAAAAGCTAATTAAGTTATCGATTCGAAATTTTACTAACTGATTTTGACATACTTTATCCTTAAAAAAGTTTTGTTTACCATGATTTTTTATAATATTTGATATAATGTATAATTTACAAATTAAATTACAAATTATATCAATTATTCAAAACATACTTCATTATATTAGTTATTAAAAATTTGACATCAAATATCTGTAAATAGCACTATTTCACTAAAAAAAAACAAATTTCAATATTAGGAGTACATCAATAATTTTTTCTTGTAAATTAATATAAACATCTTTTAATTTGATATAATATTTAAATCTATTTTCTTAATTTACACATTTTCATTTTATAGCTAATCAAAAAGAAGTTCGACGGGTTACGGTTCTTCATAGGTCAATATCTGACATACACGATTCTGAAGGTGTGTATATTTTTATATTACTTATTATTCTTTTTGTTTCTATTACTTATTATATCGTAAATTTTTGTATATACATAGTCCTAAATAAAAAATTGTCTATCTTGAAAGAAGATCATAAAAGTATTTATTAGGTATCAAAGTTAAAAAACTGTATATAAAATATATTATAAATTTCGTGTTTCAGTTTATTTGGAAAATATTTTTTTTTAATTTATGTTTGTTGTTGTGTTATGTTGTTTATGTTACAAATTAGTATGCATATATATGAAACAAATTTAAAATATCATTCTAGTATGTATTTTCACATAAATACTGATTACTTATGAAAATTTTTAATGGTCTTCTTAGTTCATAATATAATCGGTGTGTAAATAAGTTAGTTTTTGATTAGATTTAGTTTCGCAAATTTTTTATTTAAAATTTATAAATTTTTTATTTTTTAGTTATAACTTTCTTCCGAAACATTTTTCTGTATCTATCTTTGATATTTTGTTCAGGTATTTGGTCATTTTCAATTAAATTAGTATTTATTAGTATTTATTCAATTAAATTAGTATTAGTAATTATTCAAATAGTATTTGATTTGTGACTAAATTGAATTTGATACTTTAGATACTGTTAAATACTCTTTATAGATTTTGCTCCGTTTTAATATTCCAAATACAAAATACGATATTTTTTTATTATTTTTATGTAATAATAAGACAATAAATTTCATTTAATGGATAAAAGGGAAAACAGTACTGAATGTGAACTGATGGCATAGATAGAATATAAATAGTAATATGCAAATATCTTTCTGTTTTCTGAACAGAATCGTTTCGATACCGCATTATAGTTAAACGGATGGGATATAAATATCAGTTCGTTCAACTATCCTTCATATGTCGATGTCTTACATATCGCACTTTTATTTCTGAACTGACAATAAAAAAACATTAGTTTACTAAAAAAATGTAGAATTATATATGTTACGGGCGCAATCTGCAGAGTGTGGTGACAGAATCGGGTTTGCTCGGGCAATGTCAGTCGGAGATTTTTATACGCTTTATCCAATACTGATACATATATACCTTGTTTTAAAAAGAATGATATGACTGAGATGAATAAAACAGGAACAACTTAGTGCGACGCTGCCTACGTGAGTTTATTATTGTCCACAATGTCCATCTCAAACCTGACAAAGTTTCCAAAGAAATAATAATTTTCAGCACTGCTTTGTACGAAGCACTAAAAGCGAATTCACGGTAGATCTGTTTACAGTACGTTCTGTAAGCTCGAAAAATTATGAACTTGCGTGCTTTTGCTTTTACATTCGTCCGTAATGACAATTGTACAATGAATGCTGAGTACCGTCGGTGTTGCAGCCACGCAGACAATCAGAGCCCGCTGGGCTATCTCTTCTTAGAACCGAAGAAATCGTAATCACAAAATGTTAGGAACGATGGCTCACACACCATGCGGACGAGGACTTAATTTATGGCGCCCTTAAGTTTGACGCCTGTTTTTCCATAGTCGAAGGTGACGAAGGACAGGCGATCGCCCCGGGCGTTCGAACTTTGCCTTTTCTTATAGCTTACCTAGTGGTACGCAATGTCAATTTTGTTCATATTATTGGCCTACGTTTGCTATTCAATTATTTCTTCGAACTATACCATGCAGCGAAGCGACGTGTAATACTGACATTGCCGTCTTTGTATTGTAAAGTCGATTTTGTATCTTCTACTGATTGCACCCGTATATGTGCATATAACATAATAACGTATTTTATTTTGGACAGCATGTTTTTTTATTGACCTATCTTTTTATTCAAACTTCCTTGTTAACACTTTACTGACCGCTAGCGGTTCAACAGTTAACATATTGTTTACACTCTCCAATACCATTCTTTTCGTTCATCGCGAACGGCAAATTTTTCAAATTGGTATAGAACTGTGGGAGCTTACAAAGCAACGCAACTGACGCAACTGAGCAAGGTATCTTAGTACTAAATAACAAATTACTGCTCAAATAATGAGGAAGATTGTCGGCGACAAAAAGTTGATTAATAGGCTATCGGTCGGTAAGTGTTGGCAACAAAAAACCGATTAATCGGCTATCGGTCGGTAAAGTGTTAAAACTAATCATTAAATTTCTTGGTTCTATTTCGTTTTCCTACTTCCTTTCGTATACGTTAGGAAGTTTTTATGTACGTACATATTTACAAAATAGTAAAGTTTAAATTTTGGATAAATGGTTTAAAAAAGACGTCCTGAACAAAATTTACTTGTTCCGTGATGTAGATTACGGAAGTGATACATTTTGTTATGATATTATTTGAAATTTTTGAGTCAACTCTACAAAACATAAACAAAGCAAGACATATTTGAGTTTTTTAGAATCCAGAGGATTGAGAACCCGAAATAATTAATCGGTCATGTAATTTTCCAGATGTTGAAAATACAAATATATATTTTTTTTATACTGGTCACCTTCTAATGATACAAATACATTTTAGATAGATTCCAAAGGTACAGATGAACATTTTTGTCATTTTGTTACGTTAGCTTAGTAAATTAATTTTTTTATTTTTGTACATACATACAAGCTTTGATCAATTTCTTCAAAGTATTCAATAGTTTGAACAGTTTATATTTTGATTTTGTTATGTCTTGTTTTTAATATGTTCTATAATTATTATGAAAAAGCTTAATATGTAGACAATTAAAAACTCATGCTGAATAAAGATACTATATAGGTATATTTTTAAAATTCAATAACTAAGAATATATTTTTAATTACGTTATTACTTTATTGGGTTTGATATGTTAATGAATAAGTTTCATATATGCAATTTATTTTTACAACTATTAGTTCTATGATTATTGATATTGCATTTAGGAAAGGAAAATACCAAGGATAGACTTAACTACTTTAAAATTACATTTTTTGGAGAAATAGTTATTTTTTACATATTTCATCATGTTTTATATGTATGCAAAATTTTATAAGAATTAACATGTCTAGATTGTAACATTCCTTGCATGAACATTTGTATAGTATATTTACATAGTTGATATATTTAGATACACTAATAATATAGTATATTATAGTGGTAAGTAATAAGATAAAATAAACAAATATATAAATTGTTTTCATTTTGTGTATTTTTTATATAAATATATGTCTGTGCTTTTTTCACAGATGAAAGTACTCTAGATTCAAAGGTGCCTGTGCGTTTTAGACTTGGTCTCAATAAACAAGTACAAGATACCAGGGAGTCAAAAGTTTCACGAAAGACGTCTAAAAGACAGGGTCGCAAGGTAAACCATAAAATTAATTTGGCCGTAACAAATACAGAACATATTTTATAGTATAAAAATTATACCTTACAACATGTACATAATTCACATATTCAACATCTTTTAGAAACATAATACTTATACATAATTTTGATATTGTAACATTTCAACTGCTTAAGTTTGCAATGTGCTAGTATTTTTGAGTTTTTTGAAATTAATTGTATTGAATATTTTGAATATTATTGTTAACTATTTTCTTAAATAATTAGAAACACAAAAATTCTCGAATTAAATAAATGTATGTAGTTTAGATTTACAGTAACACATTCATCCAGAAACTTTTTTGTTATAGCATGCATAAAAAGTATTAAGGAAAACAATACAATTGAATTTGATTATGATAAATGATCTTTAATATTAGGAAATATTCTATCATTTCTAAAGATACAAATATATATGTTAATGTTTAGCATTTAAATAGTTGATTCATTTTTTTAATAATATCATTTTCACGTTATACGACGCAAAGAATGATTAATAATTTTAAATATTTATTTCATATTGCAATCCTTGTATACATGAAAATATTAAACATATTTCACTTTTAAAAAACTTGAAGTACAAAATAAATATTAATTTTTCATCAAATGTAGTACATTTTATAATATAGTGAGATATACTTAAATGCATAATCAACAAGTTTATTTATAATTCATACTCTTTTACAATTATATCTATGTTCCTCTATTTTGTTATTATATAACTATAATCTTATTATAGCGATTGTGTTGTAACTAAATGAAAGAATATTATTTTTCCCCATTATAATCTCATGACGTAAAAATAATATAATTAATATATTTGTATAAATGTTTATTATTTATATTTAAATAATTAATTTCATAGTTACAACTAGCTAAAAGTTTCCAATAGTTTCAAAAATAAAATTACTCTAAATAAATATTTTTATAAATTGAATATTTCTTTTAAATTTACAAAATATAAATATTTATACATTAGTAGCAATTATATGTATCATTAATTTTAAAACTGAATATTTTTAAGCTTAATGGATTAGATATGCTTTCAAACAAGTTTCAAAATGAATGTACAGTATTGTTGCTGCAATCAGTCCCCTTTTTATGTTTTTGTTTCATTATATAATATTTCATAATTTATTATCAGTCTATTATTTATTAAATATGATATCTTTTAAATAGAAGCATTGATATAATTTAATAAGACAACCAAATTTTGTAAATAATATGAAAAATTCGGAAGTAATACTTAATTTTTAAATAATTATTCATATTTTTTTAATTTAAAATAATTGTATGATGCATTATGACATGTATGTCAAATATATTTTATATAGCTACATATTTTATATAGCCAAAAAAGCAGGCTATGATTATACTACAAATGTTTAAAATATTCGAAATATTTATTTGTATTATAAATGTTTCATTTTGTATTAAAATGTTTTTTTAGATCTATTATTTGTTTTCTTTTGTAAACAAAGAGACATTAGGTACAGCGCTATACATATTGGAAGCGCGGATACACTAAATGTAATGGTTGCAAATGTGTATTAAAGATACATGTGTATATATGTAATTAAATAAATATCTGTTTTAATCCGCGTAATTTTTGATACACGAGTACATATGTATTAACATATTCAGATATTGTATTTCGTGTAATTATTAATGAATAATAAACAGCTCACCCCTGAATATTTAAGTGCATTTATGCGGATAATTTGTGAAAAGAATGCATGTGTGATATTTTAGGTTGCAAGTAACAATAAAAAACAACATAATGTCGCTTTCGTCCTGTATAAATGACGAAGGCAAACATAAATAGATACCTATTCTGCAACTTCAAAACTTGCTAAAAAAAAATTTAATGATATCATATGATATCGATTGTATCAGAACGATATTTTTCAAGCATGTTGAAAATATTGTTACGATAAAAGGGAACCGTCTGTTGTTATAAAATATTAATAGATTAGTTCTTTTTATACTAAAATAGACGACTATTTGACTAAACTTTGTTGAGCGAAATTATGTTCGTTTTTATTGCTATCTGCAACCTAGAATATCATATATTTGTTTTGCGAATTACTTGCGTAAATGTGCTTAAACAGTGGGGTATTTTGTTATATACATATTAATAATCATACGAAATACGATGGGACGTCTATTTTCGTCATTAATCCGTTCCTGAAAGAAAGAACGGACGAATATAAAGTTGACTTTCTTTTATAAGAATTAATGAAACAGGAAATAATCTGTTCTCAGCCTTGAATTGGGTCAATAAATGATCTTAATTGTTAAATTTAATCGTTGTACGTACTCGTACGCTCTTTCACTGCCTTTCGGCATTTAATATTATTTTAAGGTCTTTTGTTATCTTAGTTATCTTAATTTAAATGCGTTTTATGGCAATAAACTCAAATGGTTTGTTCATCACTTGCCTCCTGTTTTGATCATGTTCATTTCGTATCGTTCTTTTCATTCTTACTCTTGATGTATCGTTGGTAATCCAACACCCGATTTCAAAACAACCAATTCCGAACACCCTCCTTTCTTACAAATATTAGGACTTGAGAATTAAGAAGATGCTAGCCAGAGCTGAATGAGAAACAAGCGACTACTTGAAGAGCATAGCGCGTATTAGATTACCTTAAATAAGTTTAAGAATTGTAGGTCCAGGAAATATCTACATGCAAGGTCAAGGAAATATATTAAGAGATGTGTATTCAGAATTATATTCAGAGATGTATTCTATAAAACAGACGGCACAAGTCTAGAGCGATCATGCAGTAAAAATCTTTTGGTAAGGAACATCGGATTTTTGAACGAATATCGAAGCATTTTCTTGCCGAAAAAATATGACGAATATTGGATTTTACGAATATAGGGACGGACAAATATAAAGGTTTCACTGTATAAAATATGAATATGTTAATACACGTATATTCGTATATACGAGTTTACTCGCGTATTGAAAACTACATAGATTGAAGTACGAATATATTGATTACGATCTCTAGTATATACACAATACATACATATTATGTAGCATTGTAACCAGCTTTAAAAGTAGTTAAAGAATTACTGGTATCCCCCGTATAACAAAGTAGTTGAGTTACGAAAAGAAGTTGTTCATGTTCAAACCCATGTTATGCGAAACAAAAAACTATATTTATACTATATTTATAAAAGTACAAAGTACAATTTATAGATTTGTAGTACAAAAAATAGGGGTAGGTTCCAAAATTAACAGAAATATACAATTTTCTTTTCATAACTAAGAGAAATATATTTGTTAAAATGATCAATAATTAATCAAAAATATTACACATTAATATTATATAATCTTCATCATTGATAAACATCATTAAACAAAGGAGTTTTTTTTCTTGCAAAATTGTCTTCTGAACTTAATTAATTTATGTATGATTTCTGTTTATGTTAGTCATAAAAAATATCATCGATTGTTTATTAGAAAAGCTTCAAGTTGCTACTTTCCTATAGCGAATATCTTTCGAATGTAAAGGATTAATACTTCACGAATTAAAAAAGAATGAAAAATTTCATTATTTAAAGATTCCATATGTAAATCTGAGACAAGATACATGTTTGCTCGAAAGAAAAATATCGAATGATGGTGCTTGCACTTACAAATTTCCATTACATTCCGTTCTATAAGGCAGTTGGATTTCCCCATTTCTCGAACCGTGTTAACCAAATTCGTGTAGTATGAAAGACGGAGGATACCTGTATATAGCAGAAATCGGAAATAATTGCTAAAAGAAATTGTTAAGAAAAGTGGTAACAGATAAAGTTCAAAGTCATTTAACAAATATTGAATAAAATATTAAATTAATTTTTTTTAATAATATTTACTTATGATGAAGTTAGAAACAGTTCATGTTACAAATTTAATTGAATATTATTTCTTTTGGAAGATGATAAACGTACATATTTTTTTTTTGTTTAGGAATAGAGTAAACGCGTGTTCTCCTGACATATTTATATGAAGAGTGCATAGCTGTTCATCTTACCTCCTATTCTATTATCGCCATATGAAGATAAGATCTATTAAAAGTTTAATTGTATAAAAAATTGCACTCATGTAGAGGAGATATCTGTTTTATTTGACGTGTGACCTAACATAAAGATGAAAAGATAACATTCTTCTAGAAGACAATATCAATATTTCAAAATACTTTATGTATGATTGTATCTAATTATTTATTGTTAAGCATTATAGTAGATAGTTGATTACATGTGATTATAAATCATTTGTTGTGTTAAAGTATTTGTAAATAATTTACATCAGTCACTCATTTAATAAATAAGCATCATTAATAATCCCAAAGTCACCTTTTGTAAACCTAAGTATATTATTATTTTAAAAATTCTATATAAAAGAATCAATCAATTGTAAATAAGAATATTGTTAATAAGCGTGTGCAAGGTGAAAAATAAGTTGTATATCATGTAAATTGAGTTAATATTATTAAGGCACTGAATATATTATATAAAGTGACCTATAGCAACAGAAGAGTGATTTTATTAAAATATATTTTTTACACTACATAGTTCGAAAATAACAAACACGAATTTTTTAAGATAACTAAGAAATGCAGTGTATTTTAAAATGGCTTTTCTTCACTTGTTATTTCATACTTGAATTATAAACATATAGCGTAAATGATTATTGTATTTAAGCAGGTATAAAAGAGTGTATCTTTTTCTGCACATATTTAGTGCTTATGTGTAAAATTATGCTACTTATAGTATTATGATTCAGTTACTACGATTATACAATTTCAGAACTAAAGTATTCAGTAAGTTGCATTATTCTACATTTTCATTACAGTCTCTACTGTATTAGTAAAAAAGATCTATGTGATTCTTTTCTTGTATTTTACATGATATTAATTAAAACTCTGTTGAATAATTAGATCTTATTATTACAATTATATTTTTATGAATAGCATGTAAAATACATATTGAAAGTAAATTATTATCATGTGTTACCAATAAGCTGAGATAATAGCCAATATACTTACAAATGTAAACTTAGATTATTTCAGATATTATATTGCATAAATAAGATAGCATACTTCATAGTATCTATGAAGGTGTAAGTGTTATTTTTAACTGAATAAAAAAATGATAACTACATTTATATGAACTTTTTTTGATAGAAATTTTGATATAAAAAATATTGCGATACCTCAGAATAAATTCAGAATACACGTAGGGATACATGGATACATGTAGGTAACTTAGTTCTTGAAATCATCACATGCGTGTTATGATTTATATTTTGTTGGTCATATCATAATGATACAACTTTAAGTGTAGATTAAGAATGCAGCATAATGCTTTATTAGTCAGTCAAATTATGTTTCTTGTACTCTTCCTCTATATGCCTCTATATGCATATATTTTAAATACCAACTCCAAGAGTTGAATAGTAGACATATTATTGTTATAAATATAAAATAACTCACAAAAGACTTGCAATTGTTGAATTTATCTATCGTACAAAATGTGATACACAGCAAGACTTTTACAGTCTTATTAATAATAAGCAAATCACTTATTGTAGAATAACACAAGCAATTCTCCGAATTTATTTAAAAATCAATTATAAAATAAATATAACGCACGTTTTATTTATATAAAAATTGATTTTTAATATATTTTATTTTGCTTATATACCTTAATTTGTTTTCCTTAATTTTTACACATAATTTGGATATCTTCAACACAAGATAAATATCATACTAAATGTATATAATATCTGTGAAAATTCTTTTATCTGTATTTTATCTGTAAGTGTTATTCTATAATAAGACTGTAATTAATCTGTAAATTTAATTACTACTGTTACAATGTTTGGTTTATTTGTCTAATTTTTGTCACTATAGTAAATACAGATGGAACTGCATAAAATTTTCTTGAGTAATTTATAAGCACGCATGGCGAAAATAAAAATCATTCGTGCATTCATTTGTGTTTGGTATTCTTTTACATTACTATATGTTTATAAAATTTTACTATTATGTATTTGAATGTATTACTGTGAATCTAATTTTTTCGTCCATCTGTAATTTGCTACATAAGTTATTCTTATTATTGCGTATGACTGTACTATTTGTATAATTATGTACTTGTACTTACATTTTTTTACAAAATAACGTATAGGTTTTAGATTGTTTAGACATAACAAAATACAAACTTCAAGTATTAATATGAAGCAAGTTCAGTGATATTTAATTCATATATTATTTAATATAAATCAAAACTCTTATTTCAGAAAAGTATACAATAAAATATTTTTTACTTAATTGTCTAATTTTATTTTCTATTACCTTAAAATTTGAAAAGAAATAAAATACATATTTTATGAAATATATGGACGATTGTAATTTTTAATTAAATTAAAAAATCACAACCTACATAGAAAATTAGGAAAAATGAAATGTTTTAAGTTTTTTCTATGTATTCATAGGGAAATTATAATTTTTGAAAATGGTATCACTTAATATTAATTACATAAAGAATTTTATGTAAGAAACTTGTTTTATCATTTTTATAAAACAAATCTTGAAGAAACTTATCGTTTTTAACTTACAACATAGAATTTAACTGGAAATTTAAATAACAGAAAATTTTTAAGTTAGGTAGTCGCTGTTCATATTTCAACATTAACTAAAATGCATTGTGTATAAAATTAACTTGGTTAACTAAAACGAACTTTTTTCACTTTTGAATACAAAATGTTCTTTCCCGCTCTATAGCAATTATTTTTTGTATTAATTAAATATTTTGCTATTTGTTATTTTTCTCCTTTAAAGAAATATGTAAGTTAGTGCAAAGAAAAGGAATTTTACTGAGAAGTTGACAAATTATTATATTCCGATGTAAAAAATGATAATATTTTATAACGTAATGAAAATAATTGTTGTGAACAGTAAAATAGATGTAAAATGTAATATAAATAACATTTTAGTGTATGTTATATAATAGCAATTGTAATGCATATTTAAAAGTAATTTCGCGTAAAAAAAATAACATGATATTTTTGTGTTATTTGTATTTACTTATTGGTAAGTTGATTGTTTAACACAGTAGATGAAAAAGAATATAAAAAACGTTAATTTCACTTGTCCTTATAAATTTTGTAAGCCTTATTTTATAAAAAGAAACAGTTTGCATTTTTACATAAATTGCTTTTATTTAACACTTCTGTACAGAGCGCTAGGAAAGTAAGTGTAACGACCGTCACAGTAATTTTTCCATGCAAACGAACCTCTGTGAAGTATTATTTCTAGAGAAAACAAAAATAATTTAACAATGTACGTCCTTACTAAAAAGATCTTCATTGGAATATTAAATTTTGTTTCCTAAATTATCTCGTATTTCTGACTACTATATATACTTACTACCTTTTGTTTCGCAACAATTAATGATTCCGTTCACTCGCCAATAAATTTTACAAGATTTATTATTTCACTAAAGATTATCAGTGACTCAACATTATTATAATGACACATAAATACATACATAAATATCACTCATTAGACTTTACCGTCTTCTAAAAGAAAGTAACGTGTGTTAAAAAAACAATCGCAAGTAGGTATCCTAATAACATTTCGTAATGTTTTCATTGAAATATCTTCTTAAAACTAGTGCTTTTTGGTATAAACGAATTAATAAATCTTTTGCAGGGAGTGACGAGTAAATTGATTAATACATTAAAAAATACCTATATGAATTATGATTAAAAAAAAATTGATTTGACCTTCATATGACCTCTACGCATCAAGCTATAAAAAACTAATTATATAAAATTATTCTTTTCTTAAAAGTATATAATTTTTATCTAAAGAACATCCCGGTATAATTAACAATTCTAGCAATATTTCAGGTTTTAGCTGTTCTAAAATCGACTTTAAGAACGAAGAAATTAATTTTTTATAAAGAATTGTGTCGGATCAAATTGGAAAAAGTCGTATTTTACATTTGATTGATTTACTTTTTGGTCCATGTTTATTGCATTTTATCTAAATAAATTTGATACCTTTAATTAAGCATAAAACTATCAGAACAACATTATAATAAACCGGTGAATATGAACAATTGCTTGTTTGCCTTCTTATTCTGATTATACATTATATTAAAAACCTGTACTCTATGTTATGTCAGCGATTATAATAAGTTAAGTACGTTGAATACAACCAATAGTCGTCACGGAAAATATTTCTACGTAATGTGCGTTTAAAGTGATACTTAAAATATAGATTAAGTAAGTTGCGTCTTAAAAATGATTCCAAAATACATTGTTTAGAATATAACCAAAAAATATTTTGTCAATAAATATTTTATGAAAATTTGTGAAAAATATTTTATGATTCAAGGGATGAAATGAAATTAAAGAAGTAATAAGAGAAATGGAAAGTGCAATAAGTTTTTCTTTAAAAACATCACAAGAGCCAAATACACGAACTTTATCACCATTTTTTGTTATTTTGAGTGTAATAACTACTTTTGTATAAGCTTTTATAATATTTGCAAAAAATAGTCGTTCTTTAGAATTGATTCCAAGAAATATTCAAAAGATATCATCTATGGGTAATATGAGAAATGTATCATGTACGGTGTCAAGGGTATATCTTATACCGATATACGATCTTATAAACCGTCAGCATAGTGAACACTTAGCAGTAAGTGCTAGTATTCATATGTTCCATATTCATACATACGAGTAATAGGGGGATTAAATAAAAATGTATCTACGATTGAAGAAAGATTAAAATATTTAATTTTCGTGACAAAGATTTAGTTTAGTTTTAGTGAACAATATATTATTTAACAAATGTATAGTAATATTCTATGCCTATGATTAATTCTGACAATTATTTGTTGCACAAATGATATAAGTAAAGAAATGCTGACATTAAATGATTAAAATTACATTGTGTGACTTGTATGTATGTATATATTTATTTACATTTTATATTTTAATAATGTATACTCGAAATAGAACAAAATCACTTTTTAAAGAAAGATCGAATCTAAATTATTTTAAAACTTTTACGTATGTAATAATGCTGAATAAAGAAAAGTAAAACTTAAAAGTATATCATTTATAAATGACTTATAATTAACATGTACTAATGAGCACATAATTGATTAATAAATGATGTTTTTACCTTTGTTATATTACTTAATTGGTTCTACAATACAAATGCTTTTACAATAATACTTTCGATATCATAACTTTTTAAATTAAAGCTGCTATGTTTATACTTAAATGCAAAAAGTTTCAAATGCTTCCAGATTAGAAACATCAACTTTACTAGAAATTACTTTTTCCAGTAAATTTAAATTTAGTGAAATATAAACACACAATAATTCAGTACACTGGATGGTCTCTTAAACCCCAATGAAATACATAGATAGAAAGTGAACGAAGCGCAGACGCAACTAGGGTGTTCCAAACGGGTGGTAGTACAAAGTTTACTAGTAATCAATGGCGTGACATAGCATAGCACACTTGAAGCTACTTGAAGATCATTCGAATAGGTTGTATTGAATTTATATAAAAAATAATGTCGATGTGGATATTATACTAATATTGTGTTTCTTCATAACCAAGTAATCGAGTAATTCAAGTTACTTCTTAATGAATAATAAGAATTATATATTTTATTCAATCTAAAAAATAACAAGCTAACTTGAATGACAGTGGAATACAAATTCTCTGCTAGCTACTGCATTATTAGATTCCGTTAATAGGGCAGCCATAAAACATTTTAATCTAAAGAACTGATGGAGCAACAAAGAGTGAAACGATCGTGTGATGTAATTATAATAAAACTAAAATGACAGTGCTTGTGATATGTAATAGCCAGTTAAATGCATCGTGAACGATGGATACATCAAATTTAAGACATGTTATGATCTCCGATGAAAAATGTAAAGAAAGTATGTCAATTTCTGTGATTTGAAAAAACTCGTTTATAAAACGTCATACACGTTTTTATACAATTTTACTAACTTGTACGAATCAAAAGTTTTTATGCTTTTTAAAAGATGAAAATATTTAATGTAGAACATAAAAGTTAAAAAATATTACTTACATATTTTATCAAAGTAATTGGAAAAAGTATAGAAGGTAAAATATTTTGTTCATATTTTGCTAAACTTAGAAATTTTAAAGAATTATTTATACATTATTTATGTAGATATAATTTTAATTCATAAGTCGCAAAAATTACATAAATTCTCATTATTGTTATGTCTAACAATTAATCAGTGTTTTTCCCTAAAAATGAAGGAATTGCTTCATGTATATACATAAAAAACACTGATTTATAAAATAAATAATTCGTAAATGTTAAATTTATTAGTTCACAGAAAGAAATTTGTTAGATTTCTAGATGTAATATAATATAATCTATAAAAAGATTTAATATATTCTAATGTAAGTAGTATATCATATGAAATATGTGAGTATTATCTTTCATGTTAAGTTCTATTCATTGTCAATAGCTAAAAAGAAAAGTAACATGGATTATTATTTTTTAGATCAAATTTGGTTATAATAGCTTAAAAATATCAATTATTAACTTAGAATAAATTAATAAGTGTCATTTTTAAACAATACTTTCATTGTTTTGTGTTTCTAGATATGTTACATTTTCATTAATAAAGATTTTTTTACAGCTATATTATTTTTATTTCTAATTCCCTGAAAATATTAAATATATCATTATAAATAATTTACTATCTTAAACTAAGTGTACACTTATTTATAATTTTCTAGTAATTGTATATGTAAAGGTTTATAAATTTAAGTATTATCATTATGATGAAGTTTAATTAAATGTGATTATTAATAATAAAATTCTAAAATTTTGTGAATAATAAAGTAGTCATTTTAAATAGATACAGAAGCAGAAACAGACTCCTGTTTAAAGTTGCTTTGTTATTAACTAATTTTGTACACTACTTTGTATCTTTCAAGTACAGACGTTAGCAAATAAATTTAGGTAGTTTCACTATACATAACTATAGAAAAAAATGAGCTCACCAGTCTATGTTGGAAAAACAAAGTACCTATGTTGGAGAATATTGATATTTTAATATATAAGAGATATTTTAGTATATAGCATAATAAGTATGCTAATGTAAGATATTAAATTTCAAAGCTTAGTAAAATAGATTTTGGAATTTGTACTAATGTTTATATTACAATACTGTGTGTACTAACATTTATATTGTAGTACTCTTTTACAACAGCAGACATCATTAACATTTTCATACGTATATCACAAGTATTTCATATGAGTCAATATAAAATAATATTATACTTTTGATCTGAATGACAACAAATGTTACATGTTTCAAAGAACAAACTTAAACATGGGTAGCAGAGGAGTCGGGGATATTCCTACAATATTTCATCCCCAGCAAACTCATACCTCAAGTATTATTCTTGGTGATAATCAGCAGAACCATGGCTCTCAAAACACTGCTGGACAAATTACTCATGACAATTCTGGTAAGTTCATATTAATTGTCTATTCAATGTACTACATATATTATATTCATACTATATTTTATGCTATTCAATAGAGACACATATATTAACTCATAAAGTTTGTATTATATTATAATTTAATTTGTTAATGTTAATTTGTGTAATATCATAAGGTTAAAAAGTCAAGGAAATTTCTCTGTTATCGTCACTAAATTTAGGTCTGATGAAGAAAAACGGTAGTAACTTTGTATTGTGTTTTACTCTGTTATTTATATTTTATCCAATGATTAAAATCTTTTAACTCCTTGGTGATTGTGTCAATGTTTGTTTTAGGGTACATTTCTCTTAATACTACTTTATAATTTTTATTTCTCTTTAACTGTAATGTATAGAAATATGCGATCTTCTCTTTCAAGATTAGAACAATTTTACTATAAATTTCAGTGGTATTAGCTTGGACTCTGACATAATTATTTTTTAATTGTTTAAAATTTTAAAGTGAAGTTTTTATGTAAATATACTGATCAACATTTTGATTGAAGTTTAGTTCTTTCCGATGTAGCACTTTCTAAAAATTCGTTTGTCAATCTGACAAAGAAAGAACCTTAATCTTTTTGTAACTGCTATACTCTTTTGAAGAACTTCAATAGTCAAAGCTTTTGTATAAACTGTTATCATCAGCCGTTAAATTGATAAGATGTGTTCAGTTACCTGTGTATTAGTATATTCGTCATTTTCTCGGATTTCGCGTCGGGTTCGTCCACAAAAACTAAACTCCTTCTGCGACTACATGATTTTGCATCAGGTTTATTTGCATTCTACAACTTCCTGAAGTCGTATCAAGTTCTTTGCCGCTTACAATTGTCTTAGTGGCTCCCTAACTTCGCCTCAGGTTCATCAGTGTACCAGCTAACAGCTAACACATTTACACTCTTATTTCATAAAATACTCTTGCCGACCTCTCGCGCTTCTTGTAGCATCGGCTTGTCCGAGTACTATGGTATTATAGTAATTGTTAAGTTGAACACGTGGAATTTGGATTGATCGTTTTAGGATGCGGAAATAAAATATTTATGTAAACAAATAAATAATATACGAAAAAAAAATTAAACTAATCAAAAGCAACTAAAAATGTTTCTCGGTACAATGGCTTCTGATTTCACTTTCATGTCTTTTTTACTTTTACTTTTGCATGTTTTATCCCTACTGCTCGCTCTCTGTTTCGTACTTTTACAGCTTTCATTATATTGCGTTTTTCTAATTTGCGTCTATACTAGATATATACTACCGACTTATGTTATTCTTATGTTATGTTATTCTTGTGCAATATTGCCAATACTTTCAATTACTTTTCCCTTAATAGTAGTGATACTAATAATTTATATAACAATGGATTCGTAATTTACGAAGAAAGAAAACAAGTAAAGTAACTTGAATGTTTATGAGAATTATATTTAATTAAATAGTACCTTGTAAAAAGTTCTGCTCTGTGTCTTAAAAATATCGCGGCTTGTCGTCGAATGTTTCTTCGTGTTTATGTTTTTTTGTGTTTCTGTTATCGATAACAAGAATCGCCGTTTGTTGCCTGTTTCCATTCGAAACGGTAAAGATTAAAGAAAAATAGGAAATATGTGGCAACACGGCAAGAGAAACAGATACATATTGCTTTAGTATATACGCGTTGCTAGTCTGAAACCGAAT
This sequence comes from Bombus haemorrhoidalis, assembly GCA_014825975.1. Lineage (NCBI taxonomy): Eukaryota > Metazoa > Arthropoda > Insecta > Hymenoptera > Apidae > Bombus > Bombus haemorrhoidalis. The sequence goes on from CM026171.1 coordinate 15,883,580, forward strand.
AAAACCCAAATATTCCTGAGATTAGGTGTCTCAGTGTGAATAAAAAGTTTCTGTAAAGCACTGTTTGTTTGTTGGAAATATTTCGCGATATGTAGCAACAAGGAGCAACAAAAAATTGCTCGATATTGCTACAATGGAGACGAGATTTTGTATAATATTTACATAGTTAAATTCTCCATACAAAAAAAAGCACAACTATTATATTTATTGTTTCTTTCTATACTTTATTATAATTGTCGATAAAAAAATATATATATGTACATATATTATTTTGTGTATACATATATGTATATAAATAAATAAATAAATAAATAAATATTTATATAGGCTATTCGAAAATGATTTATCACGAACGTATAGCGTATAGCGTTATTCTATATTTCTGACACGGTAAAAATTTGAAAAAAGTAACAGCAAAATTGACCTTAACTTTGAAATTCAATTTTATATTATATCGTATTCTAATTACTATGAAGATAAAAGATTTCAAAAAAGCAATGGGTTGCAACTCAATCGTCTTTTGAAAAGAATTTCCAATTAGGGAAATGTTAAAGTTCCATTAGTTTCGGAACTCACTTTGTTTATAATATGCTTACATTTTGCAGTCAGATATAGAAAAATTATTACATGTAGATATGTCAGATCCATTATATATATATATATCTTCCTTCTGTTCTTTTTTCTCGTTATTGAAGTAGCCCTAGGCTCGCATCTCTGTATTCTGTCAAAGTTTCTCTTTAAGATTACGTATTGACTTTAGACCATCAAAAAGTTGGTGAATCGGCTGATGATGATGCTTCATCTCACATTAATCGACTAGTTCATCAAATTTTGAATGAAATGTTTGAGTCATCGGAGATAGCATGCAGACTTGTTCCTCCCTTGTGGCCTTCTCGTTTACCAATTTTGATACCAGTGGATCTTTTCCATTGGAGAGCCGTAAAAAGTTGTTTATATAATAGTCCTGGTAGATGGATTATGTACGTTGAACAATTAAAACATCGGATTGATTTTCATCGTCTAAAGTCAATGTATAATCTTGGGGAAAAATTTGACCAGAGAATATGTAATGGAGAATCTGAGATATCCATATGCGACAGTAGATTCTATTTTCCCTATATATAACTGCAAAATATAAGCATATTACAAATAATATGAGTTTGAAAACTAATGGCACTTTAACATTTCCTTTCAAGAGGGCAGTTAAGTCACGATCCATGGTAGCTTTGAAATTTTTTATCCTCATAATGAATAGAATAAGACGTAATAAAAAAATTTGACCTTGAATTGAAGATCAAGGTCAATTTTGTAGTTGTTCTTGCAGATCTTCGTCGTTCCAAAAGTGTAGAATAGCGTTATTTTTAACGTTATTTTTGGAAGAACTATCTAATTTCATGAAAACAAAATTTCGTGAGAACCAACGATTGTCATTTGAAATTAAAAAAAAATGTTTTATTCAGTCACAATATAATAAATATTATAGATAGTATAATGTAAACTTTAAAGAATTTATATCTTGCGTCATACATACTTATCATATCAAATTATAAATTCAATTTAACTATAATAAGGCTGGTTTACATGATGTTTGTTACTCGAATCGTAAGTGTTCTTAAAAAGAATTTTTGTTTAATTATAATCATTTTATATAAATGTGTAGGCTGTGAACAGCAACAAGGATGTAGCGTTAGTGGTGGCTGTGGTGATTCTGCACCGAGTTGTCGTTCTTTGGAAACAACTAGAAGCGGAATTGGCTCTGGAGGGAGTACAGATAATCAAGGGCACAACACAAGTCAAACTCAAGTTCAGCCTCATGTGACAGTACTACCAGTTATTTATCAACAAAGGCCCAACTCCTTATCCACTTGTTACACATCTTGTTGTGCCGAGTCTGCGAAAAAGGTCTATTGATTTCTAATATTTATTTGTTTGTCTGTAATAACAGAAGAAAACAGGAAACGTTGGATGTATGTATATGATTGAAGCAATCTTACTTTTTAAAAATGAACAAATCTTTTATGCTGTTCTTTTCAGTTTAAAAATAACAATATTCTATCATTTCATTTGTTTATAGCATTCTCTTACAGTGGTTAAAATCACTTTTACTATATGGTCAGAAAACTTTAGAATGAATCTTCATATAAGAGAAGTTTATTCTAACATTTTAGCTTTAGCTTATTCTTCCATAATTAATAATCATGTTAATATTATATTATATAATATTATTATTATAATATAATAATTTTATCGCGTTTTATATATTGTTAGAGTACAATTCCTTTGTTAGTTTTTGGAAACATGTTGACTGCTTATTTATTTCTTCTATCCCGACTAGATAAGCACTTTCATTCTTTTTTGTTCGTTCTCCTACATGTTACGGAATTATAAAATTTAAAAAAATTACAAAAAAATTGTTTTGATTAATTTTATACATAAATTGAACGTGGATTTTTATAGCACGTAAAATTTGAGAAATATATCTATTAATTACTTTTTAAGATGTTGGTATATTATGATTTCAGATATATTTTGGAGTGTGCGTCACAATATGTGTCACAGCAAGTTGGGTCGGTGCAACACATTGTATCAGATATTTGTATTTTTACAAATACGAAACTCCTAATTATTCATCGTTTTCTAACTCATCTATTACAGGGCGTCATCAACATGTAAGTATATCCAATCTTCAAATCTCTCTTCTTACATTTTTGAATATGGTTCATCTTAAAATAAAGTTTCTATGAAACAAATAATAAATTAATGCATTATAATAAGCCAGAATTAGATACATTAGTAATATTGAAGGATGTGTAAGAATAATCTGATAATGAATTCACGAAAACTGAGTTTCGGGACGACATGGTGCGTTTAATTTAGACATGGTTTAGGGTATTTCGAAAGTTCGTAGAGATTATACTGAGTATTCTTGAATACTCTACGAATGCTTCACAAACGCTCCGATTGTTTTAACATTAGATAAAGAGAAAGTCATGATATGCGATTTCCCGACTATTGTGTATAATAAAAATTATCTGTATGTATTATCCATGCATAAAGATAATTTAGTTTATACATATGTATGTTCGTTCGTTCGTTTCTTTAATTACTTTTATAGGATCAAAAAGGAACTTCCAGGGTAATTATCATATATATCTATATACAGGATTATCCACTAACTCGAAACCCGCACTCGCGAGGATATATGAGAATGGCAACATTGTAACATGTACGCTTATTACTACAATCAAATGTCACTCGCCACCTATGAACTGTTGCTAGAAGTATAAGTAAGTGAGAACATAGAGCGGTTTAGTAGTGACCGAAGAACTTTAAATTTGATGTCAAAATAAAAAGACGACCGCTGAGAAAGCAAGCCTCCCGTTTTTGCCGACGATTTCATGTTTCTGCGTGCTCCCGAAGCTTCGAAGCAAGTGTCACGTAAACTTGAGACTTCCATTATAAAAAAGAAGAAGATTGAGCCGTAACTCAATTACTAACTTTCTTTTATAGAACTTTATTATAATTACAATGATTTTACAGAGATAGAATGATACTGAATCAGAGAAAGGCTGAACAAGAATTGCCCGAGCTGGCTAAAGTTTCGGCTTATATAAGTTTTCGGTTGATGTGGATTAAGGTTTGTCATAGGCTCGGTGTAGGTTATGATGATAAGGTGGTGACGTGTGCAAAAGAGACCGAAGTTCGGAGGTCGATATCTTATTTCTGGTGTAGATTAAGATGTGGTTGATGTCACACAAGCATGGGCATCCGATTTTGTTCCCACATATAACTGTATTTTTTCTTAATAACTGGTATATAATAAAATAACAAAAATGAGTTCAAGGTAGTCACGTTTACAGAACGTTCTGTAGGTTCGGAAATGTTAAATTCGCGTGATTTTACTTCGACGTTTGTCCACGGTGACGATTGTACAAAGAATACTCGAGAATACCAGGTGTCGCAGTCGCAAAACGTCGGGGCTTGCTAACCAACACACCATATGGGGAGGGTTTAATTTATGGCATCCTCAAGTGTTGACATTTTTTCTTTCCATAGCCGAGAGTGACGAAGGACAGGGAGCTATCCCCGGCGTTCGCACACAGCATTTCTGTACAGAATGTATGTTGGGGTATGCTTATCTAAAATATAATTACAATGTAACTTTTCTTTTTATTTAAAATTGCATTCAACTGATAAAGTTATTAGCGAATTACAATGAAATGATATACATTCTTACAAACATCGCGGTCTTTTTTCTATCGTCAGATAATTTTCATGTTTAACGTATTAAACATTTTCTTCTATGTCGTGTTTCAAATTTGTTAACTTTTTATAAATTTCCGCCATTATCTGATTTTAGGTCATTCTGCTGTCGAATGTAAGAATAAATATCAAGGACAGAAATGAAATATAACAAAACATCTCACTGAATTCATATTTAGATTGGAGCAGTTTAAAAAAGTAGAAATTAATTAAATCCTCGTAGGAGTGCCTGAATCTGATTAGTCGGCAAATGATGGAAGTTTATGCTAGAGCCGTAAAAAGTCGTACGCATCTCTAAACGACAGACTTAATAATATGTATACCCAAAACCTAACCCGAACTTAGACCATCAAAGTTAGAACTCACACATCTCCCGTGCAGCTACTGAACCCTCTATTTTTCGGGGTTATAGCCATGTTTGGTATCATATTGATCGTACAAATCTCAACAATCCAACTAAAACAACGTTACAACGATAAAATAAAAAATATAAAAACTTTATTTTTCTTATTCCGATGATTTATAAATAATTGCGTCATCGTTGGAACAATTCACAGGGAACCTGTTCAGCGAGCAATTAGTTTCATTTCTAACGTAAACAACTTCCATTTGCCGACTAGTCCGAACCAGGCACTGCAGTACGAGAATTATTTCAATTTCTACTTTTTTAAAAATGTGAGTATACATTTGTGAGAGTAATTGTTGTGTCTCAATTGCTCTTGTTCCTTATTCTTGGATTTGATAGCAAAGCGACCTAAAATCAGGTAATAGCGGTCAATTTGTAAAAAGTGATTGTTAACAAATTTTGAAGTATGATGTAGAAGAGGTTCGTAAACATTGGCTTCTTTCGTTCTTCTTATTAAATCGTATGAACCTCATAATTTCAGCAAAATCATCCCTGCTCATTGTTTTTGAAAAAAATGCAGGTCCCCAAATTTTATTCCACAAATATGAGACATTTAAATTCTTTGCCTGATATACACCGTGGGCATATAATAGAGCAGTAAATGCATCTAGTTTTGTTGTATCTAGCTCCCTCTTAGTCCCCAATATTCTAAATGCTTCTTTTTTCGTACATTTTATTATATGATCCCTTATACGGTGATCAATGACAAGATAAAATCGTCTTTACTTATCCTTTCATTATATGCCATTTAGCATATCCCTAAATATATTATGAACTGATGTTCTGCCAGGTTTGGGACTTGCATTTATTTCTTCCCAAACTTCTATCGGGCCCAGTTTCGATACGTTGGTTCTCTGCATCAGTCTCACTTTCTGCTTTTAACGATAATTTCTTTCCTTTTTGCCCTAGACGTGAACGCTTATTTAGAATATTCAACTTTGATTCGGTTGTAAGTAGCTTTTCTTGTATTTCCATACTGTTTTCAGCTGCTGAAGTTTCTTGTTCATCGCATACTGAACAGTCTTCTTCTAAGACCGTTATTTTTCTTAATAATTTTTTTGGGAAGTCTTGACATTTATAGGGTAAATATTTATCACAGAATAATACCATGTACGGAATACAAAATTATTGTCGAATTATATATGCTTTACTTTTTCTTTTATAAAAACTTTACACAAAACGCACTGAGATGCTTTCTGTCTGAGTTTTGGAAATAACAAGTTTAGATGTCGACTGATTGACTAACAAATTGAGATGTATTCTGGTCGAAAAGATGATAGCAAGTAAGAATGTAGTCTGTGACGGCAATATTTATACGAAAATATTGATGGGTGCTTGCCGTTCTGCACCAACGCTTGCTCGAGCGTGGAATTGTCCGTTGAACATGGGAAAAACCCGCTTTTCCCGTGTTTTATCGGAATGAGGAATAATCCTAAAAAGCTTCTTGACTTTTAAAATATTTGTAATAATTGACCGTAAAAAATACTAAATTTTATGGTGATTCCTTAGGATTATTAGGCTTAAGTTGGTATGTTTTGACATCCGGTGACCATCTTGATCAAGGGATGGATTATGGTTTATGACAAGATTATGGGCGTAACAGTTGTTATTATTTATTATTACTGATTTTGTTTGTCATCTTTGACCTTGAGATAGCCTTTTATTTGTACTGATTGCATTTATTTTAAGAGTAAATAAAATATTTTATCGACTGGTTGCTCGCGGTAGACAAGACAGAATACAGTTATTTCTTAGAAAAAAAAGCAAACTAAAAGTAAATACCGCAAAATATATTGTATGCATGTTTTAGAAGAAGTCAAAAATTATGAAGCGATATGATAACGTTTAAATATGATTAAATTTGTGTAGAAATTTGAAAACGGTTAATTTGACCAGCACTGGTATGTTTAATGTTAAAGTAATATTATTGAAATGTTTGATAGATTCTTTGGATAAATAAATATTTAATATTCCAAATAAAGGCAACGATTCAGAAACCATTCTGAATAGTATTATATCTATATAATAAGTAACAAATAAATAAATAGAAAATATATATATCTATATAATAAGTATTCTAATATATGTAGAGAACAAAACTTTTATGATTTCGGATGTTTAATTACGATTTACACGAAGTAATGAGATAGAAGTATGAATCCAATCCGAGAGATCATTAGGATGTGATTAAAGTATGTGTGTATCAGATTACAGCAACATGGGGAGGGAAATTGTAAAATTTTGAAGTGGATAGGTCGATATATTTAACAATATATATTTATTAACATATACTCTATGTACGACGCACGATACAAATACGGGCAATGATTGCTTAAGATGTCGAGAAACTCGGATCAATTAATACTGTTAATTACCAACTATTGGCTCGGACAGGCGTCTAACGACTGACTTTCCGTTATGACGATGCTGCAGAGGAAAACTACAATGGGGTGTGCAGGAAAGTTTACTGTCGAGTGTCGCTACAATTTCTTAAAACTATTGTATGTGAAATAACTTCCTTTAAAAGTAGACAATGATGAACTTGTCGGTTCTTTTAGTCAATAAATACATGATCTTTAGAATCTCTGAAGGATTCACATTTTCGTTAAAAATTCAAAAAATGTTCTATTATTGCATATAAATTACTTTTTAATTACTTCTAATTTCGTTGAGAAATCGCGGTGTAACATTATTATGAATAAATAACTAACTATGAATTTCACTTTTGTAATTTTATAATTTCATCATTTAGTTGTAGAACTTCAACGATATTGATTTGTAATTTTTAATTCTTTTTGTGGAGTATTACACTATTCTTCAACAATTTTTTCATGTTAGTTTTTCTGCTGTCTCAAACTGTTGAGGTGGAGGACGTGTAGGATGTTTTGAAGCACTCGGTGTTTAATTTCAACAGTGTTTATTTACGCGTCGTTTTAGGTCGAACTACGTAACTTGACGCACGTTGAGTTCACGCGATGTTGATACTAATCGAACTGAACTAACTGACTGAACTGAACGAACTTTGAGATTTTCCACGTTTCCCTTTTTATATCTGCCGGGATCCTTGAAAGAAAAAGTTTTCTTCCGAGGTGAGGATGGAAAAACCCGTAGGCACTGTTCTTTTTTACACCCTTTAGTAAATCGTTAAGTGGTTGGAAAATGTTCGCTGCGCCCGATATGGAACGTCGGCAGAAGTTAATCATACCGAGATACCTTCGTGGTTGCTTAGCGTTCGCGGGCTTCGAAACGTTCACAAGTGTTTCCACGCGCTTGGCTAGCGGCTTTATTCCGTCGGCGCTTACCGTGTATCCTAAAAATGTGATTTCACTCTCGCCGAATTCACATTTCACACGGTTAATTACCATACCGTAATCGTTTAACCGTTCGAACAACGTACGCGAACGGTATTCGCGGTGTTGCTGCTCGTCTTCCGAGGTTATCAAGAACGATATACGAAATCTAGACCACGCGATTTCATCGACGAATTGTTGACACGTTTGTGCTGCGTTTCGAAGTCCGAACATTGTTTACAGCTTCGAACAATCGCACGGGGTCGTGATCGCCGTTTTATCGACGTCCTCGGATGCGATTGGTATCTGGTAGTAAGCGCGGACAAGATCGATCTTGGAGGAGATGTTGCGTGAAATCTCCAATGTGCAGCGGCGAGTACTTGTCGGGTACGGTGCGGGTATCCAGCGCTCGGTAGTCGTCGCAAAGTCGTAGGCCTCCGTGTTTCTTCGGAACGACATAAGAGGTGATGGCCACATCACTCCTTGCTTAAGTCGGTCGGGGGGGGAGACGTTGAGGTTTGCTACAGATGGAAGTTCTGGGCGTGGTCTTGATGTGGTGTCCCACGCTCTGTCGAATTTTTCCTCGTCCGAAAACGGGCGGATTCGCCGATGAGCGTTTTTATCGACGCTGTATCGGCCTTGGCCGGGTATCCCGTCGACGACAGGTTGGCGATCGTGTCGATGAGGCGTTTGTTTCGCGGTCCACCAGCAACCGGTAGTAACTCGAGAAGCCCATTCAAACGATGGGCGTGTTAATATTCGCTATTACAAAACTCCATTTGAAGTCCCGTCGAAGGGACAGGTTCAGGGACACCGGGATAGTACTATTAGTCGTAATGCATGTTTCGTTGGCTGCGAACAGTTTGTATTCGTCTTTGATCGCAGGCCCGCATAGTTTATTTCACGCGTAGACGCGTAGGTCGGCGCCCGTGTCCGCGAAGAAAGACACTCTCGAACTCCTGTCTGTCACGAAAATGCGGCGGGATACGAAGCCGTCGTCACACACCGCGATCATGGACAGCTGCTCGCGTTTCTCTGGTTCCAGTTACAGGGAGAATGGCACTTATTTGCACGATTACGGAAAGTTCTGTGGTAGTAGTATAGCACGGACTGCTGCTCTCTTTCTCTGGGACGCGATCTGCGGCGTATCGAACGTGATCTTGGTCGGCGACGACTGTTGAGGTTCATCGCGTTAATTTGTCTTCAGTCGAGACTGAACTTAGCTTGTCGTGCATCGTATCCGGTTCGGTTGTTCGTTGACCGCTGCCGTTCATCCTGCGTTTACCGCGGCTATTCATTCGTCTTGATTGAGGCCATATCTTGTGGATCCGGTCTGCCATTTCAATTAGGACGTCTGCACCCATTTCCTTCGCGACGTTCCATTGCGTATTTGCCGGAAGACGGCTTCTCTAGAGCGTCAGAACGAGGTCTTCCAAGGTGGGGTGTCTAGCTTCTTCAAATCCCTGTAGAACTGACACGGTGTCCTCCATTTTTTCGTCCTCGAGCAACCTCCGCACTCTTATACTGTTTAAGTCAGAGTTTTTTAATGAATTCCTTTTTCAGGTGTTCGTACCGTCCCGTCTCGGGTAGACGGGTAGAACAGTATGTCCTGGACTAGTTGTAGTCGTTCGGTAAGATTCGCGGCGGTGGTGTGGAATTTTGCCTTGTCGCTGGTAATGCGGGCAATCTCGAACTGTGATTCCAGCATCAAGAATTGCGGTATACGGAGCGATGCACTCACCGCGTTTACGCTGTTGTTCATGTTCGTCGCTTGCTTAGCCCCGTTGGTGCTAGTCTTTTCCAAGACTCTTGATTCGCGGAAACACTGTTTAAGTCGCGTTCACGTGCATCTCTTCTCACTTCTGATCACGTCGGGGTCACCAATTTGAGGTGGAGGGCGTGTAGGGTGTTATTAAAGCACTCTATGTTTAACTTCAACAATGTTTATTTAGATGACTAGTGCACGTGGTTTTAGGTCGGACTACGTAATGTGACGCACGTCGAGCTTATGCGATGTCGATACTGATCGAACCGAACTGACTGACTGAACTGAACCAAGTGATCTGAGTGATTAGAATGTTACGTCCCGTGACCTGCTACACGAAGCGGACTATGAAGTACGGGAAAGTACGGGAAATCTGATTTCTCCTCACGTATGATTCCTCCCATTAGCAATTTTCTCTCGGGGGCGGCTAGTACACTTACCAATTTTATAGCTTAGCCAATTAGCAAAGATGTCCGTTTCCTAACGAAAAATTGTCATCAACGAATCCGCTTATCTCGTGTCCTTAGATGCACCAGTTTTCTTCCGAGGCATCATCGTCACAGAAGTTTGAATTGCTTTACTTTTTTTGACTCGTCAACATCTTAATTCGCGATACATTCGCAAAATTGTCGTATTTGAAGTTGTTAGAAATAAAGTGCATATCTTAATTTGTTAACGAAGTGTTACTATCAATTCAACCATCACTATTATCCTAACCGAAATAGGAGATCGATCATTTCGTGACGTCTCTTTGCGATCGCGTCTCTCCGCAAATGGTCGAACATTGAGCTTTTCCACGTTTCCCTTTTTATATGTGTCAGGGTCTTCGGAAGAGAAAATTTTCTTCAGGATTTATTCTTCTACGACGTCCTGGCCTCGGACGTTGTTTCGCAGGCCATGCGATCAACATATGCGCTTCAACCCTGGAACTTTCTTTACGGCCATGAGCCCCTATACCGCTTTCTGCTTCCACAACTACACCTGGCCAAATCTGCCCACACATTTTCTATTATATTTAGATTTTCATTCTGTCGTCGACTGCCGAAACGTGCAGACGTATGTCTAGTGTTCAGTGAAGTTTACAATACAATAAGTGACCATCTTCCGTTTAAAGTGAATTGAAACAGAAATAAACAAAGTATTTACTAAACTTACTCGTGGAAAATCCGACACTTATAATTTTTAATCCAAAACATAGCCTCCCGACTAGTTATTTCATTTTGAATTAACTAACTCGAAGATGGCTCAAGTAATTCGATCAGGCTCTCATGAGCAAAACTATAACCGCACTACTCTACCTTCTCCGTGGCAAAAAGATAATTTGTTCCATCTTCCAAATCATACTAACAATAGCAAAACACGTAAGCTAAATATAGTTAAAAAAAATGTAAACACTAGTCGGAACGAATCGTCAACAAGCTATGTTACTACTTATAACAGATTCGTAATATTAGAAACTACAGACGATTCTATGGACATAGTTGAAACATCAACAAATCAATATACGTAAAAAGATCCTCCTTCTCTACCAATCTTCATTGATGATGTCATCGATATTCAAACAATAATAAAGTCTATCGAGAAAGATGTTAACAAAGAGAATTAAAAAAAATAATCAGGTGAAAATTTTGCCGGTTAATCCAGATGCCTATAGATAACTAACAAAGTTACTAAAAGCCCTGAACGCAAATTTCCACATATATCAATTGAAACAAGAAGAACCTTCTCGTGTTGCACTTCTCAACATCCATCACTCAGCTAACTTAGATGAATTGAAGTTTGAACCTTAAATCATGGCCTAACATTAATCAAGTAACTAGCATTAGCAATATAAAGCATAGTATCACAAAAAACCTGCTATCCTTCTTCTTTATTGATTTAAAGCAAAAGCCAAATAATAAACAAGTTTATAACATCAACTGTTTAATGAATTCTGTAGTAAAAATTGAATCACCTTTTATAAAAAAAATAGATAGTTCAATATAAAAGGTGCCAAAGGTACACACAGGACCACACACAGAAATATTGTAACCACAATTACCGCTGCGTTAAATGTGCAGATCTTCACTCTACAGATCAGTGCACTAAATCTTCAGAAACTCCTGCGAAGTGCATCCTCTGTCAAGGAGAGCATCCTGCGAACTATAAAGATTGCACAGCCTACAAGGTCTTGTACAAAAATAAGTACCCTAAATCCAGAATTAAGGACCTAACCAACCAAGTACTTATTCCACAAAAATTCAGTACTCCTCCAACTTCATCCATCAATCTATACACAGGTAGTTCAAGAAAATCAAAGCAGACTTAAAATCTATAGTGATCACAAAATAGTGTTCCCGGTTCACAAAACACGAATAAGTTCAATAGGCTTGAAAAATTAATCGTGAAACAAACAGAGCACATCAATAACTTGCTATCATTGCTTACAATTATTGTGGACAAATTAACACGCTCCGACTTAAAATGAAACCAATACGCATAGCTCTTTGGAATGCCAACGGTCTAGCTCAGCATAAATATGAACTAGAACTCTTCCTAAAGCAACAAGAAATTAACGTAATGCTTATATCTGAAACTCACTTCACCGATAAAAATTATCTGAAAATAAACGATTATAACTTTTATCATACTCAACATCTCAGTGGAAAGGCCCAAGGCGGCGCTGGAATTATCATCAAGACCAGCATAAAACACTATGAGCTTCCATCATTCCAGAAGGACTACCTCCAAGCTACAAACTTCGTGATAGAAGATTGGCATGGTCCAATCACCACGTCAGCAGTATACTGTCCTTCTAGATATTGTATTTGCAAAGAAGACTTCGATAACTTCCTCGAAGACCTGGGCAATAGATTCATAGCTGGGTGAGATTATAACGCTAAACATACGCAATGGGGCAGCAGAATTATGACAGTAAGAGGCAAAAATCTTTTGAAATGCATAAACGCCAACAGACTTAATTACCACAGTACAAACGAACCCACTTACTGGCTCACTGACACTAACAAACTACCTGATCAATTAAATTTTTGTGTAACAAAAAACATCTCGCCAAGATATGTCCAAATCAACTCTTCTGTGGAACTCTCTTCAGATCATTCACCCGTTATATCAACAATTAACTCAACAATTATTGAAAATCAACCTAATGACATTATTCATGACCAACTCACAAACTGGCAGCTCTTTAGGGAAGTCTTCAATCGTTCAACATACTTAATACCAACCTTAATACCCCTAAAAATAAATGAAGATATAGATGCAGCCACGAAATATTTAAACACCAGCACAATAATCGCGATCCTTTCTTCTACCCCTACTAAGAGTTTTGTTAATAAACATGAACCCCTATTACTTAATAGAAAAAATCGCAGAAAAACACAGACTTAGAAGAGCATGGCAAAGTCATAGAACACCTGACAACAAGCGTAAGTTGAATAACGCAACGAGAAAATTAACTACAAACCTTAAAAATTATAAAAGCGACTGTTTTCAAAAGTATCTTACTAATCTGTCTCCCACAGCTGACTCCAACTATTCACTATGGAAGGCATCCAGGAAACTCACTCATCCTCTGCAAATAATACCTCCAATTCGCTGTCCGCAAGGAGAATGAGCGTATAGCCCTATACAAAAAGCCAACTTGTTTGCAAGCCATTTAACTGATGTTTTCAAACCGTATTCCTCCACTATTGCAGCGGAAATAATTGAATATTTGTACTCACTCTTCCAGATGTCTCCTTCTATTGAGCCTTTCTTATCTCTGAATGTTAAAGAATTAATCCATCGTCTAAATCCCAGGAAAACATCACGATCTGATAAGTAATAAAGCTATTAAAGAGCTTCCCATAAAAGGGATTACATTCATCACTTCTATTTTCAATGCAATTCTTCGCCTTGAATACTATCTTAAGTCTTGGAAAATGTCATTAATTACTCTTATCTCTAAATCTGGAAAACTAATACACGAAACCAGCTCTTATCGCCTAATTAGTCCTCTGCCTTCATTGTCCAAACTATTTGAGAAGATGCTAACGAAACGGCTCCTACCACTCTCAGAGGGTTGGAAAATAACATCAATTCGGTTTTCTATGAGCAACATTCTGCGATAGAGAAAATTCATCGTTTAACTCATAAAATCAGCCAAGATTTAGAAAAGAAAAAATATTGCTCTGCGGTATTCCTGGATATTCAGCAGGCGTTCGACAAAGTGTGGCACGAAGGACTTTTGTTCAAACTAAAGAAAATCCTACCACACACCTACTATTCCATCTTAAAATCATATCTAACCAATAGGCTGTTCATGATTAAATACTTAGACGCTGTAACCGCAGCATTTCCAATAGAAGCTGGCATACCCCAAGGCAGTGTCCTCGGACCTCTGTTGTTCACCATCTACACTGCCGATTTACCAACTTTAACAGAGATAATCACAGCCACGTTTGCTGATGATACAGCTTTATTAGCATCCCACTCAGATCCGATAATTGCCTCCTCAATTCTCCAGCGAGATCTCGACTCTATGGAAAAGTGGTTTCGCAAATGGCGCTTCAAAATAAATGAAAATAAATACAGTCATATAATCTTCACGCAGCGAAAACAATCTTGCCCACGGGTGACTATAAATAATGTTCCAATTCCAAAGAAAGATTCAGTCAGATATCTGGGCGTGATTCTGGACAGAAGAATGACACGGAAACGACACATCTTAGATAAATCCAAGCAACTTAAATTAAAATTTAAAAAATTCTACTGGCTCATTGGCAGACGTTCCAACTTAAGCGTGCAGAGTAAAATAATGCTATATAAAGCTATATTAAAACCTATTTGAACCTGTGGGATTCAACTATGGAGAACAGCGAGCAATTCCAACATAGAAATTCTTCAACGATTCCAATCAAAAACTCTGAGATCCTTAATAGATGCACCTTGGTATGTTACCAACGAAACGATACATCGCGATCTTAAGATACCTGCAGTTAACGAAGAAATATTCAAATTCAGTAATAGACATAACATAAGAATTAACAACCACCAAAATCCACTAGTTACTCAATTACTTGACACGACGGATCAGATCCGCAGGCTAAAAAGACATTACCCTCTAGATTTAAACATTAGATTTAGCTAGAATCAAACGTACGATAAGCACTTATTATTCACGTTATAGTAACGTCAAAATAATTTTCTTATAATTCTCAATGAGAATTGATTGTAAAATACATCCAATTAAAAAAAAGAAAAAAAAATTCAGGTTTGGTAACCTGACAAGTGAATCCAGAGTTTTTATATTCTCTGAATAAAAATAATTTTGTACAGTCTTAGTGTAGGTGGATACAATGTCCTGCTAAAAATTCAATTTTTTTTTTGGTATGATGCGAATAGCATGTTTTTTCAATTGCTCATCAATTAAATCTATACATATTTGATTGTTTATCCGATCTGATATAGAATTTATATCTATATATGTTAATACTGTACGTACGTAAAATGTACGAGTATATTTTCTTGTATAGATCTACGAGTATTCAGCAGTAAACAAATATGTTGAATGGGTTAGCATTTTGTATCATATTATAAATTGTACCATATTATAAATACATAATTTTTGAGTAAAATATGATTAAAATGATAATTATAGTATAGAAATATTGGTTTCGTATTTATTTTCTAGCAGTTTAGGAATTATTGTAATTTTTTTCGATACGACGTTACCATGAAATTTTTATCTATATCTTTTCAGACAGCTTCATACAATGCTCCATTCTTCACAACCTGGTTTTGTACAAATTGGGAAATTCTTTACTTCCCAGTTTACTTCCTTTGCCAATCTGCAAGAATCAAATGTAATACTCCATCTGAAATAATTGCAGAGAGTTTACGAGGTTTCCGCGACAAAGGATTTACCGGTGGTCGTTTTTTGATCAGATGTAGTCTTTTTTGTGGTCTCTGGGTAGTTACAAACTATATGTATATTTATTCGCTCAGGATACTACTAGCTACCGATGTAATGGCACTTTTCGCAACCAACGTATCTTGTGTATATTTGTTATCATGGGTGATCCTTCATGAGCAATTTGTTGGAGTAAGGGTTAGTAGATGTTTTTCATAAAAACTGTCTGCAATCTGTAATTATTAATTGCCTAATAAAACTAACACCGATGAAACTAACTGATGAAATTGTTATGTGACAATTATGAATATTGCAGATAGTAGCAGTGATTTTATGCAATACTGGAATTGCACTTTTAGCGTACATGGATGGCATTACTGGAAGTCCAACTTTAGGTGGCGTCGTTCTAGCAACATCGGCAGCAGCTGGTTCGGCAGTTTACAAGGTATAAGTTAATACTAAGAGATCGATGATTTTGAACAATATCAGTTACATCTAATTTATAATTTGACAATATACATTTTAAACAAACGCACAAAATAATCCGGTGGAACATATAAGGAAGGAAATATAATGTTAAACTAGGTGCTGTTTAAGAAAGTCATAGGAGAAACAACATTTGGTCAAATGTCTTTATTCTTTTCTCTTATTGGGTTGTGTAATGCGGCGTTGTTATGGCCAATTTGTTTGGCTCTTTACTTTTCGGGAGCAGAAAGCATACACTGGGGACGATTGCCATGGACGGCATTACTTTCAGCAAGCATTTTGCACTTAGGTCAGTATCTTTACTAATTAATCTTAAACTTCTATCCAGAATACACCACCGAATCAAGATATAGGTTTCATTATATGAATTCTTCGTATCGTAATAAAATAAACTTTTTATGACCTTGCAACTTAAATATTTTTACATACTTACGATCATTTGTTTAAATTTCGCCGCTGATTGAACACTACATCTTATCTTTACAAAGCAAGATACAGTGATTATACAGGGTATATCATGCAATTGGGAAGGGTTATATCTTGTATCTCGAATTTGGTAAGAGAAAAAAGCTGTTAAGAAGAAAGTTAAATAGTATAGTAATATAGTATTAAATAGTATAAACAGTAATGCTTTATTCCCTTGGAGAATACACAATCGTTCTTATTCTATAATTCTTTATCTATACTGAAACCAACTTATCTTATGTTGTTGTACCTATATCTTATGTTATTGTAAATATATATATATTATGTTGGGCTACAGATGTAAAAAACTTTAAGGGGTGACTCTTGAAGCTACATTAAGATGAAAATCAAGAATAAAAAAATTGTGTTCTCAGTTTTGTTTCTAGATATTGATAATTAAAAATTAGCCGATATATCCCTGTGTGCGAGAAAACCTTCTTACATAACTGAAAATAGGTCAGCTTAAGCACCGGTGTGCACAGGGATATGGGTAGTAATTTACCTCGTGCAAGTCGTACAGAAAATTATGACATTTGAAGGCGTAGACCATCCTGCACGACGTTTTCTATGAAAAGTCGTAGATTAAACATTATACCCGTCTACTCATTAAAATTCATTACAGCATATCAACAGCTGTCTCATTAGTATTTCATCTAATCCTTTGCTTCCAAATATAATTAATAACTAATAGCTCATATAAACAATGTTTATACAAATTTCACACACGCACCGCGATCGTTCCGTCCGCAAAAATCATTTACGTCTTACTGATTATCCTTTATATCAAGATTTTATATGTGATTCATTTGTAAATAAGCGTAATTAATATGAGTTATTAAACGTAGCTAATGAAAATTTTGAAACACGTTTCACAGATCTGAATGTTCCAATTTCATTATTGTTAAAAATATATTTAAGAAATTTGTCATTAACTGATCTGCGATTATCATAAGAAATGTTTCACATTAACTTTGAAAATGACGATTCCGAA
Source organism: Bombus haemorrhoidalis (assembly GCA_014825975.1). Classification (NCBI taxonomy): domain Eukaryota; kingdom Metazoa; phylum Arthropoda; class Insecta; order Hymenoptera; family Apidae; genus Bombus; species Bombus haemorrhoidalis. Next base: position 15,901,139 of record CM026171.1, read on the forward strand.
GTTGTAAATGTTCGAAAATGAAATGTTAGAAAAATAAGATTCTAATAATATATTTTCTATATGTTTTAGAACCAAAGTACATGAAACATTTATAGCGATTCGTACATATTTAAAAGTGTCTGTTTGAACAGTTATTTTCAGTGCTTCATATATGAATATTATAGATGAATATAAATTATTATAAATATTAATTCTTTGTTTCACTCATAATCGATGTAGTATGATTGTCTGTACGGTTTGGCAGAACTTAAAAAGAGCTCATGTTCTATCCCGATTAAGTTATCACAAGTAATCTTATTTCGCGATCGTTTATTCAAAAATTATTATTCATACTCTTTTATATAATAATTCGAATTGGTATGTTTTCTAACATTGAGGTATTCTGGATATATCAGAAATAAGAGCTTGAGATAGATATTAAGGTTACATTTTGTTTCTATTCGATAGTTGCAAACATGCTTGGTAACTTCAGTATTGCTCTGACCTACGACCTGTTCATTACGCTAGGATTGATCACCGCTGTACCTGTATCTGCTGGTACGGTAAAAATGAGACATTAATTGAACTAATATCTATAATTACTCAATAATTGTGTAATATTATGGTGTTACAGCATTGGATGTTCTTTTATACGGAGCCCATTTCATGGGGATGAAATTGGCAGGAATGATTTTTATAGCAGTCGGCTTCTTTCTCGTGATGTTCCCAGATAATTGGCCAGATTATATAACCAGGCTGCTTCGGTATGCACTTTAAATATATTTTTTAAACGTAATTTTGTGGTATGTTTATTACTTCTAAGTGAATTTTTTTCTTAGTCTTTAGTTCTTGTAGATATTCTAAGCGTCCTATGTTTGCTACCTTCTTACATTCACGTGTGCGCACGTGTATGTGTATGTATAATATGTATACATACATACATACACGTATTTATATATTTCGTCTTTCCACTTTTGCAAGGATATTAAAATGTCATTTATCTTGTTTTGCACCATCATAGAGGCAGCGTGTAGTCTCACTGATGTAGGATATGCTTGATATATAAAAATGGCCTATATAAATATCTATCTTTCTCTTATTCACTTCTGTATTTGAATCTTTTTAAAGCATATTAAAGTTCACATGTTTCTTTCTGGGAACAGCTTTTATGACAAAAATTCAAAGGCAATCTATTTTTTAATTATGTATGTAAATATATATTTGTACATAACATGAATATTATGCATAAAATTATCACGTGTAGTGCTTCTTCGCATCACATTAACTCTACCAATAATTTAAAGATATTTAGAAATATTTATAAATAATATATTTTCTACATCGAAATTTTCTATTACGTTACATCCTTAATGAAGATCACTTCTTATTCTCTTCCTAAAAATATATCGCAACACTATACTTGCGTACATATGCGTAGGTAAATTCGAAAGATTGATTCGATTAATCGAAATGGTTATGTCGCTTAATTAAAATATGAATCGAACATTTGATAGTCCGTTCAATGGTTTTATATTTTTGCTGTGTAGATACAGATCTAAGCAAACTGTAGAATATTTTCTTTGCCATTTAGAGGTACAAAGTTTTGTGTTTCATGAATTGATAAAAATAAAAAATAGTACTCATATTATTTTACAGGATGCCGGAAATATGCAACAGGTTTAAAGTATAATTAAATGAATATTTTTTTATATTTAAGAAATATATCATGATTACATCAAACATTAAATATATTGTATTAGTCGTTATTTATGTAAGATAATATACTTATATGTAACAAATCTCAAAGTTATTCATGCAATTAAGAAAAATATGCTGCCTCGTTCACGCAGTTCTGAAATATGTAAATACGAATTATTGAAATTATATAGCATTGTAGTTAGCATTTCCAACATGTTACCATATTAATCCTATCAAAAATTATTTAGAGGGTCGTTTCATTTGTTTTCAATTCAATTAAGAATATATTAAGAATAGATTCTATTTTCAATGTGAACAATAATAAGTAATGAATAGCCACTAATACAGTAATTTAATAAAATTAAGATATACATACAACGATATATGATCTTCCAGAAAACAGTCATCTATTAGCTAGTTGCAGACTGTTTTATTAATATTATGTCGACGACTTTTCAATTCCATTGCCAAAAACACTTGAAAGTATAGACTATTTCCTTAAAGAGACGAGTAATATTTGTAAACTTATTTAATGCAGTAACTAAATATTTAATCAATGAAAGTCAATAACATGTACCAGGTCACATTTTACCAGCTATATTTTCGTACAAATCTATCTTTTTTTGTCATTACGCAATATACATTAGACTATTGAGTTTGATATGTCAAAGACAAATAACATCTACATTATATGACTCGTGAAAAATTAGCATATATAAAAGTTGTATGTGTGTGCTAATAAGAAAGACGGACGTATTTACTTGTCTTATAGAGGAGATGCTTAAACAATTTTAACGTTAATTTACTTTTATATTTTTAAATGCAATGTTGTATTTTTTATGTTCAAATTTGCAAATATATGTGCTGAATATATCTTCTAAGATTAACTACCATTTTTTAGGCATTTCTGATAATTTGTCAATGAAATGTTTTGAACAAAAGTTAGTCAGTTCTCGATCCGCTCCAAAAAAATTTTCCCCATAAAAAGTCAAGATCATCTTTTTTACAAAACGATACCATATATTTTGGCCTTCGCAGAGTTGTACCTGACGCCAAAACAAATTCAACGATTTGCTATATTAGGACCCATGAAATGATCTTGAATTCTGAAATTTAAATTTGATCACCATTAATATGGAATATTATCTTATTTCGACCAAATTACGTATTTAAATACATATATGTACATACATATATTTGATGCCTGTATTATAGAAAAATTTAACGGTTGTATAGATATATACAATGTGTTCGGTTACAGATGTAAAAAGATTGCAAAAATTGTTTATATGTGCTATTGTTTATTAATTACTTATGGAAGCAATGGTTTAAAGGAAACATTAATTCTCTTTACTTAAAAATTTCATAAGGCGGTTTTCGAAATGCTGTTATGAATTTTAACGAGTAGTTGGGTATAATGTCTAGTCTACGATTTTTCGTAAGGAGGATTTCTCGCACACAAAGATATTTCGGCTAATTTTTAATTGTCAATAACTAAAACTAAAGCTAAAACTGAAGAAACAATTTTTTTATTCTTGATCTTCATCTTATTTTGGCTTCAAGAATCGCTCTTTGAATTTGTTTACACCTCTAGCCGAACATCCGTATAGATTACACATAGCTGCGGGAAATAACATACTTGTAGTGTTCAGGAAAAATTAAATTTTTGGAAAGAATAATACCTAGATCTCTTATTGGATAAAGAGAGCTTAGAGTTAGATCATTTAGAGAATAATAAAAAACAATGTTGCATTTTTTGTAAATCTTATGATATAACATTTATTTATATTGTGGGATAATTTATTAGCTGTATATCAGTCCTTGAGCCTATATATATATATACATATATGTAGGTCTCGTCGAATTAATAGAGTAGATATAATATGGATTATCGGTACTATGGAAGATTTCTAATTCATCAGCATAAAGAAGGTATTTACAAAATTATGGACTTCAGATATATCACTTATAAATAAATTAAATAGAAATGGGATTAGATGGGAACCCTGGAAAGTACCAGAGTTAATCTTGATAATTCTAGAAAAGGAGTTATTAAATTCGTCTATTTGAATCCTAGTCCTAACGAAGCTCCTAAATCGCGGGAGTAAAAAAGGATGTTCAAGTAATTGTACCTAATTAAGTAATTGTAATTTAGTCATGAGAATTGAGCTGCTAGCGGTATTGAATGCTTTACGAAAATCGGTATAAATTGGATCGATCTATGTGCCTTTATCTACATGATCAGCCAGCTAATGATGGTACTCCACCAAATTAGTTTTAATCGGACGTTTGTTAGTGCTCATATTGTTGATTGATAATTACATTTCTACAAAAAAAAAATATAACTTATGGGTGGCCAATCTTTCCAAGATTTTAGATATGATTTTGAATGCTAATAGGTCCAAAATTTTTAACATAATTTAAGTAACATAATTTAAGTAAGATTATCATTTTTAGGTATAGATTTAAATAATACATTTAAATAATTTCCATGTCTCAGGAAAAATTCTTGAAGATAGAGATTTATTGAAAATAATCCAACGAATCCTGGACATAGTGAATTTGCTGTATTTAATAAGTAGAGAGTGGCTATCCATCAGAACCCGAGTTACAATTAGTGTCAATATCATTTATGCTATTAAATTTTGATCTTTTTTTCAGTTATTATAGATATTATCAGATTTCACATTAAGAAAATTGTGAACCAAATTGTGAACTAAATTATTACATTACTATTATGTTATATTATATTATTCGTTGAATATGATCAACTCATACATAGATAATAGGTACCTATGTATGTATATTGGAATTCCTTTGTTCCAGAATATAACTTTTTTATTTGAATTTGTAAAGTATTCGTATCTGTGACATACACAGTTATACTTTATACTATTTCCTCTCTGATACTATATTATTCAGTATTATCGTTAATTTAAATAACTAATCTACTTTTATATAAACAATAGCACCATCTCTGTGCACTCACGTTTACTACAAATTTAAAAATCCATAAAAATATATGAATATTTATTCTATATTATGAACGATTTTTCTTCATGAAACAAGATTAATCTTCATACTTTTTTTTTTTTACACGTTTACTTATTGTTCGAAGAAACAGCTGTTGATTCGAGATTATGCCATTTTCGATATCTTTTCACTTGTTTTTAACCAATTTTCAGTGTATATCCGTCAGAAACATAACAAAGCCTGTATCTTTTTCTTTAGAACTACTTCATCTTCAAATTAATGAATCAATGAAACTAGCTTGCACTTGTGAAATCCTGTATAAATATGCATATGTATTGATGCCATCAAATACTATATGCCATTAAATAGTATATTCTGAAAGGCTAAAAATTCTATATATGTACATTGTACATGTATGTTTTTTTATAGACCTATACAACTGTATTTTATTATTTCTTTCCTTACAATTAATCCCTATTTTTACTCGTGAGGATTTTCGTCAATGGAATTTTTCATTTTTTTGGCAGGATAGCGTACAGTATGTTATATGCTTGAATTATCAATTCAAAACTCAGTTAACTTGATTTTTTAAGATTTATCCAAATTAGTTCTTCATTATATTTTAAACGTACTGCTCTATATATGCAGTATTATATTTTTATTGTCTTTGTCTTTTTCTAATGAAAAGTATAGAATGCAGAAAGCCATTTACCAAAAAGAATATTAAATTTATTCCACAATATGCCAATACTCCACAATGTATCACCGTAACCATATGTGAAAAGCATCTATCGTATTTATAAACGTATCTTGATTGTCTGCATAGGAATGATGAAAAAGTTCGATTGAATTTTGCATAAAATTTTATACGAACAGTTAAGGAAAGTGCTTTGTGAACAATATTGCCTTAACGTATTTTTGATAAAATTTATTAAAAAAACATGAGCAAACATTTTACATTTGTTAAAGTTGAATATTCTGTTAAATGAAAAAAATAAGGATTAATTATTTTCATATCTGTTATAAATATATATAGAGGTTGATTCATAAATGTTTGTCGATACTCCAAAGAGTAAATCTACACATGAAAATAAATGTCTTATGAACATATGCCCTAAATACTTTAGGTTTGGTAGTACGGATGTTCAAAGAAAATGTTCGAACCTCGTATCTCAACGCATGCTGTTGCATATCTTTTAACCGTTTGAGTCCCAAGCAGCTTTCGTGTCGAAAGGTCCCAGTACATTTGAACGCTACGGACGATTGACGATATTTTGTATTTCATTGTTATCTTCTCAATAATTTTTATTGATCAAAACTTGCAATATTTATAAACTAATATTGCGCATATATAATAATATAGATGTATTTCATAAAAATAACAAATATGACGAGCGGTATTGCGCCGCTAGTTTCTCTTCGCGATCGATTAAGACAAGCGCTATCGCGCTGTTCGGGATTTTTCGATTCTGTTTTTTTAAAGACTCCTGGGACCCAAACGGTTAATAACGAGTTTCGTAGTCATTCGAAAGGATACCAGATATTCTTCGAGTAGTTTCAAATCCATTTTGTTTTTTTCCTTGTCGAACATTGTTGTACATTGCTCACTTGCGTTGAATATACAATAGATTTTAAATGGCCCCAAAAAGAAAAACCTAAGTGGATTTAGATGGTGGCTATATAATGGATCAATCTTACCCTATCCATCGGTTTGCGAAGACATTGTTAACAATTTCTTTAATTATTCGTAACTCGAAAACTAAGGACGTAGGACGTATTTTCCTGTGTTTCTACATTACTTCCTTGAAATATTGACATGCATTTATAAATCACCCTGTACATATACGAGCATATCTGTTTGTAGTATTCAAAAGAAGAAAGTGTGTAATTAATTAGAAACCGTTTCTTCCCAACTATTCCTGTATCATTCACATTTTATTTCGCATTCTCTCATTTCTTTTTCGTTCTCTCAGTTTATTACATGTCAAAATATCTTTAATATCAGATCTTTTGCTTTCTGCTTCATTTATATTTTAATTTCTCAATTATCAGAAATAACGATGATGAGAAAATAATATAAAAATATGAAAAAATAATGCAACTCCAAGTACATTTTTTACCATTACTTTTTGTTTACTTTTTATTCTACGTATAAACATATTTCTTACTAAGAAATATTGATTCTACATTCAAGCTTTTGAATCGCGCTAAAAAATCTTTGACAACTTGAGAATATGAAAAATTTGTTGTTGAGTGTATTTAAAATATGTGTATAAATTTCAGAATCTTTATATATTTTTAAAGAATTTAATTATTACAAAAGAAACTTCAATTTTACATTACGTTAAAATTGCCGACGCAGATTTCATCAATATGGTTTCCACTGATATAAATTCACCAACACCAGCCTTGGTCGATGTATGCTTTCTATCAATTACACAGTATCAATAATATATGACGATAAATAAATTAGAGGCAAGTAAATAGGATCACTCGTAAAAAGCAAGAAGGATGAACACAAATCTTTAATAAAATGAATTGGAACGAAATGGTATAATATTTATATAGAAATATAAAATGTAGATATTCTTTTATTTGTAGATGTGTAAAAAATAAAGATACAGATTTTTAATTAGTTAGTTTTGCGTTCGGTTAGGTTGTGATGAACCTAATGGAGATGGAGGACGACAGCGGGCACAGCGATGGTGACTAGGGTGGAAATGGAGGGCGAAAGGAAGAAAGGTAGAAAAGGTATGCTGTTGCATTTATGTAGATAAATAATCCAAGAGCACCGCAAAACCTGCTTTCACAAACGCAGAATTGACGGTGGTTGCTGAAACACTAGCAAAACAGAAGGGAGATGGGTGGTTAGTGTAAACGGCAAAGCAGCAACTATGGTTAATGATGGGAGCATAAAGGTGGATAAAATGGGAAGAAAGAGGAGCCTGTAATACTAAGGAACATAAAAGAGGCGATTATAGCAATTAGCTATTTTTCACCGATTACAAAGATCGATCAGTTCACCGAATATTGGAAGAAAGTGGTGGATTACATAAGGTTGTTTAAGGGAATAGGGATAAGGATTGCTGAAGGCGTTACTGCTCATACCCATATATGGGCGAGGTGACAGATGGAAATAATAAAGAAGCCAATTAGCTCAGGAGACTGGATGGATATGTCTGAATGAGGGTGAGACATCTTGGAAGACGGCCAGTGTGCGTTCTCACAGGGAAAGTTGTACCAACTAGAAGCTTGCCGATTCCAAGTCTGGTTGAGAAAGGCGGAGGAGCCAAAATCCAATCCAAACGGCTTCTACCGGCCACCCGTTATCGGCTACGAGATGCCATGCCAAAACATTAGGACCCTTAGGAGCTAATCCAAAGACACTTACAAATTAATGTAAGGTTTTATGTTACTTAATGTTGTCGGTTAATATTATTATCATCCAAATTATCGTCGGTCGAAGCTACCGTCGATCAAGATTGGTGTTGGTGAATCACGTCGGTGAAATCTTTGAAGAAACCTATGTCGAGGATTTTAATGTAATCCTTTAATTTTCATTGATATTCAATTGTAACAATATATGTTTCGACATTTCTTTTCTTATTTTATTTCAACTTTTAATGTGTAAAGTTGACTGATTGTGAGATATTTACACAGTCACAGTTCATTATTAATGTTATTTTCAATAAGAACCAAAACATTTAATCACATAAGAAATACAACAAAATTGCTTGAGCTGCTTGTTGTGTTGTGTGTGAATCAACACTTCATCACTCGCTTCCAAACAATCAGGATCCATTATATGCTGTTACAGAAATATAGTCCTCATGAGTCACAGTTCGAGGTAAGAAATTACATCGCCTTCGTTTTATGTTACTTACGTTGAAAATTCATCTGTTTATTTTATATCTCAATGTCACAAGTTTACAATTTAGTAACATAAATCATAACTGTTGCACACTATCGACAATAAGTAAAATAATAAATTAATAATACCAGATTTATTGCTAAAATAGATGTTTCATTCAATTATAGTGTATAAATATTTATCTCTTCCGAAAACATTCGTGCTCCGATTTAGACCAAAACTTTTGAAATATGTAGGTTCCACTTAGATAAAAACAATGTTTAGGAGAAGAATATTTGGCAACTCGAAGGTAAGACACCTTTTTAACATTTTTTTATTTTTCTTCTATATATCGGCCTATATATCTATGTATGCACGATGGATGATGTTTACATTGCACGTTGGTTACATTGCTTGTGGTTACTTTAGTTCGTGATTCAGGGTTAATTCGTCGATAACGAGTGTTGACAATAAGTACAAATGCGTTTCGCAAATATCTCTAAAGTGTTGCATCGCGTTAATTTATTTTCTCTTGCTAAGAAATTGAGTAATCGTTGAATAACGGTCGAGTGGCTGAAGAAACATACAATTAATTGTAAGTGAAAAATGGTGTGCAGACCATAAGAAAAAAATGATTTATGTCGAGATATGAGCAAGTTTCAATTATGTTTAGGAAAAATGGAAAAGAGTTTCAACTTATCAGACGCTAAAAATCCTCCTTTCAAACATTTTTTTTTTTGCTTACGAAGAATCTATTTTCAAAATTTCCATCGTATCGGAGCATGGACATTTTCGGAAGCTTCGGCCTTATGTCTAACTGATGGAAAAGTTATAATCATTTAACAGAAACGTTATAACTATTTGACTAAAGATATTGTAAAATTATTATTTACACCCTTTGGATTTCTGAATATTTTGAATTTAGAGCACAATCTTTAGCGTTTTCAGATGAATTTTCTTTTCTAAGTGACAAATAAAAAATATGAAAAAATGCATGCCCTGTTGCATGCCGTTTTAATCTTTATGTGTGCGCGTGTGTGTGTATATGTGTGTAAAAGCAATTATTTTTTAAGGCATTTGCTTCTTTTAACTGAAAAGCATGCCGTGCATACTTGCTTCTGTATATATAGTAAATGTTAATGTTCACACTAATCGTAATGTATCGTATATTTTATTAAACGTGTCCTTTTATAATAAAAGGTGATGTAAATAGATCAATTGCAAGTTCAATTTTTGTCTCGTGTATAACCAAAACAAAATTGTGTATCGTAAGTGCGCTGTAAATTGATACTATTCTGCAATATTTTCCGACACTATACAATTCTAATGTTCATTGTACGCCATTCAATATTTTATCATGACAATGAATATTTTAATCGACGCAGAAATTCTAAGGATATAAATTGCACTGAAAATCTATCAACGTTGCGATCATTTGTCCTATATTATACGTACAGTATCTTTTTGCCATTAATGAATGTGTGAACAATTCATACAAATATTTGTACATATTTATAATTACGTAATTGTAATGTAATTAGCGAAAATAAATCGAGTAACATTAGAAGTAAATGAAATAAGTATTAGAGAAAAGTTCGAATTTCTGCGACGACAATTAATTTCAACCCGTACAGTGGTAAATCACGAAAAAGAGCAAAGAGTTAGGTAGCTTAACGAACGCGTATAGTTTGATTTAGTGATACGTACGAGTTGAATAGAAAATAAGAAAATGCCGTTACATCAGAGAAATACCAAGGCAAAGGACAAGTGCTGTCGAAAGAAGCCGTGTACAGGTCCTTGCAGGAAATAATGAAAATACTGATGATAGCCTGGGATTAATATACGCAGTACCACGGGTGGGCAGCAACGCAGGAGTGCTTTTGCTAGAAGCCGCTGTCCTTCGATGCAACAACGGCAATATCGGCTGCGAAGCTACGGTGTGCCGTCGACTCATGGCGATGGTCAAATGTTACTACCAATGAACAGCAGTAACAGCAGTCAAGTTAACAGCAACCAGTCAAGCAGCGAACCACCGATGACAACGACCGCGAATCTGACACATCGGCATATTAACTCGTCCCAGCAGAACAACACGGCTTCCGAATCCCAACGTCGCCGAGTCCCTATTTCCATCACGACCTCAACCTTGACTCCGATTTCAACTTCCATCACAACGACTATCTCGACTTCGACCTCGACCTCAACCTCGATCACAACCTCGACCACGACGAATAGTCATCAACGTTCCCATCCTCCTGGCCTTCAGAACTAATTTCAAGGTATGGCTGAATATCAAAGCCGCGACTCGAGGTTCTGCGCTTACGTGCATACGATATATCTACTCAAAAAAGTTGCCAAACTTGTTTTCAAAGTCAATTTCATTCATTGACCTTTCTTTTTCTATTTTTTCTTTTTTCGTTTTCTCACGTACCATTACGTATAAAAAATAAGCTGAAATTACATATTGCAATTAAAAATAATTCGCAATATTCTACAAGAAAGTTACAGCACATTCAATTATTAATATTATTTCTTAAAAATTGTGTTAAAAACAAGCAGTAATTATATAACTTTCCATAATTAGTGTAATCAATAGACATCAAACTTTACACGTCACAGTACAGACAAATAATTATAAATTATGAAATGCCTGAAGTAAGAAGCGTATCAATTTTCCATTCTGTACGGTCTGCCCAATACCTGTTTAATACTAATTTAACAGAAAGTTACCCACGTACATATTTTTTATTATCTCATGAAAGAATCATTATTCTGAGAACAACGGAAATAATACATATTAATTTATGCTTAACACTCTTATTTTCAGGTTATAGGAAATTGTAAATATATGTTCTGCAAAAATTTTTCTCGCCCATTTCTAACGTAAAATATGTTGTTGTCTATGAATTTCTATAAAGACAAATTTTTAAAATGAGATAGTAGATGATGTTGACGACGTCACATCATGCTCGGTGAGATCAGTTTTTTCTTACTGAAATTATCGTGTTGATGTTATGAAAAAGTGATCGAAGATAAAGTTATGAGGTTTGATATTATGCTTGGCAAATTATTTTTGTATTCAAATCATCGATCATTTACATAGAATCATATATTTTCAGTCGTACAAATTTAGAACTAACGTAAATGTAAATTCAATAATCTGAACAATATAACCTCCAATTAGGTTATATTATCTTAACACATAGGTCGCTTTGGCAGAGAAAACAGAAGAGAATATTAACTTTCGATGTAGCAAGTCAAACTTCTATAAATTTTGCACATTTACGTAAAAACCTCAAGTTCTGATTGTAGAACAAGCAAAATAAAACAATAACTTACGTGTCTATAGGGTAATCAGAAACCAAGTGTTACGACCACCATAACGCAATTCTGCATACACCTTCGGATCGGCTGAGATTTGTTAAAAAGAATTACCGCGAGATTGAAATTGAAGATCAAATTTTTGCTTTGTTTGTGTTGTAATACTTAGAACCTAGTAGTTTAGTAGAACCACGAGTCGCAACAGTTTACTCAAAAAATAATATTAAGGTTACGTTGATTCACACATTGACATTTACAACAATACATTTACAATTCGCAGTCAGCTAGAAAGTAAATAACGTGATATATTAGTAAGGAAACTGGTAATTATCTCTTAGCATGTGAGATAGTCCACCCTAGATAGAATGAAGTAACTAACTTCATAATGTCAAATACATATTACGATAATAGTCACTGTATGAAAAGACCTTTCAAACGAAAAAAAATCGGATAGCGTTGAAGAAGACACGATTTACGAAGAACACGTAGAGGACATATACGAATATTATGTGTTTGTATTTAGGGTGGACTATTTCACGTACTAAGGAATAATTTCCTGTTTTCTCATTAATATTACGCTGTTCACTTTCTATCCAACTGCGAAATATAGACATATTGTAAATAACGTCAATGGTACCGTATCATCACCTTTCAAAAAGGCGGGTTGAGTTATGGTTTCTTAGATAAGTTTGGTTCTCATGACGAGTAGAATACGATACAAGCAAACCTCCAAATCTCCACCGATCCATGGTGGTGATTGTGAATACAATCAAGAATAAGAGATGATTAATCTGGTTTAAACATTGATGCTAAGATCGTTTCAGGGTCGTATTGCTATAACAAGACGAATTGAATAAATTAAATAACAGAAAAGTAAATAATTCTACATAAAGGAATAATAAAAGATTTTGAATCTAAGAAAAAAAATTTAATCTCGACAAGAATAATTTGACAACCATAATATTCGTCGCCCGCAAATCCTATCTTTCCCTGTTTAAAAGTTTGTTTATATTAATAAAGATCAGGGACATTTTGTGTAATCGTGCTAATATGTTTCATCTTGTATATTAAATATATCATATTCTTTTAATATGAAGTATAACGTATAAATCATTTAACTTGACAACTTCAAATTACTTGCAATCTGCTCGTTGTATTATAATAATATAATGATATTGCAGTACATGGTATACATATTTGAATATAATTAATTTTCACCTATTCAAACAGTTTTCGGGGCTTAATCGATATACCAATGTAAAATGATTTCAATAATTCTTCAATATTTTTGTATTTTTTTTTTTTGTATTGGGTGGGTAACGACCGTATTGTCGGGGCATGATTCTGAACAATTTTTTCCTTACATGTAAGTGGTGGACGGTCCTAGTTTCTCAGATATTTGCAAAAATCTATGCACTACCCGAATGAATCCTGCCTATAATTGTGCGTCCATGGCAGCATACGTCTCGGTACTGGCAACCAACTCTTATCTGTTATGTTTATATAGCTATACTGTACTATATACAGAGTGTTTAGCGACGACTGCCGAACACAGTGGTGAGCTCGTCGCTCACTCCATCAAGTCGCTGTATTTTTTTCTCATCTGCTTGTGTTTAAAAACTCAAACGTTAGACACACATACACATAAACACATCGCAGTACATGCATATATGATATAATCGGTAACTAACAATAACATTATAGGACGCAGAATTCAATGTAACAGTATCGGCAACTTTTTGCGAATACCTGCGAGAACTACGTAGTTACGATTATATGTATCATGTGTACACCAGGAAAAAGTTGTTGTTGAGGAATCATGTCCCCGATAACATATTAAGAAAATCATTGAAATCATTCTATGTTGGTATATCAGATAGTAGCTCAATTTTTTATTACCATTACCTTGTTATTTAAATTAAGAAAATGTTTATTCATTCATTGCTAATTTATGTATGTCAATATATATGTAGATATATACATGTATATACATGTAACAACATATATATGTAGATACATTAATGCATTATATACGTTAATCTTGTGCTCTGAATACTATTTTCTCCCAATAGCAGTTTCACGAAATAAGTTAAAGATACTTTTAACTTTGCGATAAATCCTGCGCAAATTCCGACGTTCAAAGCTATTGTTAGACAAACCCTATACATTTTTTGTTCTCAGAAAACCATCCACGTTTCACCTGTCACGGTATCGAGATCTGCATGGGAGAAACCTTGAATATCGTACACAGTTTTGTCGGTGGTTTCATTTATCGAATTAATATTTATTTGTTAGTATGTAGTTTGACATATTACTGACAATGTAACATGTTTTATAAGTTATGATATTTTGGCTTTCATGCATTCGTCTTTCAGTTGGCTTTGATACTTCTTTCGTGTTTGTCCGAAAACTAGAAATTTTATCGAAAAGATAAAAAATATCGCAATTTATGTGTCGAAACGTATTTCGTTTATAGGTATAATTTATATTAAGACGAGTTTATCATGCAATGAAAAGCTGTAAGTACTTTAACGTTGTCGAGTTAGATAAACATTATTTTGTGTAATATAAATTCGAATTAATTAATAATCAAAATGACTTGCTAGAATTTTATCCAATAATGATACACGTACCCTTATATGTATCTATTATACATGCCTTATACATATAGGTAGTACATATCGTTAATTTTGAAATGCTAGTTTCTGGTAGGTTGTGTTTTTATGAAAATTCTTACTTAGTATACGCAATATGCCTGGCATTTAGCAATGACTGGAAACTTCTTCCCGTAGTTAATAGATAACTTTGTTATATAGCCTCTTTTTGACCCTATTCCTTAATGTATTATTCATTTATATGTATGTAAATCATTTTATGGAATGAAGCATCGTGACTAATGTCATGCTGCTTGACGTTACGCGTAACAATTTTCTGTCTTTGATTTAGTATAATATAACATATTGTTAAGATTTGCGGACTTTTCCATAAAATGTATCGAGATATAACTGTACATATATATTCTAAAATTTCCCTATGTTGATCACTTTGAACTTTAAATTAAAGCTAAAAGGATATGATTTCACGGAAGTTTAGATTGCATGTATTATATCTAATTCATTATATACAAGTTATACCAGGAGAGGATATTAAAACTTTACCAGTTAACTCAGAGGGCAATTCTTAATAGAAAATGCCAGATAGAGATATCTTGCAAAATCAAATACAATACATTCGATGATGAATACCATCTAAAAACGTTGTTAATTCTTCGCGATTTCGGCGTGTTTTCGTAATTCGAACGTATCTCTAGGCTTTATTAATTAGCCAAACATGATTTTTATTTTCATCCTATCTTTGGAAACAAAGATCTTTCCTAAGCACAATTGTTTTTACCGTAGGGATCTGCCAAATGATATTTTACTTTTAAGAAATTAAAGAGCTTTTAAAATTTTTACAATTTTTATCGAGAAACAATGTTTAATGAAAGTAGGATGATATTGATAAACAGTATAATTAATTGATTTTCATTGTTTTCAAACATGTATCGTTCGCATGGAACCGAGCTATACTCGCAAAACGTCATTACGTGTAAGAAAAAGAACGCTTATATAAAAAAGTGAAATAATGATTATTTCTGATTTTTAGTACATGAAGACGTAATATGGTTATAAAGATATAAGAAGAATTATTTTTAATAGTTAAAATAGATTCCTTAAAATAGCTTCAGGTAAAACGAGAACAGAAATCGTATACTTAACAGCAAGTTAGGAAGAGAAAATTTGTTTAGAAATAGACAGAATACTTCATTAATTAAGGAAACTGGTAGAATTTTTTACTCTAACTATTTTTTACTCACTATCACGTTCTGAATTATCTTCAACGCATCGTGTATCGATATCGCTACTTAGAGTCTAGAAAATGATGTTATATGCAGGAACAGATAAAAAATAGAAAATAAAATTTCATTCTTAAAGAAACTAATGTTGAATTTTCATCAAATAGTACGATTTACTATATCGTAGATTTCGATAGAATTGTTTTCGGTCCTCAATTCAAATCGCTACCGTGTCGTTGCAACATTGTACATGTAATATGTTTATATCTTTTATACTTTCAATTATTGGATGCTTTTATTTTTTCATAGAATATTTCTCTGTTAGACTACTCGCTATAAAATGTCTATACCGTACAATGTGGTATTATCTGTTATATTTAGTAAAGTTCTCAAACGTACGAAAAATTGACACACGAGTAAGTTAGACTTTCGTAAGAGAGATTTACATTTAACAAGAAACTTATTTGAATACATGCTGTTGTTATTATTATAAGATACCTGTGTACATGGAGAAATAAGTAGGCTTTTACGGAAATGTTTGAAACCTTGACATACCGTTTACCGTATATTTCCTTCTCTCTTTTTCATGGAAAGAACAGTCCGCAAATTTTAAAACAGCAATCATTTAAAGCTATTTCCGTAGAAATTTTCTACAATATATTTCTATAACATATTCTTGTTACGATTAGAATCATATTTCGTGTGAAATATTTTCCTGTTAGAAAATTTCTACAATGTAGCTATTTAATGTTGAAAAGAAGAAAAGAGACATATACTTGCATGCAGATAAAAATGCTAGTACGAAAAACCTGCAGACGTCTCGAATAATCTAAGATTTAATTGCAGATGGAGTAGAAGGCACGGACACGGCGTATCAGGAGGCACGCAACGCGACGTGATCGATTATCGCACGGGTTACATAAAATCACACCTTCGTTCACCGTCGGGAAGAGTTCGGTGACTAGGTGTACTATCGCTTCAATTGCAGGTAGAATCGATTTGCCAAAGAAATAACGCATGGACTTTGAAAACGTTAATATTTTAATCGAAAAAGTCCGAAAGAATGCCGGTAATAAGAAATACGGTAAGCAATATCGGGGAGGGATCCTTCGTTGCAATAAAAACTCGTTCCAATTTTTTTTTATTGCATTTGTCTTTCAGAATACTAATAAAAGAAGTTAAAAGAATCCATTATAAATTTTCTCTTTCAATAATTCTGAAATAAGTATTCATATATTTTTATTGAAAATACTAAAGCAAATAATCTTCAGATAGGTGATTCAGTAAATATTATCCTTTTTCTTCTCAAGCTGTACGATATTCTTCATCATATTATTTAGATTGTTTGTTCTTGATCAATTAATCCGTATTATTAAGTAAAGATTATAATTATGTGTAAAAGTGAATGGATCCAAATCGACAAAAGTTCTAATTGAAGCATTGTAGTAGATCATATATTTCATATTTGATAAGTATGGAACACCTTTAGAAAATTTGTTATAAAAAGATATCGTATTTGAATTCAATAATATCTTTATCGACTTTGAATTTATTCTTAGTTATACAATTACTTCATATTTTTTTATTAAACTCCAACGTATTCATGATAAATCAGTTGATTTTAGTAAACAGTTTCGGTGCGTTTCAAACGCTAATATTGAAAAATATATTTTACATGCAACGTCGTTTCATATTTTTCATTTATTTCTATATGGACGTGTCTGTTTCCGTCAATCCTTTCACGTGGACACGATCGTTGTACACCGAATAACTGTATGTTATCAGCTACGATGTACGAATCTGTGGGAATGAACTGAAGTGAACCCCTTATTAATTCAATAATAATAACAAGCTTGAACTTTACAAGTTTGAACTTTAACAGAAACACGTGAGAATGAATATAGCACGTGTATATGTGTACATGTACGTTTTTTTGACTGAGTGTATACCTATGTGTGTTTGATCGATGATTACTTCGAATATGTAGATGTTTAAGGATGTCTGTCTCGTACGAGGGTTGAAGGATGCTGTGTCGAAAGTTGAAACGTATCTGAACCGCTCGAACGTTAGGAATGTCTCCATCTCGGCCCAACCTTTCACATTGCCGTAGCGCATCATCCTCTGGCAAGGCTGAGGTGTTATCTGAGATAATGAGAAGCATTCGGGTTTTGCGGGAATCGGGTTTTCTTGGCAACTTGTATCCTTACAATATGCTTCCAAATTACCCTTTGGAAATACCGAATTTATAACATATCCGTGGCTATCGAGTGCGAAATAAATTAAAATTCTAAAGATTTGTCTATGACCTCTCTAGATTCCAGCTCAAAAGTAGCCAGCCCCCCCCCCCCCTGTACAATCGTTCTATAAGCTTGACAAAGACCTTGCGTGGCTCTTTTGTGTGTTCCAGATAGAACAATTTCTAAATATAGAAATAAGATTTGATCGATGACATTATTTCATGTTTCTGGTAATTGAAAGATCTTTCCCTTGTAGAATACTTGAGATTTAGCGGAAAACTGACGTACGTGGTTTTAGCAGGAGTTGTCATTTCCCTCCTGAATTTTCGAAATCGTTGCAGAAAAAACGAAAGAAGGAAAAGAAATCAATTTCATGAAAATATCGATAAAGATCAAGTAATAATTTCGCTTGTGATGCTTCAATTATTGATTTCGTTAGACTTCAACGACTCTGTATGATACTAAGAAGAAGATCATACGAGTATATAAACAATTTTATTAAAATTCTTTGTAACATTTTAACGTAAAACGTTTTAAGTACATAGCACTATATTTTGGCTACGATAAATATCTCAATTATTGAAAAATAATCATTTTTGACGGCATTCGAATAATCTATTACCTATTTTATATTTATTATTCTATTACAGAATAATGAAATTATTTAAAATGAATCAATTACGTAATAAATATATCCTGTAAAGGGGAAATAGTATGTTTATGTAATACGTTAAAGGGATTGTAAGTACATTCTTTACGTGATATCGCAATAATTATACAGCAATTATATGTTAAATCTTATTAAATTTATCGTAAAGTAGGAAATTGTGCTTAATAATGCAAGTTATTTTCAGTTAGAGAAATGTAATGATAAGAAACGTTTGTGACAACACCGAATGGCTGAACAGAATTTTTATATCCAATTTTAAACGAAAAGAAATTTTATCGAAATAATTTTCTATAAAATATGACAACTACTTGTTTTACATTACAAAGTAGATTTTCTATTAAAGAAGTAAATTATGAGTTCCGTAAAAGATTATTATACAACAATATCGTTATTATAAAAAAACAATCCATTCGAAAAAATACTGAAGGCTATCAATATATAACAGAATTATAATTATAACAATTATAATATTAAAATTAAGAGTAGATTATAGGTTTGTTGATCGGAGAGCGAATAAATTTTAACTTGTATTTTAAGTAATAATGTCTTCTGTAGAAATTATTATAAATAACTACTGTTAATATGTATTAATTAAATTATTATTAATAACTACCTTAAATATATAAAATTATTTAATCGTATCGTATTATATTTTAAAGGGATAAAGTATTTTCATTAACGTCGTATATTGAACTTTGATAAGCTAATTTGATTACAATAGAATTATATTCAATTAAAGTAATATTTCATTTAATTTTCTGGCATTTAAATAAACAAAGAATATGCCATTAACCAACTAGTCAAGCGTCTAACTGATTTTCTAAATGTTGAGTGGAAAGCAAAGTTTTCTTACAATTAGTGCTATATCTGGTTATTTGAATATGTACATTATTTGCTATTGGTTTGGATTCATAGCTTTTATAAGATATAAAAATGCTTATGTGTTCGATGTAGACCATACTATAGTCTAGTCCAGATTCACATACAATTGCCGCAGAGTATCCGCCGAAAAATATACTTATACTAGTATACACGTATTTACATACAAACGTTGCATAGCGAAATCGTCTTACAGTCGCTTGGCGGATAATTTCTGTTAGTCTGGGCTAGGTTACGCGAACCTCGTAGTTACACACTCGTATATGGGATCGTCTAAATATCTGTAATGTATTATCTGTAATTAGGCATGTGTATAAAAGGTATATTAGCTTCTTAAAAGGTTTTAAATACTTTCAGAATAAAATATTTTTAGATTAAACGACGGGAACACTATTACATTTGTGTTTATATTCTTTATATGAATGTAAAATAAGGTTATGGGACTACATTAAAGAAAACATGAATTTAATTTTGTTTAAGAACATACCGATAACCTTCAAATATCTTAAAAATTGATCTAATTATTTCTCTGACATTCCCCCCCCCCTTTTGAGTAGTTTAATTTGCTCTAAATAGTTTCTTTATGTACTGATAATTAATCAATTAGAGATATTTACGTGACCCCATTGAAATGCTCTACTTGGTACATACATATAATACAGTATTTTTTGTCTTTTTTTAGCAGTATAATCGAAGAACGAAGTTACTTATGCGAAAATTGTTTGACTTGAAAGAGAAAATAATGTAGTACTTGTAAATCTTGTTAATTGGATCGGATGGAACATCGTGGATTACTCGTGTTCTTTTGCATTAAAAATATCATAGCATGAAAATTCAAATTACATTGCATTCGTGTTATACTGTACTTTAAAGTGAATTTAATGAGTTAAACTTGAACGGTACTTATTTATTATCGATTATATCATTATTAATCGACGTTCAAATAATATAATAAAAATAAAGCAACGCTGACAGGAAATATTTATAATTCTTGCAATCATTATTTAAATTTATCGTTAGATTTCTTCAAATAAAACGTTTCAAATACCGAGTTCTTAAATTATTATCAATTATGAACGATGTGAAATTAACAAGATTAATACGGAATTTATATTTTTTAGTAAATTTAATACATTTAATATGTTTGTAACTAAACTTAAACTCGTATCGTTATTTTACATTCCTAAATTTATGTAAGTAACGAATTACAAATAGTTACAAATATAGAAAAGAAAATCTGTATATGTATGAAAGTATACGAGTACATACATATATATACGTATACTTCAATTTATACGTATTGTTAGTGATTATACTGTAAAGTGGTTAAAAATCGTTTCTATTAATGTTAAGTACTCGCTTCACCCTTGCTAGAAACTGTTTAATTCTTTTATTTACGACAGAAATTTTTTGAAATGCTTTACTATTGGGGAACGACGAGTTTCGTTCTCTGTCTAAAGCTTTCCATTAACAGTATTAGTATACTGTACTATAGACAATGTTTATAAATCTACAAATACGTGATTTATATGTATACTATGTATAAAGACAATCAAATATCATAGCAATAGATAAAGTAGACAAGAAGAATTTTTCTTTGAATTATCGCATGTTATAATCATCTTACGGTCTTATATGATGTTGTTATTCTATTATACCTGTAAAGTATATATATAATATCTTGTTATCTTGACGTGATTTGTTATCCGACATAACATTTTAACAGTTTAGTCTTAATTTATTGAATAAAATAAAAAGAGCATTACCAAAGTTCTTTACCAAAGTGTTCTTATCAACAAATAGTATCGTCGATTTTTGTTTTGGACGGTAAAAGATTAGAATATTCGCTCAATTAAATTATCCGTAAGTGAATTTGTATTGTACTATAAATATATTTGGATTTTACTTCCATATAAAAATTCGTTACTACTAATAATTAGGAGTAGAGAATCACGAAAGTTTGCATGATTTTGTTTAGCATCAGCGTAATATGTGCGCATTAAACAAACTATACATAATAAATATATACATATATATGTAAATTGATAATATACAATGAATGTCAGATGACTGCAAATACATATTTGTAGTAACAATACACTTATCACCTGCAATTTATTAGGTACATACGAGCATATGTCGCAATTATAAATATATTAATATCCATTTTCTCTTCGTTACGTTTAAGTTGTATAAGTAAAATCCACAAACCCGAAGAATCGTCAAACCTTTATAGCAAATGAAGTTGTACATGAAACTAATTGGTATTTTTAGGTATTATCATATAACCACATCCCTCCACCCTGAAATACATAATTAGATGCAAACATAGTTGTAATATCATATTCGTTCGTAATTTGACGAAGTTTAAATAACTTAAATTCTTTCGAACTCGAATGTAAACATAAGTTCATTCAGAAAAGACTTTTATCCCTTGCTACTACTTTACGTGTTATAAATTCATGAGTACGTATGTTTGCAAAAATACCTATATAATAATGCTTAAAGTAATAGATAAGAGCATATATGTATTCTGTGTTATAATATCAATACATGTACCTACAAGTATATGTATATCTTGTAAAATATCTTCTACGTATTTAAAATAACTAACATAGATATCATTTGAAATTCAGCAATTTCACTATTTGTAGGTAAGAATGTATTATTTGTGCAACTGTTCGTAATCAAACTATGCAAATTTATCATCGATCTTTGTACATGTATTTATTAATAAGCGTTATTTTCTTTGGTAGGAAGAATTATGTATTTCTGTAATGAGATTATTGAAGAATTTGATACATATATATATATATATGTACAAGACATATGTATAAGACATGTATGTGTACAAATGTCTAGGGAATTGTTATCATCGTAACTCGTTTATTTCCATATGGAATCGACTGTACTATACATATAGCTCAAGTAGAATACTTTTTAACTTGTGACGCATGTGGTCAATTATATACATACAAATCATGAACTAAACTTTGTATCTATATAAAGAAATATATATATATATATAATTGTCCTTAGAGTATATATTACGTATGTGTATGTAAATACGTCATAGTGTTAGTTGGGTTGAAACTAATATTTAAAGAAATATCACATATGTCAATGCCAGTAAAAACATTTCATTTATTTGAGAACATAGTGATATACGTATATTAACATTTAATTTTAGAAACGTATTAGCATTTCATATATGTAGAACCGTTATAAAATAATTGCATCTTATTGCTTATATGTTAAGCTATTTATTGCTTTTGCGAATTGGATGAATCGGATGATCCATATCAGACAAATCAGGTGGATTCTTCTCGAAGTTACTAATTTCTCGCATACCTTCTGCAGCGATTTCCCATAATTCCGGATGTTTCTGTTTAAAATTATTATACCATTTTTCTATGTAAGTCCACGAATTTAATTTGAAATCGATCGCTTCTAGACACATAGTTGCAGTAACTAAGGGGAAATCGGCGATGGTCAGCGTATCTGTTAAGTAAATGTAATAATTAAACCATTGTACTTTAATAATACAGGCGATACGAAGTGAAAAATATAGAATTATCTCTTTTTGTAAACTATATCGGTATTATTAAAGAATATTTAGGTTATTTTCACATTAAAAAAAAATAAATCTTACAAATGAACTAAATTTTTGTATAACTTAATAATCTAGTTAAGTTTCTATAACTGTTACAATAACGTTTATGGAAAGTGTTCGTATTAAAATCATGATACTTACTACCCGCAACGTATTCTGTATGTTCACGTTGTAAATATGTATCAAAAACATTTAATGCCATCGTCATTTTCTTCAGACCCAGAGATGTTCTTTCATAATCAAAGAATAGAGGAATCAACTATACAAAAATATTTTAATACAAAGTAAAGATTTGTTCAAACATGTTGCAAAATATTTGCATACAACGGATCATGAAACTATAATACTTGAGCATTTATCATAGGAAACTTTTATCATAATGACTAACTGTATACTCTATTTGTTCCATATGAACCATAGAAAAAAGATAAGTTTCAAATGAAAAGTAAGTATGAAAAAAAGCATTGAGTGAGGTAAGTAATGTTTAAATGTTTTCATATGCATTAATATCTATACCTTGTGTATAATATAAATATGTATTTATACGCTAGCAAATGATTGGCAAGAAACTAAATACCGTATGTATCATTTAAAAGTATTGTAATAAAACTATATATTCGTTCTAAAATGGTTATTTAAGTATATACTTTATACAATTAAATCATCATTATTAAAGTTAAAAAATGCAGTAGATGATATCACTAATTATAAGTGCTAGATATGAGTAATCGATAATAATCAGTAATTAGTAATGGTAGTACAATCAGTATTGCAAAGTATTTGGAAGTAGTCACATGTGAAATTATTTGGCCTCGTGTAATTATTCAAAATTGATAATGCTTGAGTATCTAAAATTAATACACCATTACGAAGATTGCAAACATTATTAGTTCACGACGTACAATTAGATTTATAATATTTTCAAAATCTTATTTTTTAAATGTTTGCATCTTTTTACAGCTTATTCACTGCTACGTTCTATTTAGTCGCCGATTAAAGCTGTTCGAAAGCAAAAATATGAAATGATTTATTCAAATCTTACTCGATTCCAATATTGACAATTGACTGACGGATATGAAATTCATCGGTTGACAAAATGGTGATTCTTCGGTTGACAAATGATGACTCTTCGATAGGCAAAACGATAACTGACTCTTCGATAGACGAATGTTAATTGATTCGCTCGATAACCGAACGGTAATTATTCCCATATTGACTTCTCTGAGTCGCTGCATTTATATCCGTCGGAGATGAAAAAACGTCGGAGACTCTCCTTTGAAAATGTTTGGGAATATCCCCAACGTTTGTTCAACTGCTGACTTTATTTAAATTGTCTTAATATCGTTATAAAGACATAATATAAAAACATAGATGAGTTTTCGCAAGATATAGCGCTTTTAGCGGCTTTAACTGCCTTTCGCTTCAAATACTGTAAACACGGTTTCGAATAAACGTTTTAAATTACCTCGGTTTAGGAGAACTTATCAATTTTACTTTCGCGCTACGGATCGCACGGGTCGCGGGGCGTGACATTGACAACAACATATTAGAATTGTTAGCGTTATATGTGTACATTAAATTGTGTTTATTATTTACTCACCACGTATTCACAAATACTACGGTAATACATAGCCAAATTAAAGCACAATCGATGATTAACTATTGCACGACTCTCTGGATCCTTCGGGTATAGTTTCCCAACTGTGTCGTACTTGTCGCCAAGATATTGTAGAATAGCATTACTGGCATACACATTAAAACAGAAAGAAATCCATTGCATTTAAGATAAAACGTAATTTTTATTACCATGTTCATGTCGACATAATATATATATATAGAATTTGTAAGATTGTAATTTGGTTTAATTTAATTTATGAATTAATGCGTTATGTCATTTTAATATTTAGTAATCAGATCAATATTTAATAATATTATTTTCATCAAAAATTTCATAAAAACTACCTTTTCATAGTAGATTCATCAAAGTTTTTCTCTTTACTAAAGTAAGTGCTTTAAGTAAATTTGTACCTTTCTCCCATTATGAGACCGTCGTCGACTAACACAGGTATTTCTTTTTGTGGATTTAACTATAAAAATGATTATACGTATGTAGTATAAAATAGATATATTATTAATGTTGAAAATAATGTTGAAAATAAGTATCAAATTTAATTATATTAAGTAATAGGATGTCATTAATATAAGCATACTTGTGCATATTCGTTTGTCATGTGATCTCCCTTGCCAAAGTCCATCTCGATTAATTCATATTGGATATTTAAAGCTTTTAAAGCTTGGCGACAGGCAAGAGATGGTGGTCCATCGGAAACGCTATACAGTTTCATTATTGACCTGAAACACAAGGTATTTACTTTACAATAAATATACAGGCAAATGTTTTGTATAATAATTTATTTTTATATTAATGATATATTTATTCGCACATATAAATATATTTATTGCTTTTGGAATAAATAAATAGATAATTATTATAAAGAATGTTGGTAATTATTGGGAATAGGACGATATCATCATAGGACTTCAATGACCTTGAAACATGTTATTAAGCTCAACGTTCTAAATAACTTTTTTCTGTACAATTTCATACGTAATTCATACATATTGAATGATATTTGTATATTTATAATATCATTTTATTATTATGTATTTATGTTTCATCAGTTTTGTATTTCGGTGAATAAATAATACTAAAATAATATAAAATTGGATCACAATATCAATAAATAACTCGGAATAACTAACATTTATTGAAACTCTTATTAAAGAGTGACTACAGGTATATTTTCCTAACATTTCTATAATTATATATATTTTTTATATTGGATATTCCATATTGATGTATCACATCCACTATCTGCAATTCCTTTGATTATATTTATATGCAAAAATAAGAGATGTAAATAATATGAAACGCTGCAAGTTTCACAAAAATAATACTCACTGCAAGAAGACCTGCAGAAGATATTTGCAATATCTGAGAATATAAACAGCCGTAGCGTTTACGACATATCTCGAATCATACTGACATTTCATGAAACAGATTACTCTACCTTTCACTTTTGCTCAAGATTTTAATGTATGTATGTACGTGTCTCGTTCGGTGACACTTTGCGTAGCCTGGAATCTATTACTCGCTACGTCAATATAATTACTTGGACCGTAATAATCATAAGGAACTGTCGTAAAACTAAGCATTTCGATTTGAACGTTAAGACTATTAAGTGGTATAAAACACCTTCGAGTCAAAATGTTCTTTATGGTTATTGCTCCATCAGGTAAAAAAAAAATATATATATATATAAACATATATATAAAAACATATATATAAAAACATATATATATATATATGTGTGTGTATACGCAACGAGCGTAATCATATTGTCTAGAATTGTTGTTGGAATAAAAAGTGCATTCTAACCTGTTACGTTATAACCTTATAAGTACATTATAACCTGTCAGCGTTATAATTAATTCAATCACGTCTATTATCCTAAACGAAATAGGGGATCGATCAGTTTCGTGGCGTCGATTGTGTATCGTAACAGGAATTTGCGACTCCCATTGACGTGCTGCTTGAGATCGCGTCTCTCCGCGAACGGTCGATAAAACAGTATGTATGCATAAAGTAGTGTTAAATTTAATATATGTAGATATGCTGATACTTCGAGCGGTCAATAAAAATATATTTAAATTTTTCATGTGCAATAACGTATAATAATTATAATTTTTGCCTAGCGTATTGTACTCATCCGATGTTAATTGATATGCGTAAAAATTCGTGATGTTTTACTATTTTGTTCATATTTTCAATATAATATTAAATCATGCGTATCAAAATTATTTATACTACTATGATTATTACATGCTATAACTACATGTTACACTACTTTTATATTAATTAATATGTAAATTGTAAATTGTAAAATATAGATAGATACATTTTGTTGCAATATAAAAACTAGCATGGAACTGAATAGCTTCTTGTCTATACCAGTACGGAAGTGTAGTACCACAATCATGATATAAACAGTTCTCGATACTCATATACCGGAGTTCAGGGAGAATCATCCGAAAATTGAGTCGTGACCAGTTGTGAAATATCAATATGCAAGATACGAAGGTTCACTTTCTGCGCATGCGTAACGCGCTATGAGCGTCTCAGACAGAGATAGAGACACTCTGTTCAGCTCTGTTTGTCTCACAAAAACACGGATTTTCTTGATCTTCCATATTGACGTTTTTAACTAACGACTAACGACTAGATATAACTCAATTCTATAGACGGTCTTCCCTACCGAGTGTCAAGACTTATTTATACGATCATCATGTTACAATTTGTTCTCTGACAACAGATGGTCCAATTATATGGCTCAATTGCTTGGTGTTCAAATGCTTTCAATAGATCTCGGCATTGAGAATAGTATTCCACGACTATATTTTTCACATATAAGTTGCAAGTGAACCGTACGTATATGTGTTTTTTGACTCCTATCATATGTTGTCAAAAGAAAAAATATACGTGATTGTCTCGCAGAGTACAGAATTTTATTACATGGGAATAACAAGCAGATCATTTGGAAACTTATTTACTTCTTTAAACATTTGAAATTCGTGGGGAAAATGCTACGAATGCCCTTTATCGAAACAGAATAAAAATATCTGGCGACGTGAAGTATCGCAAAAAATTAATTACATGAGAAGTTTGTAAAGCTGCTATCGACGTTTTTTTTATAGATATACGAAATATCCAGAAATTACATTAAAATATTGATTTACTTACAAAATGAACAAGGACCAACCTTTTTGTTCAATCAGAGGTAGAAGTGGCTGGTGTCTAAATTCGTCCAAAATTGCCTCTCAACTTGTAATATTTGCTCACAAATGATTACTAATTCGGTATGAAATAAATTTTTGCACTGAAAATTTTTCGATGTTAGACACTACAAAAATTTTAAATGTCTCTTCAGCTACGAAAACTCCATACAAAACTGAAAGAGTTAAAAAAATATAATTTAGAGAACATAGATGAAATCAGTGCTTAGAGGAATTTTTTAATTTTAACTTATCATTGACCATCGAATAGCTATTACGTCGACCGACGCTCTACCTAGACCAGGCTACATACCGCGGACAAGATGGTAACCTGACGACCGCATACCCAAAGACTCGATCACATAGGCAAAGCTAAATTTTTCTCAGCGCTAAACCTCTCGTCAGTGTTTCACCAAACACCTATGGAACAAAAATCTAAAAAATATACTACATTCTCAACGTCACAAGCTCGCTCCTACTATAATCGCATGCCCTTCGGACTCAAAAACACACCGGCAACGTCCCAACGCATGATGGATACCGTGCTACGGGGATCAATAGGAAATAACTGTTTTGTATACCTAGATGACATCGTAATATTCGGAAGCTCCATCCAAGAACATAACCGAAATCTTGTTATTGTATTAGACGGATTACGAAATTTAGGATTAAAAATACAACCGGACAAATGCGAATTTTTGAAACCAGAGTTGGAATACATAGGTCATGTAACAACAAAGGAAGGAGTCAAATCTAATTCCAAAAAGATTTAGGCTGTGAAAGATTTTAAAATACCAAGAACCGCGACACACATAAAATCATTCTTAAGACTCGTTGGGTACTGTAGAAAATTTATACGTGACTTTCCTAAAATCGCGAAACCACTGATAAGTCTCACAAAGAAAGACACTCCATTCCACTCAATTCCAACAACAGCTTGCATTTGACACACTAAAAGAAAAACTCTGTGAAGCTCCTGTACTACAATACCCGGACTGTGAAGAAACATTTACATTAACAACAGACGTAAGTAACGAAGGATTAAGAGCAATACTCTCCTAAGACGGACGTCCATGCTGTTACATATCCCGAACTTTGAACCCTCCCGAGAAAAACTATTCCACAAAAAAGAGTTACTAGCAATTGTATGGTCAATCGAAAGACTAAGGCAATACCTACTTGGTAGAAAATTTAAGATTCAAAGTGATTATCAAGCTTTGAGATCCTTGAAGCTTGAGATCGTAGTATCTGATCTAAAGATCCCAGACAGTTATGACGAATATATCGACTGGTAAACTAATGTCACCCCAGCTCTAATAATTCAAAAACCTAACAACCACACTTTAAATAAATTACAAAAACCGAACTAGGAGACTTTAACGAACAATACTGGTTATATCAATTAATTAAACACTTTACCAACCGCCAAGCTGAATGTTTACAAATAGGAATGAACGATAATAGCTTCAGCACGTTAGGAAAGGTAAACGTTCAACTCGTGCTAAGATTCCTAACAACAAAGTTCCCTTAAATTAAATTAATATTTGGACAAATTCCGCCAGTAGATTACGATAACGAACAAAAACAGACGATACTATGCAAAAACTATAACGAAATAGTACGACACTTGGGTATACATCGCACCAAGGATAAACCTAGATCAAGATGTCATAGAATTTATACAAAACTGCGAAACTTGTCAACGAGAGAAACTAAACCGTATCAGAGCGAAAGAGTAACCCATGATAACTGACATACCCATAAACCCTAATGATAAAATCGCAATGGACATACTCGGATCTCTCACAAAAACCAAACGAGGTAAATAATTTATCCTGTCTATCCAAGACCAACTGACCAAATACCTCGTTCTCATATTTCTAAAGGATCAAACAGCCAACCGGATCATTAACGAACTTTTGGATCACTATGTATACATAAATTCTGCACCTAAAAGTATCCTCATGGATATGGGATGAAATTTCGTATGTACACTGATGGATTTGAAAAACCTTTCATGATCCAACACATAAAAACTACCTCCTTCCACCCACAATCTAACGAATCCCTTGAACGAACACAAGCTATAGTAAATGATCTTATTCGAACTTGTACGACCGACAAAACGATTCGAACAAAAATTTTAAACTAGTATGTATGGGATATAATATTTCAGTGCACGAAACGACCGGATATATCCCATTTGAACTAACATTTGGACGACAAGCTAACATGTCATCCTCAATATCAACCAATCCCAGCCTAGCTAAAGAACAATTATTTAACCTCTGGAAAAATCGACATAACGCCTATATAATCAAAGCAAGACGAACCACCGAATCAAACAGAAAGCGATATCAGAGAGATCAGATACAAAAAATAACGATCACAAAACATAACCAACAAACTGTACCACGAATAGTTAGGATCCAGCAGAAATCCTTTCATCTAAAACCTTCTCAGAAAGAAGACCATAACATTGATAATTCTGTAAAGGGATCATACAAGTTAGACGACCCACCAGAGCCATACGCTTTATGGAGGTAAGGAGAAGCTAAAAAGGGGGAATGTCACACGCTCAGAAACGGTAATAGGGTAGACGAAACATCCTGCATACTACAGCCATCGAAACAATAAGCGGATAGTAACAGAATAGCCGCGTCATTCTGTTGGATTCGTACAATAAATGTTACTATCATATCTAAAGTCCAAATTTGTTACCTTACTTGTGAAACGTTCGAACTACAACGCGAGATCACCGGTGATCTGTTAATTTCGTGATTTCTTGTGTTTCCTACGTGACACCGTCGAGCTTCTCGATGTGTCAAAGGAATGACACTCCTCTTCGTAGTGGTGACGAGTACACGAGTATGCAATTATGTAAAGGATCTTCTTTTACAATTATCGAATGTTTCTTGAATTCGATAAATAGAAACACGATATAACGATTTTGAGTCTAACAATTACGATTTAAAGCTCAGGAATCCATTGTACTTGTTCAAAAATTATACATTCTTAAAGTTTGGTATTTTTTATTAGATTATTCGGCTTATTCCGCATGACTTTTTTTCTTTTATGCGTTGCTCGTCTTTGTTGATACTACGAGCGTAACTTGATTGTATCCAGTAGTTTTATGGAAATAGAAAAGTACAACTAATATTGATTTGGCCACGTATATAACCTTTATTCGAAATGTTATGTGACAAGTCGATTTATATATTGATAGTGAGGCGATGTTCCGTTATTCTGAACACAATATGTGTTTAAATAAATGATCAAATTTACCCTTTTAAATGACTATCACGTTAAAGTAAGTTATACAGTAGGTTAGAAGTACCAAACTGTAAAAAACCAAAGCTTTTGAACCAATGGATTCCTATATTAGAAAGATAAAATATGTCGTCCCTATTTTTCTCTATTCATATAAATACTATCAGAAAATGCCAAAAGAGCATTTATAACATTTTGCAATAAATGATCTCATATGAAAGGTCGTTCAATTCGTTTCAACGAGCATCGTCGTACTAATGAAAAGGAATATTTGATTCCATACGACGATGAAAAAATATTCCTGCCAGTACAATTGACATGTCAAATGCCAAGGATTAATGTTAAATCTAAATGATATGTGAAAAAATTAATCCATAATTGTTTGAAAGGGAATATTCTCTTTTCTTCTCTAAAAAAAAATATATAGTAAACAATCAATTTCTTTTTCTTAGACAACTTACAATTACTTTCATTATTGCGTGACTTTGTTATTCTCATATTTGTCTATTTGTCGGATAGAAAAGTAGATATGAAGTTTTTAGTAGAACCGTACAATTAAATCGATTCTTGTAGCATGGAACTCAATAGGTTTTTGTCTATGCCAGTGAGCAACTAAACAGGGCAGATCCCTAGCTTTAAATTTAAATATATAGATTCGTTTGCACAATGTTCAAAACAAACAACAAGAGCAGCTTTAAGATGTAAACCGACTTGAAAACTAGAAACCGGATTAGGATCCATAAAAACTTGAAATCTAAAAATTAAATTAAATCTTAGTTTAATAATAATTCTATATGGGCCACTGCCTTATATATATATATATATATATATAATCATATATATCAAAATTTTCGACTTTCATTGTCTTGAAAATCAAAACTAATTGCTTATGATTATGAATTATAATATTATAATAATAATAATTACGATTAAGAGTTAAACAAAAAGGACAAGAGAATAAAATGAAATATATGCCATATAGAATTAACTACTACATTGTATATATATTCTACAATACCTGTATATAGCGATTCTGAAATGTGATAAAAATATGTTTAGAATTGTGGCCCCAATAGCATATACAAAAAACATCAAAATAGGTGATATGGGCGAACTTCTAAATAATTACCATAAATTTTACTTAGTAATGGAAGTAAGATGGATGAAAATCGTAAAATTAGTCATGACGTCAAATCTCGTCTGTAGTTAATTTGTTTTTCTGTTTTTGTCGTTTCTGTAAATGAATACGCATGCAAACTGGATACATTATCGTCAGAAATATTATTCGCAGCCTATCAACTATTGAAATTACTATTAAAATGAAATTTAAGTTTTATTACAACAAAAAAAATTATTGCGAGAAAAGTAAACTTAATGTTATATCTAAAAAGCTATTGTATATGAAGAATATATTAAAATTATTGCATCATTTTACTGATTCACTACCGTTTGAAAGGAAAGATTTTCTTTTCTTCGTTAAAAAGATATAATAAATAATTTATTTCTCTTTCAAAGGCAACTTAGTTTAATTATTTCGCGATTTTATTATTCTCATATTCGTTTATATCGAGTAAAAAAGATTTCCATAGAACCGTATGATGAAACAGGCTCTGATGACGTGAACCACAGCGTCACAGCATACCACGTTTGTGGTGGAACTAAATAGGTTCTTGTACATGCCAGCGTGAAATCAAATAGAACAGATTCCTAACTTTATAAGTTTTCCTATATTTTAGCGTAGAATACCATCAGTACTTGGTTACTAGGGCCAATATTAGCTCGAGAACAATTAGAACTCATTTCTTCTCTGATGGTACATTGTAAAATAGTCTAGACATTAATTTTTTTAAGTTACCTTTCACTATGAGTAGTTCCATAAACAAACCCATCAAAACGGACAGAAGAGCGCGGTCCTTCAAATAATAAAGTTCAATTTCGCATTTAATTTAATTTCATAATATTTATATTTTTTAATTTTTAAGTTTGTTTAATTAATTAAACAAACTGTTTGTTAAGTAATTTCTAAGTTTGTTTAATTCATTTTCTAATAAAACCTCTGTTTTGGTTCTTATTGTATTGAAGTTTTAAGCTATTCTTTCTTCGTATAAATTAAAAAAAAATAATAGAGAAAAATTAATGCGGATAGAATTCCCATCTCCATCTTTTGGCTGACATTTTTAACATTGTGTCACATCTCACATGTGGTCTTAGCAACTGCTTAAAGCAGGGAGAAGCCATTGATGTATCAGTGAGAGAAACGCTCTGATTGGGCGACCGTAACGCTCACTAACTCAGACATTGCAAACTAATTTTGAAGAAGGCATCAATTTTCAGTTTAGCACATGGATAAAACGTGTTGAGATATTTTATTGCATTAAAATAAACATTTGATTTGTTAAATAAATATGTCAGTACCTAATAAAGTTTTAATGCGAAAAATTAAGAAAAAAGAAAGGAAGAAATTTGAAGTATTGAAAGAACGGGAGAAGCAAATACAAGGTTATAAATGTAGTCATAAAATGTGATTTATTATTGTGGTATAACCTATTTTTACATAAAATTATTAGCTCTTACTGATAATCTATTTTATATTAATGGCAGATGAAGCCCCAATTGAAAACTTGGAAGATGATATTCAAGAAAATGAGGTAGATGTTATGAATGAATCGAAACGATGTCATTCACAAGAAAGTGTGCCAGTAAAAAGTAAGTTAAACTAATTATTTATCTAATTTCTACAATTTAGATTATATTTATTAATATTTTAATTTTCCTCAAAACTGAAAATAGACTGTATTTATGTTTGTTATATTTCTAAGGCATATATAAAGTATACACAATAATGAAAGCATTGCTATGTAGAATTTAATTTGTTAACTGAAATTAGTATATTAACATCTGTTAGAATCAAAACTCAAAGTAATTGCTTTTTATAATTTCCTAATTTTAATCTAAACCATGTTTGAGAAAAATTCTTTGATATTTAAGTAACCTTTTAATGTTCATATTCTTTACCATCTAACCATAAAAAATAATAACATAATAGAATGGAAAGTGTAATGTAAATAGTAAAAGAAAGTAATTCTTTCTATAAATGTGAAAAATATAATTTTCAATCAGTGTAAAAATGTTCAAAGTTTAATTTTTTATCTTCTTGGATGAGCGATTAATATCTGATTTACCTGACCACTGAGGTGTTGAGTGTATTGTATTATAGACATTGATATTGAAGTGATCTTTGTGAAATGAGTTTCAAAAATGAACATTATATCTAAGATGATTTCCAGTTCGTTTTTATGTTGATCTAATGCAATGGTATTCCCTCTAATAATACATATCAGCTTCATTATTTTGTACTGAGCGTTATTTTATTTATTACCAGTGCTAACAGAGATGATAAGTTGTTTATATGTCCTGTCTGTGTTTCAATTAATTTCTCTAATCTGCTGAAATTTTCTATAGTTTGTACATGGTTATCGTCTGTATAATATCATGTAGATGTTTATTAACATAAGACAGCAAAACAACTGAGATATGAGAAATTAAACGTAGCTACATGTGCTACCTGTTTATTTGAGAGTATATGACTTTTACTTTATATATTTTTCATCTGCATAAACTTGAGTGATCTATTTATATGATATAAAACAACTATTTGTATGTGATATTAAAAAATTTCAAATCTAAATCTTGTTTCATCAACCCAGGCATTTCCTTTAATAGAATATGTTTATTGTATAACATGTAATAATTATATGTTACAGAGAAAAAAAAGAAAATCGAAGATGATCAAATATCACAAGAAAACAATACTAATAGTATAGATGAAAATTGTAAGTATTTTAAGAAAATTTTATTAATCTTTTAATTACTGTAAATTACAAAAAAAAAAACATTTGCTATAAGTGATATATTATTCAGAAGTTGACCATTGAAGTTCATTAAAAATATTTTTATTTAAAAAGTTTTTTTCATGCAATTTTATGGTTTATCTCCTTATATAATCAGTATTAAGTTATATATAAGCTGTATAGTTCAATGGTATTTACAATTTTTGAACCGCATCAAATAATTTTTTGAAAAAGGTTGATATATAGAGACTTTTATTGCTTCTATTTTAATACAACTCGACATGGTTGGATTCCGTATGAAAAAATTAATCGAAAATATAGAACAGTTCATACCTCTATCCTGTATCAATAACTTAGTTTCATATATACAACATTAATTTATAACTATTGTATCACAATAAATGTGTTTTTCGATAGAGAGTTTTCATAACATGCTATTAGAGTTTAGTGAATGCAAAAAAGAAACATACAAATCGGTAAATTTCCATAGACAACAATACCCAAATAGAGTTTATCCCTATATAAGATCTTTTTACAGCTTTGAACAATTTTTGGTTATGTGTGATGAATTTCCTTCAAAAGACATTACAAATGAGGATGATATTATCTAAGTATTAATCACAATCAAGTAGTAATCACTTTCACGTTAATCGTATTCATTTATTTGACAAGTGACTAAAGAACTGAATATGTCAATTAAAAATGTCAATACAATGGGAAAAGTGATTATTATTAAATTTGTTTAATATTCTTTTAGAATATAGGATGGAACTTTTTTATGGAGAAAATCATATTAAAAGTATATGAATTCATTTCAGAAAATTAAGATCATCAATTCTTTTTTAATACAGAAAAATGTATACATATATTTTAAAAATCATATGTCAATTTTTTCCAAAAAGACAATTGGAGAAGTTTAGAAATTGTGAACATTATTACGTGATACATGTTGTGTATTGTGTGTGTGTGTTTTGATTTGTTTTGATTTATTTTTCATTCTTGCAGTACCTGGATCTGCAATGGGTCTAACGATAGCAAATGATACAAATTTTAAGGTATTAGCAGAATCTGTTTGTGAAAATACTTTAAAAGCAATAGAAGATATGGGTTTTACAAATATGACAGAAATACAAGCAAAAGCTATTCCTCCTTTACTAGAAGGAAGAGATCTAGTGGGTTCTGCAAAAACAGGATCTGGGAAAACTTTAGCATTTTTAATACCCGCTGTTGAACTAATTTATAAATTGAAATTTATGCCTCGCAATGGTATGTTAATAATATAAATAAAATATTTGGGACATAAGTATTTCATTATATTACTATTTTTAGGCACAGGTTGTATTATTATATCTCCAACACGAGAGTTATCTATGCAAACATTTGGGGTTTTAAAAGAACTAATGAAATATCATTACCATACATATGGTTTACTAATGGGGGGTGCTAATAGACAGACTGAAGCTCAAAAACTTGTAAAAGGAATTAATATTATCGTAGCTACCCCTGGTAGATTATTGGATCATCTACAAAATACAGCAGACTTTTTGTATAAAAATCTTCAATGTCTAGTTATTGATGAAGCTGATCGTATCTTAGATATTGGTTTTGAAGAAGAACTGAAACAAATTATTAACATTTTACCAAGTTAGTTCAATTTTTCATATTTTTGTAGCAGAAATAATGATAATGATAAAGGATATATATGTATATTTTATTATAGAAAAGAGATTAACAATGTTGTTCAGTGCAACACAAACCAAGCAAACGGAGATGTTAACAACTTTAGCTTTAAAAAAAGAACCAGTTTATGTTGGTGTTGATGATGATAAGGAAAAGGCAACAGTAGAAGGTTTAGAACAGGGTTATGTTGTGTGCCCCAGTGAAAAGAGATTTTTACTTTTATTTACTTTTTTAAAAAAGAACACAAAGAAAAAGGTTATGGTTTTCTTCAGTTCGTGCATGTCAGTCAAATATCACCATGAACTACTAAATTACATTGATTTGCCAGTATTAAGCATACATGTACGGTACAGTGTATAATACTTTCAATTAGTTGATACTTAACAGTTTTATATTACATATTTTAATTATTTAATAGGGGAAGCAGAAACAAACGAAGAGAACAACAACATTTTTCCAATTCTGTAACGCGTCTACTGGTATACTCCTTTGTACTGATGTGGCTGCTCGTGGCCTGGATATACCAGCTGTTGATTGGATTGTACAATATGATCCTCCAGATGATCCTAAGGCAAATTAAATTAAATGTAACATAACACAAACATTATTAAATTGGTAATGAATATAATAGCTAAGTGCTGTTGCAGGAATATATTCATCGTGTTGGTAGAACAGCTCGAGGAGAAGGTAGCAGCGGTCATGCATTACTAATTTTAAGGCCAGAGGAACTTGGTTTTCTCCGTTATCTTAAACAGGCTAGAGTACCTGTAAACGAATTTGATTTTTCATGGAATAAAATTGCTGATATTCAATTACAGGTAAATGTACATATCTTCACTTTTATTTTTTAACTAAAAATTTACAAAATTGGAAATATTTTATGTACAGCAATCCGTAAACCCATATTAAAACTTTACAAAATGAAGATAGCGAAATATAATCTCTAAATTCTATTCAATTTTGTAATAAAGTCAATTTGTAGAATTTGCCAAAACAAGAATGATTATGTTCTATTTTAGGTATATGTAGGAAGTTAATAGTTTTTGATATATTCATAATTAATGAATCATGCCTTATATTTTAAAATACGCAACATGTGTATCATGATTATTATTATATGGTGTCTATACACTAAATATAAAAAATATTCTTTTCTTTTCCAATTTTGGCCTTATTTTTATGGTAGAAAAATATATATTTATACAATATATATTATTAATTAAATTAATGTATTGTAAGTTCTTCTAATACATCTATACATATATAGGTAATTAGAATAATATGATTATATGTGATACATATTTGAATAATATAAGATAAAAAGTAATATAATTATATATATCTGTATTACTTTAAGTTTTTTTGAGTTTTCTTTTTTTAAAAGTCATGGGTAAAGGATATGTAATAATTGTGTCTGCAAATATTTTCTGTAAACTATAAAATGCAAAGACGACTAAAAATGTAAGTTAACTACACGAATTGAGTACCTTCAGTATTAGTTACAATATTTCAGATTAAAATAAATTGAATTTTTCTGTTATTTCCATCTACAAATATAAATCACTTTTACTCCAACATTTTGAATGCACAGAAAAAACAAAATTTGTGACAAAAAAATGAGTTTCTTCTATATTTGTTTTATATTAAACCGTAATTTTCTATAATAAAAATTATAAAAATTTATAGATATTTGATAACGTATGATGCTATTAAATATAATACTTCTTATTATTAATTTCTGTTGTTTTAAAGTAATTCTAAAGTAATTCAATATAGTTATGACTATCTGAAGTGTGCTACATTAAAATTATTAAATCATGTTTTCTCATTTGTTTTAGCTTGAAAAATTGGTTTCGAAGAATTATTTCTTAAATATGTCAGCAAAAGAAGCCTTCAAAGCATATGTGAGGGCATATGATTCTCATCATTTGAAACAAATTTTTGATATTGAAACCCTGGACTTATCAAAGGTTGCAAAATCTTTTGGGTTCGTGGTTCCACCAGCTGTGGATTTGAGTATCCTTTTTAATATAGTCTCTTATTGAGATTTCAATAATATTTGGTATTTTAATACTTAATTTGCGCATTTACTATATTCATTTACTATATGTATATGCGTACAATGCACAGGAAACTAGATTTCGATTATATAAAATGCTAAAAATGTTCTTTCTTTATTTACTATATTTTTATAATGTGCAGAAAATTCTTTATTCTTTATATATTTTTCTTTGGATTACATATATGTACCTGTTAGCTGCATTTATATATATAAATATCGTAGAAAAATTGCTTCCTTAACATTATTTCATTATAGAAGTGGGAATAAGTAAAAATTCCCGACCACGAAAAAGATTAGGTGGAGGCGGTTATGGATACTCTAAATTTAAATCACGGTCCAACTTTTAAATTGATTATCTTATATAAAATGCAAAATACAATTTATCTAATTTTATGAAGAAATAAGATATATTTCATAAAACATAATTCTTTATTTACCTTTTTAAGGTATTGTACAATATGCAAGATTTGTATAAAATATTACAAAATTTATAAATAAGACATGTGTGGATATTTATTTCCTGGAATAGTTTTATTGTTTATAAGAGTATTTTAAATGGTAACTAATGAATTATTTATATATACTGCAATTTGTAAAACTATATAATAACTATTGCTGTACGTAATTATTTTATTATCACAGTATGAAGTATTATATAGAGATATAGAATCCATCTAGATATATTATAATATTTTTTACAGCTGTATTAAATTAGGTTAGATTTAAATAAAATTAACTTGTTCGAGGTAAAATTTGATTCATCCGTAAAGATCTTATTTCATGCTACACTAGCAAATATTTAATTATACTATATTAATATTTTACATTAATATTTTTATTTTATTTTTTATGTTTTGTGACTAAAAGATAAATAACATACTAGTTAATTATACTATGATCCATGAAACAGTTTTGAAAGTAATTACGCAGAATATATTCTCAAAAAAAAAAAAAAAAAAAAAAAAAATGCGGTAAAACTTTATATTGTCTTGTGGTACTATAGCTTATTGATTTAAAAGTAATGAAAGACTGTAAACAGATGTAGAGTATCTCACATAAATATATTGTGAAGTATTCAGCATCACTAGAATATGATGGCAATAAATTATATATTATGTTATTATATATAGATGGTGCTGCTTAAGTATTATAAA
This sequence comes from Bombus haemorrhoidalis, assembly GCA_014825975.1. Classification (NCBI taxonomy): domain Eukaryota; kingdom Metazoa; phylum Arthropoda; class Insecta; order Hymenoptera; family Apidae; genus Bombus; species Bombus haemorrhoidalis. Next base: position 15,941,044 of record CM026171.1, read on the forward strand.
ATAACCAATATATTCTTTTAATTATTAATATTACCTGTCATTTCTTATGAAATAAACAACTAAAAAAAAACTATCAATTGGTGAAAAATGACAAGAGAAATACTTTATAATGTGCGACACCCACGCTATTTCTCAGTAGTACCATGTATGGCACATGGTGTATGACGTCAACGCTACTTTATACTAACCAATACATGTGTGTAGGCGTGTTGGATATGGCACAAAAGGTAACGCTCGTGGGATAACACTAAGGCGACAGAATTTATAATCGATCGATGTTTTTGAGTCATGTCTTTATAAATTACTATTTGTAAAATTCCTCTTCTCTCTTTTAAAGAAATAAAATTACGATATATATTTTACTTTTTCAATAAGATGTATAAGTTTTTACTTTTAACTTTTATTGTTATCGCCTATGATCCTTTAAGCAATTGTAAAGAAGAATTTATTGTCAATAACATCAATATTTCCTCCATTCAACAGATATCTATGTTTTTATTCTATACGATTTAACGTGCTAAAACTAAAAATAATTTTCAAACATTTCAGAAAACTACGAGAAAGGTTTCAATACTCAAATTTTCCATATGTAACATTATATAATAATGTACCGAATCGAACATAGATTTACAAAAATGAATCTTTCATATTTTCCTTATTCAAAAATGGCCCCTTTTTTTGTAAATAATTTGAATTTCAATGTTAAAATTTCCCAATATTTAATTGATATATTATGCATCTTTCAGTCCTTGTCCAAGGACTACAATAAAAATTGAAAGAAATCATTGTTTGTGAAAATTATTTTCTAAATAAAATGTTTTTCCATTATCGTTTGATTACTTCAAAAGCAAGGGAATATTTTGAACATAACTATTTCAAATAATTTAATCTTGCAAGTTCAAATAACTCCTTCTAACTATCCTTCATGTGGCTGTATTTTTAGTCATATAAAATTATATATATACTAATAGTAATAATTAAACAATAATAAAATATCAACAGAATTTAAATACCGATACGTAATGCCAAGTTGTAAAACAAATATATTAGTCAAACATTTATTTTGTTTCGTGCCAAATTTCCGTGTAAACTTGAATGTGTGCAAAAGTGTAGTTTATGTTAATATTAAGTATATTGTGTGTATTTATCGTGTAATGTAAACACATCGTTTGAAAATCTAGAGAATTACAGAATAAAAATAATTACATAAAAAGTACAATAAAATTGATCTATTATTCATTGTATTTACAAGAGAAATGAAATTTTCAGTATACGAAGTTCCGTTTCAAATCAAACTTATTTTGAGAACTTTTGTATATGTAACTATTGTATTGTGCCATTTAATATTACATTAATACTTAAAACAAATGCAATTATGTACAATATAAAAAATATACATATGAAATTAATGAATAAATATCCTTTAGGAATTTAGAACAACCCTGTGCGACGATAATGCAAAAAACATTGCACAATCATAAAGAACTTTAATCATAATATAAAATTTTGTTTAACTCATTCACGGATTTTAACTTTTTCACTTTTATCACATTTACAATTTTGACTTTTTTCATATCTAAAATTTCCTTAATACAAAGTTTTTAATAAAATTATTTTGTTAAGGGAACTATAATTATATTGAAAAATCATAATATAAACAAACATCAAGAATAAACGTAGATGAGAATAGTATCAAGCAATCAATATTTTTAATTATAATATACAGACTGTTTATTTTATCAATTCTCAACTTTTTTTTTTTGCGCAATTGATAAACTTGCGGTAGAAAAAGATTCGTATCTTTTGTATTTGTTATGTATTTTACATGTAACGACATAGCTATGAGTATTTCCAAATGGATAGTTGTAGTTGTTTTTATATCATAAGCATATAAAAAATGAAAGCCATGAAAGTTAGGAGAATATTTTCGAGATTTTGTATTACAGATTGTATTTACTTTACTAATAAAATATCTAAATATGGTTACGAAATTCTCAATATCGGACATTATAACTATAAAGAAGAGTAACTTCATAACTGCAACGGTATCTATTCCTTTTGGATACCAAATCCAGTGAAGAGAGACATTAAATTCCTTCATGTTTATATTTCGATAAAATATAGAATGTTATTGAATCATAAGTTGTTCAACTTGTTTCATCGACATGTCGAAAAATAAACGTAATGTACTTCCATATAACGTAAAAAAGATTATAGCTAACTGTCGATTTAATAACATTTCTGGTGTATCGTCTATACGCGAAAAATTATTGTGCAATATTAAATATTAGAAATAGTAAAACCTTGTTCTTTTGTATTCTTCACAAATCTACTATTTATAGAAAAAATTTATAGCAACTAACAGCGTAAACACTCTGTTATGATGTATATTTTAGTGGGAGTCTTACCAGAAAAGGAAAAATATATATATTTTAAAAATTTTTAACAGCAAGATAAAATCACATTAATAGCTCGATCAATTGGCAGTACTCTTTGTGCAATGACTTCATACGGTGCAATATTAATATGATGCGTAATTATATTGAATATTTGATTTCGAAAACTTGTTGAAAATTAACGTAATGCGTCTCTTTTTGTAAAGCTAGTGTCAAAAAGCGAAGAAATGAATAAATATTTATATTTAAATAATTACATTTATAATTCATTGCTTTGAATTATTATATACACACGAAACAACTAAGAAAGATATGTTCGCGAGAGTAGATTATCGTATAATAAAAATAACGGTAAATTAGTTGTTATTTATATTTATATTACGATTGTTAATTAAAGAAATTTATACGTTAAGATTAATAAATTTAAAATCACGTTTTCGTTATTATCTAAAATTATCATTTTTAAAGTAATTTTTATACATCAAAAATTTAATAAACCTGTTCAGGAAATGTAATTATTTGTTAATCGGTATTACAGTATTATCTCCTATGCGATACATAAATCAATGCGTAGTTCGAATCCATGATACGATACATTGCGTGGCTGCTAATTGAAAGTAGGTAGAAGCATTAATTATACATTCTAAAGTATATAGCTTCGATATTATAACGTATCTAGTTGAGTGCGTTGATACTCTGTATTATTATAATCGGAAGAGTTTTGCATATGATAAAATAAGTCATATACTCGTGCTATATTTATATCCATTAACGTATAGCGTTAAAAAAATTCAACTAATTTTTACGCTCTCTTTTTTCTTAAATTACATTAATATAAGAAGAGAATACTTTAATTCTTTTAAAAATTAATATATGTGTATTTTATACAATCAACGATAACTCTTTGTTACTTACAATAAAATACAATAAAATACAATAAAATACAATAAAATTCCTAAATACATATTTCTACTTGATTATAATAAATAAATTTTTATTTTGTTGTTCGATCGTTTTAGTAGTAAACACGAAAGTTCCTTTAGATTTAATTGGTTTATATTTAAAATGCATAAATAACATTGTATGAATTGTATCGAAACAAATATGTATCTTTTCTGTAATAGCTTTATTGATAGCTCATACAAATTTATAGAATTCATGAAAGAATATTTTCAATAAGTTAAGCATGCAGATTAGAATACATTAATATATAATAATGTGTTACATAATCAATTTCTTGTTATTTGGTTTGTAAATGAGCATTATTAAACACATACCAACACTTAATACTACACTTAAATATACTTGTTCTAAATGTCACTAATTAAATGATTAAAGAAACTATTTGATGCAGTTTATCGTCTCGAAAATTTACGTACAAAATAATTTTCAGCTGACTCTAAAATATCGAGTTAAAGTCGAAATCTATATTTAGCCTGTGGTTTATTTAAAGCATTACGTGTGTTTCGTTAGATGATCAGCTAATTTTATTGAATTTAGAAAAATTTGTCGTAAATGGCAGGCCAGAAATAAATTAGAGTACCAAGGAAGGTATATAAAGTTAGTAAATACAAATGTTTGATACGAAGAGAATGTGTTTCTCATTTCTCTTTCAGTAATGAGCACGTAATTAAGCGAATAAAGCCTATTCAATAGATTGGTCACATATATATAGATCAACGTCCTTGATTTTGGTAGTCCCTCACACAACGGCAGGATATACGAATAAACGTGTTTCGTGATGTTCCGTTAACAAAAAGAATTTCATGAAACGGAGTGGTGGCCTACTCATGAATCACAAAGATCGCAAGAGGCAGGGTATGCTAGTAGATATCTACGTCCCTGAATTATCCAACTTGTATGCGGTGATGGTATGGCGCGTACCTCACGATCACGATCAGTACTCGCGCGTACGCAGAGGCCGTATATGGTAGTGGGCGGTAGAAGCGCGCCGATAGAGGTACGCAAGACCAATACACGGACGACGCATGCGCAAAACAAGTGCTGCGCATGCGTTCAAACTCAGGAATCTACGGGTAGCTCACCGCGGCACATGCACGGATAGTGCAGTAGAGCCGAGAATCCCGTAGCGTGTGTTTGTTTTTAATTTCGCGATCTACGATCTAACTTTTTAACCTTAACAGAATCCAACTCGTGAGAGAGGCTGTATTCTTCTTCTCTCTCTCTTTCTCCCCCTCTCTCTTTCTTTCTCCTTTCTCTCTTCCTCTCAGTGTCTAATTTTCCTGCCTTTCCCTTCCTCTATCTCTCTTTCCTTTTTCTCCTTCCCTCCTTCTTTCTTTTTCTTCCCCCTTCTCTCTTCCTCTCTCCTCCTTTCCTTCTTCTCCTCTTCCTTCTCAGCCCTCCTCGTCTTTCCTTTCTCCTCCGCTTCTTCTCCCTTGTTCGCAGTTTCGCTCTCTCTCTTTCTCGCGCGCGCTACTTCTTTCCCTGTCCCTCCTTCTATCCTCCCTGTTTCTGTCGCTCTTACATACTTCTCTCCCTCTCCTCCTCCTCCACCTCCTCCTCCTCCTCCTCCTCCTCCTCCTCC